>CATIXQ010000028.1:7485848-7592065 GCA_949711755.1 Leptidea juvernica
CAAGACAACGATATATTTTAACATTTGCTCTTAAACTCTTGTGGATTGTATTGAGCCTTCTATTATTAGTAACTAACAATTGCTTATTACTCCTATTATAAATATTACCACTCCTATCTCTAGCCTAAGCAAAAGGTTCCGATTTGATATTAAGTATTCGAAAATATACCAAGAATAATAATAATTTATAATCTGTTAATGTTTCTATATGATACTGTCAATATTATTGCTATAACCCTGCTGATATATCACACGAACAGCTCTTCCGTAGCGGAAAAACTAAGCATAACCCCATAGCAAAGAGCGTCTTAATACATAATTAAAGGTCAAGTGTAGATATAGTTGTCTCTGTCTTAATCTAACAATTTACATACTTATTAAAATTATCTATGTTCGTTTAGTAGTACTAGGAATAAGTATTAGTTTTATTTTTTTATACTAGCTGACCCGGCAAACGTTGTTTCGCCATTTAATTATTTTTAGACTTACACCATTTCTTGGACATTGCAACATTACTTTATTTTTCTAAAATAAAAGATATTTTCTAGAATAAACGTAGCCTAAGTTACTCCTTATTACATCAGCTGACTGCCATTAAAAGTCCCGTCAAAGTAGGTCCAGCCATTTCAGAGATTAGCCGGAACAAACAGACAGACACAAATTGTAAAAATGTTATTTTGGTGTGTGTGCCGTATATATGTTCATATATACATGTAGTAAAAAGCGGTTATTTTAATATTACAAACAGACACTCCAATTTTATTTATATGTATAGATTACACAACCACTAACAACTACTACCAGCTCAAACAATTCATAACTTGCAAAAATTTCAGCAATATAATAATGTAAGTACCTAAATAAAGCTAATTGGAATATTACTGGTGTAAAATTACTGGTTTATATCTATAATTAATGATATTATACAAGTCTATCAAACTATAGGTACCTAAGCTAATTGAAACGATTACAATCTTAAGCTTATCTAGTTACTTTAGTGCATAGTATAATCTTTGATTAACGCGAGTGTTACACATTTAAATAAAACACTTTTAAAGGATTAAAACGCGTGTAATTGTTACTGTATTTTGCATTAGATTTTTGCGTAAAAGTTACACATTTATTGTAATTTTAGTTAACCCGACGATTCAAGATCTTTTCAGATTACACGCTTTCTAATCCTTTAAAAGTGTTCTATTTAAATAATTTAGTGCAAGTCGAAAACACCACAGTTAATAAATAGATAAGTAGTGTAACTGATCGCTTGGATGCCAATAAAATATATCAACACATCGCTGGACCCTTATTCAAACAGCTAAAAATAACTGCATCGCTACTACGAGACAATCTAATTGGATAAAATGAAATATTGCAAAAGCGATCTACAGCAAACGTAATCTATGCACATAGATTGTTACTTTTACCAAAAACAATATCAAATTTTAGAAGAAAATCAATAGATAATCATAGACAATGAGATGAGAATTGGATTATTGGATCTTTAACAATGCTACAGTTTGTTGACAGTACGTTATCAATTCGATAAGGCTACGCCTACCACGCCCACAGCACACTTTTTAAACGAATCATAACATAATACTACCACTACATTAGGTTTCTCATAAAAGTTAATCGAATTATTGACGACTTACCCGAAAATTAGATTATATCAGCAACATTTATTTCATTATAAAATAGTGTAGAGCGCCCGACAGCAAACTCTGCGATACTGATTTATAAAGGCTCAGCGCTTGCGTACAAAGGCTGCGCGGGGAAAGTGATTTGTTTTGATCCTTTAAATTTTATTGGTAATAGAAGATTACTGTGTACTTGCGACATGATGCGGGGTATTCAAATGAACGTTACTGTCAAAACTATATCTTAATGTGTTTTCTTTATACAATATCGGGTCCAAAAAATACTCTATACAGTTTTGGCTGTATGTCTGGGCTAAACGCAAAAACTACTGAATAGATTTAATTCAAATTATGACTGAATGACAAGAGATGGGGACAATAGATATGCTGCTATACAGCGTCGTGTGACAATATTTGTTCGGGATGAACTCTCTACTGAACCGATTTTAAAGAAATGACTTGTCCCGTTTTTCTATGGAGTGTGTTTTTTTTAATTTTGCGGTCACTAAACAAAACCAAACTGCGATGCCCTATGAAACATTAAATTAAGTAATCTAAAATAGCTACTTCAATAATTTTAAACACCTGCGTTTTTGTTAAATTAAATATCAAAGCTGCTAGCTACATTGTATTTAATATAGCAACATTACAAAGCAAAAATATATGGTTTTATTACTAGCCATAAGTCAACATGGTATTTATCTCTTCAACTGTCAAAGCCAAAATGTTTGTTTACGTTTAGCAAAAAGTCCAAGAATAGGAAAGACTGTCCGACTTAGATTATATTATAAGTATCAATTACTTCGGTTTATATGATGTTTATGTTCATATTTTTATAATATCACTTCTATATACTATGATTACTGGCTTTCTACATTTTGATATCGCGTTGTGAAAAAACATGTGTTAAAATGCCGCTTACATAGATTTACTGAGGGGTGAATTCTGTTTTCTCTATAATGCTTATTGGCGGCAATGATATTATAGTACCTATTAGAAGAGGTAGATATGTCACTAGCGTGCCGAAAATCAATCACCTAAATGGAGTCAATTGGTTCCTTTGGTCGTAGTCGCTCTCTCGATACGAAAACGTTTGTTGTTGACAGAATTGCTTACAATTTTATATACAGCATTAAAAAGCCGTCTTGTATAATGCAAAGATGCACTAATTACGCAAGTAAAAAAAGCAAAAGTCATGGAATTACATACCACCATCATGAAATAAAGTATTTTATTTGATTTCAATATTTCTCTAAAATAAATATGGCGGTAGACATCGCGTGCCGGACGGAATAGTGCAAGAGCCCGTGAACCCCAGACCTATGTTATTGTATAAAAGCTGAAAGTTTGTCAGCGCATGCTTCCAACACAGGTAAGAACGATGGAACATTATGGAGTTTGGGTTACAGTGGCTTTGGCAGGTGAACGGTGCTAAATACATCAAATAATAAAGTATGATTTTTCGGTATTACCTTCAGAATATTATTAAAAATCACGTTATTCATTGCCAGACCCTTAACATACCTGACCAGACACCCTTAATGTTCATGAAATTTTAATTTTACTTACGTCATAGTATAAAAGCTGATTTTTATGTATAATACTTGGGTAATAAGTTGATGATGTTTCCTCATTAGCCAGACACTTTTGATAGTTTCAACCCCTTGCCAGACAATCATTGTAAATCATAAGAAGAGATTCGTGATCAGAATGACTTATGAAATAAACTTTTTGACGCAGACTTATTTAACTGATAGTCTATGTAAATTTTGCAAACATTCTAAAAAAAGACATTCGATGCTACAACTACCTTAAATTATTTTTTTTTTTATTTATTATGTCAATAACAGGTTTAAAAAAAAAAAACAAAATAAAATATTCCTCAAAATTTTAATTAAAATTGGTTTATGATTCAAGTTATTATAAAGGATAAAAAAATAGACTGATGACTTTACATATTATTTTAAAATTAATTCTCATCAGAAAATAATGTTATTTTATCACTAATTTTGTTGCAAATAACATAAATTAGTGTACCACCCATGACTTGTTTTTTTAAAACAAACTCACTTTTATTTACAAAGTCACAAACAAATTGTAAACACAATCTATGTATCATACACCAATTATATTGAATTTACTTTATAGTCTGTATATACTCGAAATATTTTATATCGTTAGTTAATAATGACTACTAAATTAAAAGAACTCGAAGAGAGTATATTATAATATTATTTTAGCTGATGTTAACAAGTACTGAGTACTAAACAATACATGCGCAGTAGAAATATCAACATCATGCTTCGGATTAATTTGAGGACTATCTGAACCGTGACATATTGACCTAGGAGAATATGTTCTAACCAAATTGGCGAATATGAAATAGAAGGAATTCCCAAACACACCATTGTCTGTATGTACTACAACTTCTTAACATCCCCTGCAAAACTGAGTTTTTCACTTACACGATGGAGTGATGAGGCAACCGCCCATGGACACTCGCTACACTATTCCACCAGTACTCAGTACTTTCCAAGAAAGCTACATAAAAGTTACTGTTTCAGTAGTAATTCTAGAGTAGTTTTGACTGCGACGACAACGGATCAACAACTGACGTCAGGATTTTCATTAGCAAGTCTGTTCCCCGTTTAAAATCTGAACTTTCGCGTAATTATAAAAACATTAAATATATTACTGGCAATTTGAAGACAAATAATAAATGAAAATCCTATTTTTTTTTATTTGATAAATATTCTCCCCATTCAGAAAGTATGGTTCATTTTTAGCAGCACATGGAGTTTTTTTATAACCTGGCACAAACTTACAGCAGCTATTTAAAGTATCATAACAATCAAAACTAAACCCAGAAACTTATTTGATATGAAAATGGTAGAATCAATTATGTGGGTTCTTAATATTTACAGGTTTGAAAACAACGATTTTAATAAGGTTATATTATTAAGCTGGATTAATGATTGGACATAATACAGTTTCTTTCAAATCTTTGTTGTCGAGTTTTCCAGCCATCAGAAACGATAAATTACAGAATAAGCAGATTTTTGATCATTTTTGGATTTCACTGCCGATCTAAGGTGTACATTGAGCGGCGGAGCGCGCCGATCCGGAAAGGTTAACTTGTACTTAGTAAAGCATCTGGCAGCCCCCATGAGTTACAACACTGTCAGGGCCTATAGACTTGCATCCTATGCCAATAAATAAATTAAAAAGTCTTCATAGTCTGGCAGCTGGCTATGAACTTATGAAGTACCTATGTATGACAGATGATTATCTTCGTATCACTTGAAATTTGAATTTTGACATTTTCATTTCTTAATTCTTAGATCAGAGACCCGAGGTGTGTTTTGTGTATCAAAAGAAAATTTAATTTTGCATAAAATAAATAACAGTTCAAGATGTCGACATTAGCCGCTCCTTTATCCGTTGCGGGAACAAGGCATTCTGGGGCATCAGTAAGATCCCAAAACGGTAAGCAATATCGGTAAAAGTTACAAAGGATAATCTTCCGGTATGATCATGTGCATCTTTACTTGAGCTTATGGTTTCAAATTTCGTTAATTTTATAAAAGAACAATGAGAAACATTAAGAATTATGCTGGAATGCATTAAACAGGGTAGCAAATAAGCCAATAATGTGCATTAAATGTTATATCTTTTTCATTTTGATAGATTAAAATGTTAAAATATAACCTATAATAAAATTAGTCTGTTGACTTACTGATGACATATTATTTCTTAAATTTATTTTAAAGAAACTACTATGTCTTTTATGATATATCATAATTAAATTAATAACTTGGTACTGCCTTTTGGTTTTGTAAATTATAAGAATTATTATAGTTTGGTGAGGAAACAGAATTAAATTCCTATTTCTGCTGGGATCTGGATGAGGGTACTAATAAACATCTTCCCCAAATCACTATATTCTTCTACTTTATTTATGTTATCGCAAATACATGTGTAGAGCACTGAATATTTTTGTTTTTTATTAAAATATTGAGTATTAAATAAATACACACTCATTTTTTTATCTACTACAGATAATAAAATTATTTCCAAAATTTAGTTTGATTTAATTGGTACTTATATAATCTTAAAGTGTGTGGTGCATATAATATTTATTTTCTATGAGAAAACTATGATTGGATGTTTTTTATTAGATAGCTTAATTATAAGTTAAATAAAATAATTTTCAAATCACTGTGTTCATAATCTTCCAATTTCAATATTTTTATATATATTAATATTACATAAATGCAACACTTTACAATACCCAAAAATATATAGAGAAGATCTATAATGAGAGATTAATATATCTGTAATGTGGATTCACATATTTTATTTTTAATGAGAATATATATTATTAACAGCCATCTTGAAATAATCTAAAATTTTTAAAATAATGTTCTTTTATTTTTACTAACATCAGACCTCATAAACACTGAAAGCTTACTTAAACCAAATTATTTAGTGCTGACTGTACTGTCTGCTAATAATAACATGAGAAAATCATTCCACCAATCAATAATATTTCAATCTATATACTTTGATGCTCAAAGAATTTAATTCATATTATTTTATTGTCAATGCACTTTTGAAATAATATAAATAACACAAAATAATTTACATTAATTCTAAATCTATTTTATTATTACAGTTATGGCCGCATCTGCAATTGCAAATATAGTAAAAAGCTCTCTTGGTCCTGTTGGTTTGGACAAAATGCTTGTTGATGACATCGGTGATGTTACAGTAACAAATGATGGTGCAACTATTTTGAAGTAAGATAATTTGATGGTTTGTGGAAATCCATGATTATCCAAAATTTTTGAGTTATATTGAGTGTAAATTCCGCTAATATTTGTCTTCAATCAATTTGACATGTGTTTCACCTATATATGAGGTATCCTCAGGAGATGTTGACTCACCAAGTTCTGACACGAGACTGAGTTGAATGAGCCAGAAAAAACTCTTTTATAGCCTGGTCACATGAATTTGCAAGATGTGATTGGTCAGTTGTTGTGACACATTAGCTCCGGTAGAGATACATAACAATGCTGAAGAGTCCAAATTTGTTTGTTCATTCAACTATGAACACAGGTTGTTTTTGTATTTTTCTATTTGTAATTGTTCCAATACATATAAGCGGAATCATTTTTCACATGTATGTAAAAATATTAAAATTATTTTTGTTTGAGTGAGTGGGAATCAAGATTGCTCAAAAAATTTGGATAGTTTGATGGTATTGTATGGAGGGTATAAAAGATTAACAAGCTGCATTAAAACTAAGAGTAGACATTTCAAATAAGATTATTTATTGTTGAGACTTAAATACAATACTTCATTAAAAATAAATACATTTCTATTTGTAACAATAACTTATGACCAAAGTAGTTGCTGGTTATATTACGACCAATACCCAATTCCCTCAGAAGCAAATAGAATTTTTCTATCTATGCTTCCAAATCTTGTGATGTACCCAGAAACAGATTTTGTTTGAGATTCTTCTAATTAATACTTATATATTTTTTTTATGGAATAGGAAGACAAACCAGCGTACGGGTCACCTCGTGTTATGTGATCACCGCCGCCCACATTCTCTTGCAACACCAGAGGAATCACAAGAGCGTTACCGGCCTTTAAGGAAGGTGTACGCGCTTTTTTTGAAGGTACCCATGTCGTATCATCCCGGAAACACCGCGCAAGGCAGCTCATTCCACAGCCACGAGGAAGAAAGCTCCTGGAGGACCGCCACACATCCAGATGGTGGGGATGATATCCTAACTTGTGGCATGTCGTGCGAAGATGGAATTCAGCGGCAGGAATCAGGTTAAACAGCTCTTCGGAACACTCCCCGTGATAAATGCGGTAGAAGACACACAATGAAGCAATATTACCAGTGGGAGGCTCCTTTGCACAGGACGCCGGCTCAATTATGGGTACCATAATGGCACCTATTTCTGCAGTGAAGCAGTTATTGTGTGTTTTGGTCTGAAGAGCACCATAGCTAGATAAATTACGGGGCAAATGAGACGTAACATCTTATATCTCAAGGTGACAAGCGCAACTATAGAACCGGTCAGAATAAATATGTTTATTCAAGTTGGCTTTTGATTTGCTTGTGTACATTAAATCACTCCAATTTAAACTTGAGAGACATGAAGATATTCGTTGTGTTGTATATGTGTTGTAATTTTCTCATGTTTTACCCCATGCCTGAATACATTTAATTTATTATCATTCTCAACTACTTGTTATTTATGGTTTCAACTTAAATCCCTTTGTCACAAGAAAAACTCTTGACAAGCAAAGGGAAGAGGAAAATATGTGACAATAGTTACGCCATAATTTTTTGTTTATACATATATTGTGCTTTTATTTGCAGAGTATATGTTCTGTAATTAAATATGCCGCAAATACCCAAACCGTGAATGGAATGGTAATTTATAGGGGATTGTAGGAGAAATGACAAAATAAAGAACAAATGTAAAAAAAAACTATTTTATTGAAGTTTTTGACCATATTAATTAATAATTATCCTCAAGCCTTTTTGCTTGGCAATTTTTAAAGCTCCTTCAATAGGTTGTAATAAAGACCTTATTTAACTTTAGTTTTTTGTTAGTCCAGTGTCTTTAAAATGGATATTGGGTTGGATACCAATTGGAATCATTTTTATTAATGTATGTACCACTTGATCCGCGAACAATGAAATCTTTAGAGGCAAATATAGGAATTAGGTTGATTTTTATAATCCGCGAATAGTGAAAGCGAGCAGAAGTAGCCTTAACTGTTCAAATATTAAAATAAACAGTAGTAAAGGTTATTATTAATTGATTTTAGGTTATTGTTCTTAACAAAAATGTTTATTGAATCACATTATTTTGTGTAAAATATGAAGTTTAAATTCTCAAAAACTATGTTTTCTACTGTTATAGAATGCTGGAAGTTGAACATCCAGCAGCTAAAGTATTGGTGGAACTAGCCCAGCTGCAGGATGAGGAGGTTGGAGACGGTACAACATCTGTTGTTATTATTGCTGCAGAATTACTCAAGGTATTTTTTATGTAGTATGTAGATTATCCAGGTGTTTATACTGCCAGAGTTGTAGCCAGAGTATTCATTAAAATCTTGCCATTTTTCAACTGTTTAAAATTTTTATATTTATTATTTTATATTCCTTTATTATCTTTGATGTAGTTAACATATTATTATATCATACAACTTGAGTATTCAGATATATTTTTAGTAGAGGATTAGGTTGAAACACAAATTATTTTGTTATTATTTTATGTAATAGATGATGAAGTAAGAACATTAGTAGCGTTTTTAAAATGTGTGTCGTCAGCATTGCTGAGATCACAATAATAAATTGTTGACTTGCTGGATACCACTCATAATTAGATCATCCAACGAGTATTTCATCACCTTCGTATACTCAACCGGCAGTGAAGCGCCCAGAGAGGTCTGTACCATACGACAGCTCGAGTATGAAGCCTCAAGTGTCGACAGTTTGGCCGTATGAATAGGGCTCGGCGCATGTGCACGTGTCTTCGTTTAACAATAATTTCACATCAGAATGTAATCAAATGATGATTTATGAACTAATTTTAAGTAAAATTATAAAACTTAATAATTCTCGTTTTTATAATAGGCGTGTTGTAATATTTGCGCCGATATATATAATGTCAATGACTTTGAAATGCCTACTGGCCAATTCTCTACAGTAGTTTCAGTCTAGAGCGTACCTTGTCCAATAAGGGCCCAGTATTTGGTATATTCCGCTGTATTTTGAGAGTCATCAATAACCTGCTTGTAACGTCGGCTTGCGTCTGCATTGTGACTAGCTCCACAATAGACACAACAGGACTCGAACCAGGCGTTACGTGGCTGATCGTCGCAATCACTGTGGCTGGGATTTTCTCCCCTAACGCGTGTTTTAGTAATTAAATTATTCATCTACCTTAATTTTGATACCATTCGTCCCAGTTTCCAGATTCGTCTTTGTGTAATGTAACATTAAATTTTCTAGGTTTGCCAAATTCTGGTTTCAATTTCTAAATCCTACCTTTTGGAAATATATAAAAATAATAACAAAAATATTTATAGAAGTTTTTTTTTTACAGAATGCTGATGAGCTGGTCAAGAACAAGATTCACCCCACAAGTATTATCTCTGGCTACCGTTTGGCCTGCAAAGAAGCCGTCAAGTATATCCAGGACAACTTAACAGTCACGGTGGAGTCATTGGGTCGAGCATCTATTATCAATGCAGCCAAAACCACAATGTCTTCGAAACTTATTGGCGCGTATCCTTTCTTATATAAAAAATCGTAGGTGGCGCAATAGACTCTCACCACGGAGGTCCCGTTTCAAGTTTCGTCGCCCGCTATGTGTGTTTTCGCTATTTATATATGTACGTTTATGCGATGCTTTATTAGGTCGGCAACGCTCTTCTGATTCCTCTAGTGTTATAAGAGGAGTATGGACTGTGGTGATCACATACTCTAAGGTGACCATAACATGCTCTCTGTTTCCTCCCCTTGTATAAAAATTAGTTAACTTTTAAATTACTTTATTTTTTACTGAGTTTATCATATATAAAAATTGATTTGTGTGACAAAATGTATGAATAATGTGGGATTCGAACCTGTGCCCCTGGAGATAACGCCTCCGTCCTGATTACAGCAACGGTGTTACTGGGGTGTTACCCATCAATAGTCCAACAGTTTATTGTTCATAAGTCTTGATACATTTGTTGTCAACTCTTCAGTTGTGGCCCCATGTACATAACAGTAAATATTTTAATGCTAGACTTGAGATGTTTAGTTAAGAGTTGTTGTATCCAAACGCGCGGACGTTTGAATCACACATTGTCCAGCAATTTTGTCTCAAATATCCTACTAATATTATAAATGTGAAAGTTTGTATGTCTGAATGTATGTTTGTACTTCTTTAACGCAAAAACTACTGAATGGATTTTGATGAAACTTTACAATAATATAGCTTACACACCAGAATAACACATAGGCTATAATTTATCCAAAATGAGATATAACGGTCAAACACTAAAAATAATTTATAATGGAAAAACAACGTTTGCCGGGTCAGCTAGTAAGTATATATATGTGTGTCTACTTTTCAGTTGATGTATGAGAGAGTTAAATAGTTCCTTTAATAATCTCACAACTTGTTTTGTGATTATAGTGTTAGCATAATTATTTATAGAATACGAGGGAGTAATATAATACGAACTAAAGCTAGGTTGTCAATGTGTAATTAATCATAGAAATGTCGACAAGCTAGAATAGCTAGAGGTCCCGGATTCGAATCAAGGTAGGTGCAAATATGCACCAGTGGTAGGCTCCTTTGCACAGGAAGCCGGCTAGATTATGGGTACCACAACGGCGTCTATATCTGCCGTGAAGCAGTAATGTGTAAACATTACTGTGTTTCGGTCTGAAGAGCGCCGTAGCTAGAAAAATTACTGGGCAAATGAGACTTAACATCTTATGTCTCAAGGTGACGAGCGCAATTGTACTTGTAGTGCCTCTCAGAATTTTTGGGTTTTTCAAGAATTCTGAGCGGCACTGCGTTGTTATAGGTAGGCCGTATCAATTACCATCAGCTGAACGTCCTGCTCGTCTCGTCCCTTGTTTTCATTAAAACAAAACAGTATGAATGTATGGTTTACGTATTACTTAATGGAGTGTATTAGGTCGCTGCTAGATATAGAATAACTGGGCTAATTTAAACTATGACTAATAAATTACCTGCTATATTAATGCTATATATGAGCGAATATAATGAATGAGACCACAGCGGCTGCCTTACGCGTTAAGTAAGTATATCGTACTAATAACTATCGTGCTCTTAATAGTGATTTTCATTATTATAACACTAGAAATAAGGGATTGCTTGTAACTAATTCTAGTAGGCTTCATAAGATACATAATAGCTTTAAGGGTAAATGTATACACTTCTACAATAAAGTCCCAGCCACTGTTCAGGCATTATCTATAAATAAATTTAAATGTTTTATAAAAAAATGGCTCTGTCGTAAATCCTATTACTCCACTGCTGAATATCTAAATGATCGGACAGCCTGGGACTAGATTGTGATTATTTTATAGCGACTGTACAATATTGTATATTTTTATTGAAAAGAGCGCTAAAAAAGAATGCTGGGAGAGTTTCTTGCGCCGCTTCTTCTCTCTCAGAGCGCCATTTGTTTCCGAAGCGGTAGTAGTATCTAGTAGTATAAGAAATGACATCAAAAAGAATTCTAAAGGAATCATTTTTGAGAAAATAAATGCCTTTTATGCCTTTTAGCTGACCCGACAGACGTTGTTCTGTTCATAATAAAAAAAACTCTTGCGGATGGAATTTTGGAAAATCCGTAGTATCTTAGCTGACCTCTACTCGGTGAAAAGAATATTCCTACCAAATTTCAAGTCTTTTGCTCTAATGGTTCCAGAGATATCATGATGAGTGACTATATACGTGGAAATCTCTTATATATATAGATTTATATATCACTTTCTTCTAACCATAGCATGTTATGTCTAGTTTCCGACAGTGTGGTTGGATATGTGAATACACATTGGGAATGATTTAATAAGAAGTCATTAAGTAAATTCGGTCCAAGGAAAACAGAATTAGTGAGAACCCCGCTTAAGAAACATGATCAAAATGTTAAGACAATATGTTATATAATAACTATAAAAATGATTTATTATAATATTTCTTAAACCAACTACCAGTGACTCAGATTTCTTTTCTGAGATGATAGTAGATGCAGCAATGGCAGTTAAGGCGATGGATCCAAGAGGAAACACAATATATCCAATAAAGGCTGTTAACATTCTAAAAGCACATGGACGAAGTGCTCGGGAAAGTGTACTTATTAAGGGTTATGCCTTAAACTGTACAGTGGCATCTCAAGCCATGCCGAAGAAGATTTTGAATGCGAAAATTGCTTGTCTGGACTTTTCTCTACAGAAAACTAAGATGAAGATGGGAGTACAGGTATGTTGAGCATTGTTTAATTGTTGATATTTAAATATAAAATCAGGTCATTGTGTTAATTTATTTTATCTACACCCATGCTTTAAATCCTCTATTAAAGATTCTGAAACAGCTTATTGCCAACATTAAAACACCCAATGTTCTAATAACCATTACATCATCCAAACGAGTGTTGTAATTTTGTACTGAATTTCATAACAACACTCCTATGTTTTTTTTTTCGATCCCCTCATGCGCAAAGAGTTTCAACAGACAGCCACATTCTTATTGCTCGATGCGTGGTATCTGTATGAATTTCAAAAAAAGAACATTTTCGTTTACGCGCGTTCCACACTACCAGAAGTCGCGCGCCTTAAAAAAAAGTAGGTTATTCGAATCCCCGCCATTTTTCTTCGATATTTTTATTGTTTTGTTTACAAAAAATGAGCGATCATTTTAAACGCTGCAAAAGAACATTATATTCGAGTGAATTTTAATTATTGCACTATACAAAATGTAAATTAATACTAAAATAAATAATTGTTTCATTAATACTTAGTTTATTTGTATATAATCAGTAATGAATGATATTAGGTTACTACTAGGACTGGTGTTTTATCCATCCATATTATTAATCCACATTCATGTTTTAATACCCCTTATTACACAACAGTTGCATAAATAAATATAATTTATTACACTTTTTTGACATGCCTACTAATCATTTTAAGTCTAGATAGTAATTCTTTTGTCGGGAGTTGTATATGCTTACAACATGATCCCAGAAAAAGTTCAAAACAAATGTGTTATGAAAAAAAGAATTGTTAAAAATCCTTAATGTTCACAATCAAAATTTTCACAAATCGGGAATGGATCGGTCGCCCTCACGCAGATTGAAAATAAATTTTACTGTAACGAAATTTTATTTAAGAAAAACAGCTCGCTGGGTTGCTTTCGCGCGCCTTTCTCAGCTCTGAGGCATAAAGAGATTACGCCTCCAACGCTTTTAACGCGACTGGTGTTGACGCTAAGCCAACCCTCAAATAACGTATGGTCTATCCAGCGAGGAACTGCAATGGCGACATAAAATTACTTAAACTTAACACTACTAATTTCAGGTACTTGTATCGGACCCAGAAAAACTTGAAGCAATTCGCGCCCGCGAATTAGACATTACCAAGGAACGCCTGCAGAAGATTCTAGCAACCGGTGTCAACGTAATCCTGTGTACAGGAGGCATCGACGACCTCTGTCTTAAGTATTTCGTTGAGGCCGGAGCCATGGGAGTGAGAAGGTGCAAAAAGGCTGATTTGAAGAGGATCGCTAAAGCCACAGGCGCTACTTTCCTCACCTCGTTGACTAATATGGAAGGTTTGTAGATGTTAACACTGCTATCTGGCTATCCCTTCTTACGGCCGTTCCCAATATTCAGTCTATCTCTGGTTGTGGCCTACTTGAGATAAAAATCGTAACTATCGTTGACTTTTCTGTCCCATTAACTCGACGGTAACTCACTTTATCCGTACACGCTGTCTGTCAATTGGAGGACGTATAGCTTACCAGCGATAGAAGTTTTTTATGGAAATTACTATTCACGCGTCCCAATATAAAGCGATGAGAATGACTTATCGGGTATATTGGGACAGCTACAGATTATTGACAGCTAATTACTCACAGTAGATTGTAATTTATCTCTATCTGTAGATAGTATATTGGGAACGGCCGTTAATCATATAATACTGTCTTCCCCCCTTCACCGCACCCCCTGCATTGCGCGCCATATTAGAACAACGGCCCCGCGAGAACCGCGCACGCACCAATCCTTAAGGCACGCACGCGCAAGGGTGAATCTGCTCCGCAAATCGCAAATTAACGCGCCGCGAAACGAATTGTGTAATAGTGATTAAAACCGCCTGAACCAACTACAAACAAGAACCAGATTAGGTGTCGCCGTCAGTGCAAGCTTCCTCAAGTCAGTTCCTAGTTTCCTCTCATACAGTCCACTTTTTGCAGGTAGTCCACTGACTTACGGCTGTATTGCTCGGCTGACAGTGGTCTTCACAGTAAACTTTGACATTAGAAAGTTAAGAGTAGCTGGTGTTATAGGTTTCCAATCGATCCTCGCCTACCACGTATCAGTTTTACCAGTGGGAGGCTCCCTTGCACAGGATGCCGGCTATTTCACAACGGCGCCTATTTCTGCCGTGAAGCAGTAATGTGTAAGCATTGCTGTGTTTCGGTCTGAGGGGCGTCGTAGCTAGTGAAATTACTGGGCAAAGGAGACTTAACATCTTATGTCTCAAGGTGACGAGCGCAATTGTAGTGCCGCTCAGAATTTTTGAGCTTTTCCAGAATCCGGAGCGGCACTGCATTGTAATGGACAGGGCGTATCAATTACCATCAGCTGAACGTCCTGCTTGTCTCGTCCCGTATTTTCATAAAAAAAAGGAACATATTTATATTATCAATATTGTTTCTGTTTTCAAAATTATATGTATGTTAGTCTTTCAAGACTGCTCCTCTAGGCTTACAACAGAGTATGGGTTATCACATAACATTGGGTTAGCCTTATATGTGCCTGTTTGTCTTTATCTTTCATTAAATATGTACACAAAAATTATTTTAATAATAAGGAATTGGTGGCAGGCTTATGCAACATTCGTTGTAATCATATTTTATAGTGTAGTAGTAAATACAGAAAGTAGCCATTATTTACTTTAAAAAAATGTGAAAATTTTGAGCATTGTTTAGCAGGATAATATTTTAACTGTTAATCTTAATCTGTTATAAATCCAGTGTCCTGATGTTTCTTTCCAGTGAACTCCTAATAAAAACTCCTAAACTAATGAACGAATTTTAATGGGGATTACTTCATGCAACTTGAGAGATAGTATAGTTTTTAATTCGATTTGGGACTTGGGATTAATAAGTGAATTAATAAAATAATTGGGATTTATTTCCAATATTTGTTTTGAATGGACATATTTTCTATGAGAGAATTGATTGACGCACGGTTTGACAGTTTAGCTGTGACACAGTTTCATTATAACAACAGGGAGCATATTTTACGTTATGAACTACTATTGGCAAATTCATAAAAAACAGTATTTTATTTATTATGTACAGAACAACGTCTGTCGGTCGAGATTATATGTTTGACATACAAATTGTAGTTGTAATGAATAGTTTAATTTTTAACTTTATTTTATTTTTAGGTGAAGAAGTGTTTGAAAGCAGCATGATTGGGGAGGCGGCTGAAGTTGTTCAGGAGCAGATATGTGACGATCAACTTATTCTGATTAAAGGGTAAATGCACCAATAAAATTAAAATGAATTAATTGTCATCTATAAAGTAATAAGAACTCCTTTCTACCCATAAATTTACGGCCGTTTTCAATAACATATCTCTAGTCACGGATAAATTGCTATCACCGTTTACGGCCGCTCCCAATATACTATCTACAGATGGAGATAAATTACTACCTTCTACTGTCAGTAAGTAGCTGTCAATAAGTAAATTTATTGGGACAGAAAAGTCAACGAAGGTTACCGTTTTTTATCTCAAGTAAGAGATAGACTTAATATTGGGAACAGCCGTTAATAACAAGATCTATCTATCCATAGTTATGTCCAATATAATTTGTTATTAGTTATAGTTCAATGCTATCTGTCGATAGGTTATCGAAATGTAAGTATGTGTAAAAGGATAGATAGCTTATAGAAAACGGCCGTTGTTTACTGGTTGCACGCACTTTTGCAACCGAGGCCTAAGAAACTTAATTTTGCGGTGTTCTTCATCATCTCCACATTACCTAATCAAACTAAAAATCTGTATGAAATGGCTTGTTTTGTTGTAAATACTGGTAGAATTGCTATACACATCACAGAGTTCGGTTTTAAAGGAATTTTCTGCCATGTAACACTAAAAATAGTTTTTAGTTGTTTTTTTTTTCATGACATACACGAGAACTGAGGATCTGCTCCTTTTTTGAAGTCAGTTGAGGAAGCTTAACCAGTTTACTTTACTTTACAATGATGCATTATGTGCTGTTTTAGCGTGTCGCGAACGCTTCGCGGCTAATCTCCTCGCGTCTCCTCTGCTATCCGCTTTGGTGGAAACCGGGCCTACTAATAGTGTCGTGCTACCTATATCTAGGATACTGAGTGTGCCGGGAGTTTATAAGAACCACTGCTAACCCATCTTTAATATTTTTCTTGCTATAGTTCCCTATTTTCTTCATACAATGAAAGAAAAAACAAAAATATATAAAAAAAATATAACATACGCATTATTTTCGGTAATTATATTAATAGTAATCATTAAGGCGAAAGTACATTCAGATTTTTGAAATGTGAGTTTTGGTTAGGTTTTTTTACCCTCAGCTCTGCTACTGATATCAAGCTTCAGAATTTTGTCCCTAATCAAGTCGTTTAGGTATTTACGGTAATAGAGTTGGAGAGGCAGTAACCACCCTCTCGCACCAACTCCCTGCAAAGGTAGAATGCAGAACTTCATACTGTCTTTTATTCTTCGCTTAGTTTGCAAGCTGTTGCTTTCCTAATTATTTCACCTGACTTAGTTATTTAATCTTAAATCATTTATACGTACAAATAGACTGTGAGAGCTGTGAAAACGTCGAAAAGATTGAGGTTGACTGTTAACCTCTATTTTCGCGAGTGTAAGACGTAGCTTGTCACGCGCACTAAAGTAATAAACCAGGCCTGTTCTCATTGGTTATCTAGCAGAAAGAATCTCTATGTAGGCGTATCAATAAATAAATTAATAAATAGGTACATTATCATCTAAGTATTTATCCAAATGTTTTGAGTTTTCTCGAATTAGACTAGTCCAGTCTCGTGCCAGAGTTTGGCGAGTCAACATCTCCTGAGGATGTTTCGTGTAAAGGCGAAACACGTGTCAAATTGGCAGAATTAACCTATAAAAGACTTACTAACTTGACTTAGCCGAGTAGTAGGCATATCAAGTTTGTTTGTTCCTCGTGTTAACATTATGACTGTCACTGTTTCTAGAAAATACCTCAATGTGCTTATAAAACTCAAGAACCGAAGATGAAACGGTCACTCATGTAATCCTGGAATGTGCTGGGGTGGCCAACCAACGGGCACAAACCTTAGTAAATACAAGGTCACTCCAGGAATTCTGCGAACACCCCAGGAGTGTTCTGAACTTCTCGAAGGAGCTGGGCTGGTTGGAATGACTGGCCAACACTGCACACAAAATGGACCCAATTAAGTGGTCTAATTGCGGAAACAGGAGCCCTTTACCAATACCAATACTCAAGAAAATTCAAAATATTTGGATAATTATGGATTACCGCAAAATAACGCCTACATCAATAAAAAATTATCTAAGTATTTAATATTTCAGGCCAACAGCTCGAAGCGCCGCGTCGATAATCCTGCGAGGGCCGACGGACGCGTACTGTGACGAGATGGAGCGTTCAGCTCACGACGCACTGTGTGCCGTGCGCCGCGTTCTGGAGTCAGGCAGGCTGGTGCCCGGAGGAGGTGCGGCCGAGGCTGCACTCTCCATATACCTGGAGAACTTCGCCACCACACTCGTGAGTGAAAGAGAATATTTCACACTTCCACATTCCAGCTCCTACCTGGTATCAATAACTCGTTAATAAAAGGCATTTATTTTCTCAAAATTGATTCCTTTAGAATTATTTTTGATGTCATTTCTAATAACTACTAGATACTACTACCGCTTCGGAAACAAATGGCGCTCTGAGAGAGAAGCGGCGCAAGAAACTCTCCCAGCATTCTTTTTTTGCGCTTAGTTAGCTTATTGCTAACATTAAAACACCCAATGTCCTAATAACAATTACATCATCCAAACGGATGATGTAATGTTGTACTGAATTTCATAACAACACTCCTTTGTTTTTTTTTTCGATAACTTCATGCGCAAAGAGTTTCAACAGACAGCCACATTCTTATTGCTCGATGCGTGGTATCTGTATGAATTTCAAAAAAAGAACATTTTCGTTTACGCGCATTCCACACTACCAGAACGTCGCGAGCCGTAGAAAAAATAGGTTATTCGAATCCCCGCCATTTTTTTCGATATTTTTATTGTTTTATTTACAAAGAATGAGCGATTCACGTTTTGACAGCACACCGCCAGATATTTTAAACGCTGAAATGTAAATTACTACTAAAATAAATAATTATTTCATTAATACTTAGTTTATTTGTATATATAATCAGTAATGGACAATATTAGGTTACTACTAGGACTGTCTGTTTTAATGTTAGCAGTAAGCTAACTGTTTCAAAATCTTTTAGAGGATTCATATTATGGATGTAGATAAAGTCTTGCATGAAACTGTTGATAATTAGGTATTAAAACACTCATGTGATACTATTATCACACACATAAATAACTAGTATGCAACTGTTGTGTAATAAGGGGTATTAAAACACGAATGTGGGTGATAAAAGTATCACATGAGTGTATTAATACCTAATTATCAACAGTTGCATGCAAGACTTTATGCCCGTAATGCATCCAATGACCCGTCTTGTCGCGTAGGTTGGATGTGCCACAAATCGTTCAACAACAGCGTCGGAACTAAATGACTATTGGCGATGCGTTCGTTAACGTATTCAATTATTAACAGCGCCAAACGAAAGTTGAATAGAAAGATGAAGGCGAAAGAAGATGAAAAGGCACTGTGTGGACACACTCGCAGCTGTATCGCTTGTTATGCTGCACTGAATATTCTCCAGAACTGCTCAGTCACTGAATGAACAGTATATTTATTTATTTATTCATGTATAGGAAACAAACGGTATTACAATAACAAATATTAACAGAACTTAAAACTCACACTTTCACTAGTGAAAAGTGTCCAAAAATTATACTACACTTTTAGTTAAAAGGTAACGATATGAACCACAAATCAAAAATACAACAAATTAACAAATAATCACTAAGCTATATATACAACGTGAACCAGAAAGGGTATAACATCCCTTCATTGGTACGTTATTTGGGTCATATGCAATAGTATGGTGATGTTTAAGTTTTAAGAAATAATTAAAAAAAAAGAAAAAAACTTCCCTACGAAATTAAAAATATTATTTTTCAATTTCTTTTCTTAGACAACCCTAACTTTGTTTATAAACAGAATGAGGTCACCTACCTATGGAGTTAAACATAAACAATAATCTATGATTAAAGAGTATGCACACTACATGAAATGTGGCTTGTGTCTATGTATTTATTCATTCATTTTTTACTTCCTGTTATTGCGAAACAAATAAACAATATAAGAAGTTACATAACATAACACATTTTCACATCTGTATTCCTGAAGTATAATAGGGGGCGAGCATCTACATTTCTGAACTATGGGCTGCTAGTGAGAAATTTCCTACGAAAAACTCAATAACTGCCCCATTCCATACCCAGGCTGGGTAGAAAACCCGGTCCGGGAATGGAGTACCTATTATTAATACGAGGATGGTCAAAGATATCCATATTTGTCAAAAAAAAACCGTGAAGAACAATTTCTTAATAGGAGTCTATTAGAATTATCTTTATTGGATAAAACATTTTTGAATTAAAATGTCAAGTCTCATTTGCATATGCCATTCATATGCCATTCAGACCAAACCATAATAATGCTTACACATTTTTGCTTCACGGCAGAAAAAGGTGCCGTTGTGGTACCTACCCATAATAAATTTGGAATTATTTTCAATGTAACTTGAAGAAAACTTCAAATAATTCTACATTGAAGTGCTTACGTAATAACTTATCAAAAATGTGAACTCATTTAATTTCCAACATAATAAACAAATATTGAATTAAAAATGGTGCAGTGTGTAGGGTGCCTTTAGAATAGACATTTACACACACACAGAGCAGTAAATATCGTGTTTCAAAGCACAATTCAAAGAGTATTAACGCAGACAGGCCGATCTTTTCAACCTAACATATTTAAATAAACACAAAATGTAAAAACACAGTTACAATAACACTAGTTTTTATCTTTTAAACGTGTTTTATTTAAATGTGTAACACTCGTGGATATCAGAGTAAATACTAACATAACATAGTTTCATAATTAGATTAGAATTAACTATCTTTATTGGGTAATACATAACTACAGTAAATACAAATTTAGAAGTATTTTCAATGTCAGCTAAAGCAAATGCAAATACAAAATAACATTTGTCTTCATGGCAAAATGAGAACACAAATTGCTTCACAGCTACAATAAATAGTAGGCATTTTACTATTATCTGATATTATGTCACATCTACGTTTCTCCTCTGTTTTTGGTCAAAGAGAGTTCAAAAAAACAGCTGAATAGGGTTGAGGGAATCATAGTTTTTGCGAAAACTTAGAAATTTAAATATTGTATTAAAATATAATGCTAATTCATTTCTGACTTCACATAGTCATTACAGATGACCTAAGGAATGTCTGGTTCAAAGCATAGTATACCCATTTAGTTTCACGTTGTATAATAACAGTCCACAAGGGAGGATCTCCAACTCTCAGATTGCCTTAACTATTATTTTTTGTGAAGTACCTGAATAAGTCGGAACAAAAATCGCTCTCGAACTGCTTTTTCCGCATCAGTAAGTGCTAGTGATACAAATCTAAACCACAATTTATTACTAATTTATGCCTATATATTTTATGACAAATATTGAATAGTCGCGGTATATTCGCAGATTGCAGGTAGTTTATATTTTTTGTTAGTGATCACTGATCGCCATGTTGCAACGCCATTGCAATGTATTGCTTAACGTATTGGCGCGAAAACAGCGCTTTAGATAGTAGTGTAACAGTAAAATATTTGTTAGTTGAGTTTATATATGCATATAAATGCTCGCGTAATGCCTTTATTTTATGTGTGGTATGTGTGGATTGATACATCCACTGTATTGTACTTTAAGTATGTACTCAATAACTATAACTACGTTTTTAATTATTAATTTACATTTTTTTGACTTACTCGTGTAAGGCATTTAGTAGTTGAAGTTTGTGTATTTTGTTGCATCACTTTGCATTATATTGTAATTACGAGTAAGTCAAAAAAGAAAAAAAAAAGCAAATTAATACTTATAAACACAAGAGTTATTGAGTATAGTAGATGCATCAATCCACACATACCGTAAATAAATAGAGGCATTATGTGAGCATTTCATAAAATAAAATATATAATAACTTTAACTTTAAAGAAAATAATAATAATAATAGATTGCTTTGTGTTACATTTATTATGCAAATTTTTATGATGGGAAGCTTAAATTATCACAAGTATTACTGCCATCACAGCCACTGGATGCATACTGGACATGAATGAAGAATCTCTAGCAAAGCATTAATTCTTGCAATATATTCAAATGAGACAATATCATCTGGGGCGAATATGAATGAATCATTCTCAAAATAATGACCGTCGTCTACAGATGGCGCTATTTAAGAACTTTAGACTGTGGCATAGTTTCTCAATAGATACTCTAGATGGCGCTGTTTATTTTGTACTAGCTTTTACAACGCGCTATCAAAGCTTTATCCGAATTGTGGACTACTCTGGTAGTACTCTGTTACAGCATACTTACCTGGCGTAGGGGACACCGTGATCATGAAGGCGGTTCCCCCAGAGCGAGGCCCTTCCATTGCACTGCGGTTGGGTTGACCTCTGCGATTATCCCTAATGCGGATAACTCGGACGTGTTATTTTTGGTAGTGGGGACTGCGTACGCGCTGTCCCCCCATTAAATGTAAAAATATTGTGTATTAATGAGTATTTTAATTTAGCTGATACCGACTGACAGTCGAGAGTTTTGAAGTAACAAACATAAAAAGAAAACTACCGACGAATTGAGAACCTCCTCCTTTTTTGAAGTCGGTCAATAAAAACTTTTTTTTTGTTTGTTTATATAAATATGAGTTTTACGTGTCCAGAGCTCCCGCGAACAGCTGGCCATCGCAGCATTCGCCCAGTCCCTGCTGGTGATCCCCAAGACGCTGGCGGTGAACGCTGCAAGGGACGCCACAGACCTCGTCGCTAAACTGCGCGCCTATCACAACTCTTCGCAGACTAAGGTATGCATCAACAACGTTGCGACAAACATTCTCATACTAATAAAATAGTAATTTAACGCTATTTTGATGATTTGCCAGCTTAGGAAATTAAATTTATAATTTCTCTACATGTTATACTATTGACACGAGAGTGGGTCAGGGATTGGAAATAATACTCTGCTTATAGGAACGAGTCTTTATTTGCGTCCACTTTTCTGAACTTGCACTTCGCCGGTCTGCCGCTGTTCCTTTTGTCGGCGTCGGTACCATTAACTTCACTGAACACTAGTTCTCTTCTATCTTCCTCTTCTTCTTTTCCTTGATCACTTTTCACTTCTTTTTTTCTTCCTTCTTTTTCCTTTACACTTTTGAGTTTGAACTAGAACTGCCGTAGGCCACGCTTAGTACGACATACCCCCGGATCTGTCCTATTTTCAAAATGATTCTCCCATTCCATCTTTAAATTAAAATTGTACAGAAATTTCGTTTACCTATTTTTATCCTGTTATGTCACATTTTCCATCCTTTTTTCTCTATTTGATCCTGAACTTACTAGAAATTTCCACTTACTTTACAAAACCCAAAAAAATCCATATACACTGGTAGGTGTATCGAACCTGTCTGTACAGCTACAGCATCTGAAGTAAACACTTTTGTGTACACACACACAGTATTGCTGACGGAGCCGTCGAAATTATCAATGCCTTGAATTTTGACAACTCTCGTCATGTACGTCGAAGCGTTGCTACGCGACACTATATACTATAATAAACAGTCCAACATGATACCAGTCTGTCCCACACACATCAATATTCCACCTGGCTGCATTATTTTGTGAATGTTTGACAAAATAATTAGGCATGATTGGCAATTTAACATACCGATGTTGTCATTAAGGATTTATTAACTTTAATTAATTTAACATTTAAAATTAATTTAACCACTGGTGTATTGATATACGCCGAAATTTTCAACTTAGGAATCGATAGCATGCTGTCTTATTCTTAGTTCATGATGCATTGGATTTCATAGCACTCCTTTATACAACTCCCAAAAACATTATTTGCGTGAAAGAATTTTGTCTGGCGTGGCCTGTGCGTGTCACATGACAGCATCGCATGAGTTACTTCACTCAAACAAACCCTTCACATATTTGTTCGATTGAGTTAGTTGACTCGTTTGATCTGGGTACAATTAACCGCTATTTGAACACGAGCCATCATTGAGGATGGCTAAACATGCGGGAACTATTATTCTGGCGGTAGTCGCATAATACTGTGGAGCAGGCAATTATACCAATTGATCGTGATAACTTTGATAATTTATATTTCTAGATAGAGCCTCTTGCTGCTAGACAACCGATGAAAACAGTCCAGGTTTATTACTTCTTCCATTTGAGGGCATACAACGAAGAGCGGGTTGAATCATCGACGATTAAGTCATCTTGATTCTTTGGCGTTATGTAGAGATGTGGGCTTTCTCTCCATCTTCTACCGCATTTATCACGGGGAGTGCTCAGAGGAGCTGTTCAGGTTGATTCCAGCGGCTGAATTCCACCACCGGACATTACGTTCAAAGTGCCACCCGCATCACGTTGACGTCTGGCATTCCACAACCGCGCGTTTTGCAAGAAATTTCTTGCCTCGCACAGCCACTTTGTGGAATCAATTAATCCCGATCCCGTGGATTAGTATCCCGAACCGATACGACTGAGGGACCTTCAAGAAAAGAGCATACTCCCACGATAAAGGCCGGCAACGCATCTCTTGACATGGTTACCTCACCTCTTACCATCCCGGGAGCCTCTTGCCCGTTTGCCCCCTCTTATAAAAAAAAATATTAGTGTGCATGACACTTTGTGTTGGTGTGCGTGCACTGCTCACAGTAGACGTAAATTGTCTATCTTAAGTTATTTTCGAAGCTTCCAAAGCTGTCACAGTCTATCTAGACGTATAAACGATCTAAGCGTGATAAGATTATATTTAAAAGTATAGTAATACCAACTTATCTGTGAAGTGGCAACAATAGGAACTACGGTCGCCATGTTGAAATGTCATTCGACTGTCAGTGTCTACTACTTTCGAGTGTTCCGTGTGTTTTATTGCGATACTTCTGAATTTTAAGCGTTAAATATGCCCCGACTTTTGTGCACCTTGGAATTAATTAGCAGCACTGTAACGACGATGGCGACACCCATCAGTTAACAGATAAGTTGGTGACACTGTAAGCTATTGTTCATTCCCTGAAACATTTTTTAATTTACAGGTAGAACACGCCAACCTAAAATGGGTCGGCCTAGATCTGAACGAGGGAGTTTTACGTGATAACCTAGCGGCCGGCGTGCTAGAACCTGCCATCTCTAAGATAAAGTCGCTCAAGTTCGCGACCGAGGCGGCCATTACCATCCTGCGCATCGACGACATGATCAAACTGGACCCGGAGGAGCGGGGCAAAACTTATCAGGATGCGTGCAATGCCGGGGAGTTAGACTAGTTTATATTACCTTTATGTCATGAGGCAAGGCTTTTTTGTACTTCTATACAGAGAACGGCGAAAATCTTGATAAAATATGTCATTTGACTCCTCCTACTTACAGATAATAAAAGACGCAATAGAGATTATTTTATATTGACTTCATGTAATATTCTTTTTTAATATGCTTTTACATAAATTTGCACATTCAAAATATTTTGCAGTTTACAGTCGGCAATTAAATTAAATATGAAAAAAAAATACTGTATGCAATGTTAGAAGTTCCTGCCTTAAACCTTTATTTAGCTAAGTGGATATATCTTATATATCTATCGCAGGTGTTCTATCAAGATTTTTGTAAGTCTGTATACTGTGTTTTCACGATTGGACCCACACATTTAAAATCAGCTTACTTTCTAATCACATCTGAAACTATGTATAGATGCGGCAAACCATACAGTTAAAAAAATCTTTGATAATGATTCACAAATGTTTATTTATTTTTATACAAGAGTGTGGTTTTGGTTCTTTGAATTTATAATTATTGTCAAAATACCGACGTAACTGGGTGCAATTCCTAACAATCGTCAAAATACTTGAGTTGAATAGGAATTATGTGGAATGTCACACTGAACTGTCAAAAGTTACGTTTAAATATGGCGGCAGCAGTTCTTATTCCGTTTAATATCTAACTGGTGGAAACATAAGTCAAGTAAGGCAAATAATGCAATTTTAAAATGTTATAACTTCCTAACAAATTATATTTTATTATGTATGAAATAAGAAATATCATTACAGAAACAGGTTTGCTACCGAACCAAATCCAGTGCCTCCGATGTGATCTTAGATCTAGCAGTAAAAAATACTCTGCTACTGTTGTCAGTAGCACAAAGTGCTTCAACATAGTATTACCAGACTGATGAAATGTTATGTTACTTATGGTATTTTTATCTGAAAGAAAACTTAATTTAGTTTACTTTTTCATGCTGGGAGTCTGTTTTCTTTACATTATACAATAATGTGTATAAGATGTGTTGTATGGTTTTAATTATTGCTTTTAACACTTAAATGCTAGTTTATGTTCGCTAGGGCTAAATGCCGTCACAATAAATTAATTAATATTAATTAAACCTGTGTTTTATTTGACATAAATACTTGCATAATATCCCTCTTATGTGTGTCTGACTGAAGGAAAGTGCTATTATTTACTTATTGTGTATTATTCACAAACGCGCTAGCAGTCAGCGGGCTTATGAATAGAATCTTCCAGAGTTCGAAAATATGAGTTTTGTAGTTTTAAACTTAACCAGGGTTGAGGCTTTACTGATATCAACTTATAGGTACCTATATATGTCGTAATGTTGCACGTAAGGCTAGGGCTACTATGGATGCGAGTTCTGACGAGTACGTCCGAAATCCTCGTCAGAACAAGGCGTTTACACTGTGCGCGTTTTCTGTTATTCTGATAGTCAGTTCGTTTCTGCCGTCCAGCGAAGATGGACGAATTTGATTTTCTTGAAAGTCCATTATTTAAATTATTATTGTTAAATGGTGGAAAGACAGAGCATGTCAACGAGTTATTTTCTAGAAGAGACGACAAAGGGGAGTTCCAAATGTAGAGTGTTTGTTCTGTAGCAACTTTCTCCCACATTTGCCGAGATATATCTCTGTTGTGATAATTTTTATCTCTCATATCCCACAAACACCTGTTCTCGTACACGAGACTGTTCAATTTATCGTTATCCATGGTGGAAACCAAATCACTCGAAATTCGCAGACGCAGGTCGTGCGAAATAATCAAACTCGTTTGAACGCTCGAGTGGTTTTGACGACGTCGTACATGTTCTGACGCATTCGTCGTTGCCAGTGTAAACACTGTCATTGGATACCAGGCGTTTGTTTCTTCTGACGAATCCGTCAGAACTCGCATCCAAACTAACCCTAGCCTAACTTATTTACGAGCTATCATGTGAAAAATTTGTGAAGTTTGACGTTGTGCGACTACGACAATTACTTGAGCATAACGATGTTGACGGTAACGGTAGATGGCTCAAATATCCGGATTCCAAATAAAAAATTCGCCTGAGTATCGTTAATTTGCCCCTAGGAATAGAGGATTTCTGTTACTTTGTGATAGATCCCATAGTAAGAACTTAATTAAACTCTCGTCAAACTACCCTTGGAGTATATACTTTCATCCGTTTGTCGCACATATACATAATGCAAATTTAAGACTAACATTGTTTTCTAATGGATGCCATTAGAATAACTAGAACAAATTAAAATGGCACCAGACCACACGAGAAGCACCATGTTTCAAAGAAAAAAGGATTATCTAAATAGGTCAGATGAAAGTGCTGAGGTAACAAACTTAAAAAGAAATACCGTTGAATCGAGAACCTCCTTTTTGAAGTCAGTAAAAAATGTGGTTAGTAATAATAATAATTCTTACTATAAATACGTATAAGCGCTGGTCCTTGGAAATGTTCTATCATCACGGGCGGTTAACCGATCCCGGCGCCAGGCTGTCCTCGACAATATCACTATCCCATATGAAGACTACTTCATGAAAGCTGAGAAGGACAAGTTCAGCAAGTACTTTGACTTGAATAGCGAAATAACCAACGAGACGTTGACTCGACCATCATAGCCCGGATAGTATACGACGGTTTGCTCAAAGATGAAATACAGATGCCTCTGTCTACGGCCCTGCCACCGATAGCTCAGCCCTTGGGCATGACTCCGCTGCCGGCGGCAATCCAAGTTTATGATATATATAAGGTAAAGGTTTGCGTAAGAAGTGTATTAAATAATTTTTTTAATTATTTGATACTTTTCAGTTTTTGAAGTCGGTTTTTTTAAACGTGGTTTTTTATTAGTCATAATAATAATAATACGACAACACTCACTGCACCTGTCCAAACATTGCTATCTAAAAGGGGCACCACGCGGTGACGACTTTTAAAGTGTTAATATTCTAAGTCCTTAGCCAATGTCAAATGTCAATTAATGTCTAGTAATAACAGTGATAACATCTGTCAATAATTGCTGGTGATAGCGCCGATTGTCGATGTTTTTTACAACTTTACAAGAAGCACATGAAAAGCTATTTATTTTCTTATACTATAAGCTATGTATAATTTTTTAAACTAATTGCGCTGTGTATTGCAAAACCAGATGTTAGCTATAAGATGTGTTATATCAGCAAAACGCCCAAACGCCGTTCGCTTAAGACGTATGTTTTTATCAAGTTCAACGAGTGATATGGTGAATACGTACTATAAACTATTTCTAAAATTGTAACTACTTATTTAACTTAGCCTATAACCAAAAGCATTTAGTAAAATAAAAGAGAGAATGCTTGATTCTACTATTTACAACCAAACAGATTTTTGCTGTTTCAGTAAGTCTTTATAAAATGCCAACATCATACCCAAATAGTTATTGGTTATGTACCTAAAACAAAATATACAATATTAAGATACCTGGTTGTTGTGGGTGAATTCTATTTTTATTTTAAGAGATACTCTCATATGTACCATATTAGTTATGGAGGATTATTAACTATAATTTTCAGGAAAACATTATAAAAGTTGGAAAATATAACATTAACTATATGAAGGTTGGAAATGGACCTCACAATGTTCTGTGTGCACCTGGTGCTCTAGGATCAATATGGACTGATTTCAAACCACAGGTAGAAGGATTTGACAGGGAGAAGTTTACCCTAGTGGTATGGGATCCCCCAGGTTTTGGTAAGAGCAGACCTCCAGACCGTGAATTTGCTACAAATTTTTATGAACAAGATGCAGATATAGCTTATGAATTTATGAAGGTAAAAAAATTTGCTTTTACTAAGTTTCTTTTTTTTTATTAGATGATTTCTTTGAAAATCCTTAAATAATGCAATACCAGCTATTTATGTAACAATGCTTGAGCTTGCAAAAAATTTGTCAAAGAGTAATCAACCTTCACAAACATAATTATAGAGTATCATAGTGTTGTTAACACTATATTCTAGTAGTAGTGGTAGTAGTCTACAGATCAACATTATTTTGTCCAGTGTAACTCATTTATTAACACATATGAGTATTTCTCAAAAAAGTAAATATTCAATAAATATTAAGTAAAGTTTGTGGAAAACCGAGAGTGCCTTGAAATAATAAAAAAAATGTGAATGTTTTATTAAATCCTAAATTTTATAGTTTATATAGTAATCCTATATTAGTTCCTAAGATCACAGAGAAATAAATAATAACTTAATTTAGTATGTTATGTTTTAAAAGTGATAACCCTCACTTCTAGAATTAATACACAAATAAATGCCGGGTGGTCTACCGTCTAGATAAACTCTCAATTAGGCGGCGTCCAGGTACACTCACTAAGGCGGGTGGATGGGTAAACCCGTCCCATCCACCCGCCACACTCAGGGCGGCAGAAGGCGGATGTAGGCGCCCCTCCGCCGCCCGGTTTGGCCGGCGACGGATACGGTCCGAGTGGCCATCGTCCTCCCGAGCCCGCTCCGCCACCTCCTTTGCGAGATGACGTCCTCGCAGAAGGTCGCGACCGCGGTAAAATGCCTTTTGGTGCCGGCTATGGAGCGTATGACGGCCGGCAGGGAGAGATCTTCTCCAATGACTGCAGTGAGGGCCATGCGCTGAATTGCCCAGGCCGGGCATTCGGCCGTCGCCACTGCAGTTGCAGTGGCGACAGCCCGGACTCAGTTCCCTCCTAGCTACTGAGTGCAGGTACTTCCCGAAGCAGCGGTGCCCACAAAGCACCTGCGTCAGTCGGAAGGAAAGAGCCCTGTGCTGTCGCCCTGCCCACTCGACAATGACCGGCTGGAGCGCCTCAGCGGCGACAAATCCAGCACGTGTTGCCTCCAGCCGGGCCGACCATCGAGCTAGGAGCCCTTTGGGCGGGGGCCGACTGCCGCTACTCGCCTGAAATTCAGCCGTCGGACGATAAACTTCGGCGAACACTTCCGCTTCCAAGTCCCACGGGGGCGATCCGTACAGTGCCATTGACCGAACAACCCCCGTGTATAGCCGTCTCGTAGCTACGCTAGGTCCTCCCAAATTGGACAGAAGTCGCCCAAGGGCGGACGCAGCGTCAACCAGCCTTGGTGCAAACTGACGGAAGTGCTCGTCGAAGAGCCATCTACCGTCAAGGATCAGGCCCAGATACTTTATGTGGGCCTGAACCGATACGAGGACCGAGTGCACCTCTATTGAGGCCCCGGTTGACCGACCAAGACGAGGCCCGTGGAATAAAAGGGCCTCAGTCTTATCTAAAGCCACTCGTAAGCCCAACGCCTCGATCCGCCCGACCACCTTAGAGACGTCTCTGGTAGCCAGGCACGCCGCCTCCTGAAAGTTTTAGCCCCGAGCCGTGACCAAGGGAAAGGGGAAAATCATCTCTAAGAACCCAGTCGTATCCCATGTTCCACAGGAGTAGTCCAAGAACAGACCCCTGTGGCACACCGTATGACATGGGCCGACGTCTGAGCAATCGATCTTGGTCCTCGTACATGACGGTACGCTCCTCTAAATAGTCTGCCACCAGCCGCCTCAGGTACTGCGGCACTCCGTGATAGAGGAGTGCTTCCCTAATGCAGCTGAAGGGCAGACTATTGAATGCGTTGGCGATGTCCAATGCCACCGCTAACAGCACGCTTTCGGTCAAAGCCCTCAGGCGTCGATCGTCAAACGCCCGACTCGGAAAATCTCGTCCGGCCCGGGGCAGTGTTGTTCGAACGAATTCGTAGAACAGCCGCCCCTATCTCCGCCTCAGTAGCGGGTGGATCGTCTTCACTTTCAGCCTCCCCGTCATCTCCGGCCAAAGGGACCATCGACGGGGGCGTGTGTTCCACCCGATGGGGAAAAAGCCCCTCAACCACTTCCTGCAGGAAGCTGGGCTGGAGAGTCTCAGTAAGGGGGGGGGGGCCTGTGCACGCAGCTTGTTGTCGCACGATATGGGCGACCCCTGAGATCACGATCGAGACCCTCCAGCATCTCCTTTTTCTTGTCTTCTTTGGCGCGGCTGATTGCCAATTTCATTGGTTAGTCGAACGGTTGGCTCAGTTGTTCAGAGCACCGGCACGGAACGCCGGAGTTCGTGGGTTCCAGTCCCGCATAGTTCATAAAATTTTGTTTTTCAAATTTTATTTGTGTATTAATCCTAGAAGTGAAGGTTATCACTATAAAAACATAACATATTGTTTAGATTTACAATAGCGACATCTCAAGTCAATTTCCTAATGTGCAAATATTGGGGTTGTGCAGGTTATCAACTGTAAAGTAGATCCTGTAGATGAAGCCACAACCTGGGGGTTGAACAAAGCATACAAGATTTTATGACGATACGTTACCCGAACGGTTGGCTCAGTTGGTTAGAGCAACGGCACGGAACGCCGGAATTCGTGGGTTCAGTCCCGCATCATAAATAAAATTATGTTTTTCAAATTTTATTTGTGTATTATTCCTAGAAGTGAGGGTTATCACTTTAAAAACATAACATATTGTTTAGATTTGGAAGAGCGACATCTCAAGTCAATTTCCTAATATGCAAATTTGGGGTTGAGCAGATTATCAACTGTTAAAGTAGATCCTGTGGATGAAGCCACAACCTGAGAGTTGAAAAAAGCATACAACAATTTATTACGATACGTTACTCGAACGGTTGGCACAGTTGGTTAGAGCACCGGCACGGAACGCCGGAGGTCGTGGGTTCGAGTCTCGCATCGTTCATAAAATTTTGTTTTTCAAATTTTATTTGTGTTTAACTTAATTTGTCTAACAATTTTTTATTTACTTTTCTTACAAAAATCCGATAGTGTATATTTTGCAGACCTGAATTAAATACAGTTCCGATATTAAAGCTACTTACTATATGGAGTACCAAAAAAAAAACAAACTATAAAAAAAATTCAATCCAAAAACCAAAGTGAAGTGAACTGTTGTTGTTTTTATACTTTCAGTATTAATGTGACAGCACCTGTTATGTTTTAAAATTGTCGTAATAACTTTATTTTATACTAGCTGACCCGGCAAACGTTGTTTTGCCGGGTCAGCTAGTCTAAAATATAGTCAATATAGTCATATAAAGTATAATTCACGCGATAGTTTTATAAGTAATAAAATATTGCCTATATTATAGCCTGTACATCATTTTGTTCTATTGTCAATAGTTTTTGCAGCGCACGCAAAAATAGGTTTTCGATTTTACACCTTGTGTTACAAAATAGCAATTTTATTACGGATCCCTAATTTTGAAAAAAAAAAAAAACATAGCCTATAGCCTTCCTCGATAAATGGAATACCCAACACTGAAAGAATCATTCAAATCGGACCAATAGTACCAGAGATTAGCGCGTTCAAACAAACAAACACTGCAGCTTTATAATATATTTTATATAATTTAATTGCTTCTCAGAAAAAATGTAATAATGGGGCGTCATAAATAGAGCACGGCAATACTTCAAGCCAGACTACATTCTAGCACATTCCCACAAAGTGCAGGTCCGGCCACATATGGAGTATTGCTTTAATCTATACTCTGGCACACCCCAGTTGGAGCAACCATTTGACCGTCTGGAACACAGAGCTGCTCGAACTGTGGGGGATCCAGTGCTCTTGTAATCAGTTAGATCACTTGGTGTTGCATAGAGATGTCAGTTCATTGTATGTCTTCTACCCTATTTATAGGCAGAATATTACAGGATATTTACAGGGAGTGTTTCGAAGAGCTATTTGACCTGATTCCTGCCGCCAATTCTACCTTATCACGACACGCTACAAATTAGGATATCATCCCCATCCTGTGGATTTGTGTTCCTCCATGGTGCAGTTTTCAAAGAACCCATGAACAAAAAACTATGGAACGAGCTTCCTTGTGTGGTGTTTCCAGGAAAAAACCACTTCGGCATATTCAAAGAAAGCACGTAGGTACACTTATCTAAACTACACTTACGAGGGGAGGCTGATAAGTAATCTACCTAACTATGAAAGAAAAGACTTTGACGGCTAGTTTTTTTTTTATTTTTCTATATAGTCTCCTGCAAGTGAAATACACTTATGACATTTGCAAATAAGTGACATCATGCCGTTATAATAAAAAAAAATATTTTGCTCGTCAAAATGGTCAGTCACAGCCTCCTTCATTTCTTCGTCCGTCGAAAATCTGCGACCCCTCAATTTTTTCTTTAAATCTTTGGATAAGAAATAGTCACAGGGAGCCAGATCTGGACTATAAGGTGGATGGTTAATTTCTGTGAAGCCGTTTTTGCTCAGGGCTGACCTCGCCGTTAAGGCTGTGTGTACAGGAGCATTGTCTTGTAAAATCAGAACACCTTTGCTGAGTTTGCCTCTCCGCTTTTCTTTGAATTGTTCACGAAGCTGGTCAAGCAAGTTTGCATAATATTCAGCATTCATTGTTGTATTTTTAGGCAAATAATCTATCATCAAAATCCCTTCGACATCCCAAAATACGGTGGCCATTAGTTTTCCAGCCGACGGCCGAACCTTGAACTTCCTTGGCGGCTTTTCTCCTTTAAATTTCCATTGCATTGACTCTTGTTTGCTTTCCGGATCCCACTGGCGAATCCAAGTTTCATCACAGGTCACAATTCGAGAGATAGTCTCTTCTTCTTTACCTTTGACCAGGTCTAGAAATGCCTGACAATATTCTACTCGCCTTTGTTTGTCAAAGGGGGTCAACATTCTAGGGACCCAACGCGCGCTCACCTTGGACATGCCCAAATGTTCGTGAATAATTTCATGAACTCGTTCCTTGCTAATGCCCACATCTCTGGCTATCTCCCACTGCTTGATTCGCCGATCTGCAAGAATCAGGTTCTTCACCTTTTCAACATTATCTGCGGTAACAGCAGAAATTGGCCTTCCACTACGTGGGTCGTCTTCCAGGCTCTCACGGCCATGTTTAAATTGCTTCGACCAAAACTTTATGACGAATTCAGAAGGACTTGAATCACCAAACACCTTTAACATGCGCTCTCTGATCTGCGTAGGCGTATTTCCTTCTTTACTTAGGAATTTAATCACTGCTCGATGCTCAAATTTCATCATTTTACAATTCATTATCAAAGCCGCGCCAAAAAAACAAAAGCAAGCGGAAAAAAAATAAGCGTCATAATTTTGAAAAAGGAATAAATATAGAATATGATTTTGCAGTGGCCAGTTCGATTTTCAAAACTTTCTTTAACAAAGTAGATTTTATATCAGCCACCCCTCGTATCTGTTTTATTTTATTTTATGAAAAGAAATATTCATTTGTTCCTTTAGAGCTGGCGAGTACAAGTACCAACATAAAAGTAAGGAGCGAAATAAAACAATTTGTATTCTGCTATTGTAGACCAACCCTATGTTTATAGAACCCTTAAATATATTTTTGAGAAATACTCATATATATAGTAAATCTGATTTAATTATAATTCAATAAAGTAACAAACTATACTGAACATAATATAACAAAAATAATTGCTTCAATCATAAAAAAAATAGCCTATACAGATATTGTTTGTGAATCAGGCAATTTAGTTTCTTATGTGTCAATAGTCATACTAAATACCTTTAATGTTAAAACAGTAATAATTATTCTTTAGAAACATGATCACCTAATTAAAATCATTGTTGATTATACAAATAATTTTTCACATTTTAGGAATTAAAAATTCCCAAATACTCTCTGCTGGGATGGAGTGATGGTGGCATTAGCAGCATCATATTGGCAGCAAAATACCCCCAGGTTGTAGAAAGACTCGTTGTCTGGGGGGCAAATTCGTTTATGTTACCTACTGAAGTGGAAGGTTACAAAAGTATGTATGTATTGGTTGATTCCTGAGAATTTTAAATAATTACTATTATTATTACTAGGCATAAGAAGAAGATAATAAGAGTATCACTTTAGGAGACATGGTAATGTTTACTTGGAAAACTTAAATGTTTGATGCACACTTGGTATTTTGAAAATATTTTTGTGGTATAGGAGAACAAGGAGCAAAGGTCATCTTACAGTGAGTGATCCCCACCTTCCCTTACAGTTAAGTCTTTCATAGTGCAGGAGTATCAATAAATAACGTCACTGTCAGGAGTCTTAACGCGCGGTTAAATCCAGAAAGCCTTTGAAGATAATATTTGTTACATAAAACGTGTTTACCAGGCAAAAAAACAGTAGTTTCTATTGAATATTCCCTATACTGCCTAGAATAAGATGGGCTCAAGGGATTCTGGCACTAGTCCATTTGTGAAGGACGAATGGATGGGGGAAGGGCGCTGGTTTTCGACAGTAACCTCTGCAAAACGTAAAGCTATGCCCTGATTACTTTTTAAGTGTTTAGATAGTATAGTGTGTCCCACTCCGCAGGCTATATTATTATTTTCTGGGGATAGCAGAAAAGAGAGGAAAAGGAGCGGAGATTTACAAATTTAACATTCTTAACTCCACTCAGCTTCAATGGGAACAGTTTGTGAAGAAGGCTAAGGGATGTGAAGCAAAAAATCGCCGGCTAGCTAATCACTTGTCGCATATTCTAGATCTGTTTAGACTATACAGGGAAGAAACTGAGAGCTAGGAAGCAAGCCTCCACAGAAGCAAGAGTTGCATAGTCTAGAGCGGAATTATTCTACGTGTGGCGAGTGTTGGATGTTCAAGTGAACCAACTGCAGTAGTTTCGCGATGAACTAGATTTTCCGTTCACCAATCTGCTTTGTTTGTGTTGACAAAAATATGACATTTGCTGAAGTCTAAACTAAAATTTTTCTTTACACAATTCGTTGCTTACAACTCATCTCTCCTCCACTTTGGTGGAGACCGTAGTACTTCACCATACGACTCTGCTCTTCTATATTTTAAATGCTATTTCCGGATCACAAATACGCCAACATTATACACCAGAGTAAGAACAAATTGATATCTAATGGTACTGATTCTTCTAGATATCAAGGACGTCAGTGCCTGGTCCAAGAAGATGAGGGAACCGATGATAGAGCTGTATGGAGAAGAGAGATTTACAAATTACTTCGCGAAGTGGGTTGATACCATGGTAGAACTTTTTCAACTCAAAGACGGAAACATCTGCTCAGAGTTCCTTCCCAAAATCAAGTGTCCAACCTTCATTTTGTATGGCGAAAAGGACCCATTAGTGGATAATGTTCATGTATCTCATCTGCACACACATATAACTGGATCAAGGTAAGCTTGAAGGCGAAATTTAATCTACACTGTCTGTACCCATTGTTGTATAATAATTGAAACAGTCACTCATAGACTCCAGTATTTTAGTAATATATCCGTACGCGTTTAGTTTGCCTGTGCGTAGTTATTGCCGCGCTTCTTCTGGTTTGAAGATACAGATTTCGGATTGATGATCTCATTTCGCCTCAAGGTCTGAGGCCTAAACATTTCGCGACATAAAACGCTTAAGCACTTACTCAATTACCCACGGTGATATGTTTTTATCTGTGTAAACACAAGTGGAACAATCTTCGTAGGCCAACTAAAAACTTCATATTATGCCTCTTTGACGTACATGTGCAGGCTGCTGTGTTGATACCACTTACATACCATAAATACTCTTTTGTCCACCTTTATTAAATGTTCACTGTGTTGAATGTAATTTATTTAATTTATGCTACACCTCAAAATAATAATTTTCATTTTATTTTCCCTATTAGGCATTTGCATGTTGCAAATGCTGATAATAATACTTAGGTTAGGTTAGGCAATAGTGCACACTATTGCTTGCTTCCACATGAACTATTTTATTCGAGGGGTTTTGTAGCTAGTGAATAATATTCTCTCACATTATTTTTGAAGTGGAAACTTCTTTAGCGTCGTTAAGCACTTTTCTTGGGATGGGTATAAAATGTTAAACTCGCGTTAGGACACGTGGCCTGATCGTAAATTCGTAATACAGTCGTTGAAATTATGGTTGAAAGATTTATACTTCCAATTAATTATAGTTCGGCTATTTCAACTCAATCATCATAGTTACGGTCATTGGACTAATGGTTGAATTATTGCGAAGCCGAAACACCACGAGGTTGAGGGATCAAATCTCAGCCACGAAATATTTTTACAGTTTAATTATTTGGTTTTTAAGCTCTGTCATTAGCGAAGACTCTCCCTACGGCGATAATTGTTATAGTTCTGAAGTGCTAAATTATTTATGTAATATAAATTGACATATATGTGTACGATAGCGCAATAAATTGATATTGTATTTAACCACATAAATGCTAGTATTATTCTACTGATAAGTATGTAGCAATTCGTGGCGAAATCATTCCCTAACCATTCCAAAATATTAAAAAATGTACAACATATATGTGCAATATTTTCACTTCTGCCGGCATTCCCGGAGTGCAACACGTATTTTTTTTGTTGTTGCCTGTTTTAATTAGCACTCATCAGCTAGTAAATTTATAACAAAAACTTATACGGCCTTACAAATAAACTTTGTATAAAGTTATAACTGATGATAAACAAAGAAAATGCAAAATGTTTACAATATCGTTGACAACACTTTTAATACAATGATAATTCTGAAGTTTTCCGAATAAAAAGCTGCCTTGCAAATAAACTTAGGTATAACTTTATGCCAATTTTATTCGTAAGGCCGATAGATTACAAATTTAATAATTTTTTTGTTTTCAGAATATATTTGTATCCAGAAGGCAAACATAACATACACATTCGATATGCGGAAGACTTCAACCAACGGGTCCAAGAGTTTCTGATGATGAAAATCTAAAGTGAAATATTTTGATATTAGACAGGCAGTCATTTTATTATATTCATTGTTGTATTATTAGATTCGGGTCAAAACTAAATAAAATGAACAGAATTCCCATATTTTATTTTTTTCATTTACTTATAAGCCTGTTTTATTCAAAAATAAAACAATTTACACAAACACATAATTTAAAGTTGAAATGACTCATTATCTTACTGTACAAGTGAACAATTATGTAAATTCAATCCTTTAGCTGATGATACTGACAGTGCACACACAGTGCCTTTGCCGGATTATAAATTTGGCAACTCAATTAATTTATTAGTCAAATGATAATGTTTTGATTATTTAAATTACAATAAACTAGATAAGGGGATCATTGTAGCTTCTTAATGCAAGTTCATTTCAAATTTAGATATCTTGTAACAAAATGAACAATAGTGTAGGTTAATAAATATTTATTGCACTCCCTAATGTCCTGTTAAAAACTGATCTAAGTTAATTCCTAATTTGATAATTCTAATTTATTACAGTACATAAACATTTACACAGTATAAGGCACGCAGTGAGCTATTTCCGGAGACAATGGAAGCACAACACACATGTATGCCGAACGCTGACAGATTGCTATGTTAATGACTTCATAAGTTACATAAACAAACACACTTAAGCGACATACAACGATAAATACATAAGAAAATATAGTGAATCTTTAATGGATACACAATAAGCTTGTTCTTATCTCATAAATAATTTCTCTAGTTACAAAAATAGTATACAAAATGGAACAATGTTAGAATGTTCCATTGCGTCACATTGACACCGACAATGATGAACGCAAGAGCACCATAGTTAAATCTATGTACTACTGTGATCCATTCCTTACATATATTACAAATAAAATAAGGTTACTCTTACAAATACATAACGATACAATATTACAACATTATCACCGGGATTATTAACAATACACATATAAAATTAATTCTCTTTAAATATTCGTTATGTTTACAAAAACTATATCTTTAATAGAGAGAGTCAAAGGCACACACTTTAAAACCCCTTAATGTTAAATCTCAGTGTCTTTTATCACTTTATCAGACATATACAGGGCCCTGGCTTTCATTATCATCTAGATTGATTTTATTAGTATAACCATCATCAAAGAATCTTCTGAAGGTAAACTCAAAGAAACCATGGAAGGTTTTACCATTGTCAAGTAATTCACTGTCTGATTTGTTTGAATCTGAGCTGCCTGAATTCCGTAATTTATCAGGATCAATTGGATCGAAGTTTGATGTGTCTGTAGGGTAATCTATTCTCGGTATATATGGAGCTCCCTGCCTCCTCAAACCTTTGTCAAAGTCAATCCCTTGGAGGAATGGGTGATTCTTGACTTCATTTGCATCCTTTCCCAGTCTAATCTCTTGTCCAGAACATAGCTGTAATATCAAGTCTTTACTTTCTCGTGACAAATTTGCGGCATCAGGAATATGTAGGGTGCTTTCCCAATTAATCACCTGAAATTTAAAAAGAAAAAAATTTGTAGAGATGTTATTAAAATCAAAGTAAAAATCGTTAACATATGCATATATAGCGATTTATAAATAAAATTGAATTGAGCGAATTTTGTCAATTTTCGTACATTATTTCTTCTCATAGATTTGTTTCGTTATGGTAACCAATTCAGAATTTTTTAGTAATTTTAAAATGACGGTATATTCAAGTATTTTCCAATATGGTTTATATAATTTGACAGTTTAAATAGCGATAAAAATGCAAAAAAAAATACCTTATGCTGAGTTTCGGCGGGTGTATTGGCTAAAAATGGCGGTGACCCAACCAACATTTCATATAAAATCACTCCTACGGACCACCAATCACAAAGCTGTGTATAACCAGTCCTTTGCAAGACTTCTGGTGCAATGTAGTTTGGTGTACCGACTAAGGAGTGAGCGAGACATCGCTGATGTTCTCTTTTCCTCCGCCTCTCAAGTGGTTTGAGTTGATGACATCGACATTCCCCCATTGCACCCCATTCGCCATCTACAGGGTCCATTGAATCTTGCCGTCCATGATCTGAAATCAAGCAACATAAATAAATGTCTCACTCTGAAGGAAAACTTGTATAAAAAAATTAAGAACTGCTAAATTACCATTTCTTTGATAGTATTTCGAGTTATGTGTCCACCTGAATCCCGTGCACAGCCCAAAGTCTGTCAATTTGATGTGTCCGTCGCGATCTATTAAAATGTTATCCGGTTTGATATCACGATGAATAAAACCCATTTTGTGGACACTCTCCACTGCGCAAGTTAATTCGGCTATATAAAACCTGGCTAGGTTCTCTTCAAATATACCGAGCTTTATCAACAGAGACATCAAATCACCACCTGGTATGTAGTCCATCACAAAATACAAGTTATCCTTATCTTGAAAACTATAATAAAGCTTCACTACCCATTCATTATCTGCTTCAGCCAAAATGTCTCTTTCTGCTTTTACATGCGCTACTTGGTTTCGCTTTAGAACGTCAGCTTTCCTAAGTGTTTTCATGGCGTATAGATGACTAGTATCTATTTTCCTCACTAGAGTAACTTCACCAAAAGCACCAACACCAATAGGTTTTATTTTCGTAAACATTGATTTATCCATTTTTGCTCTTTTTAACCGTATGTAGTTAGACTCTTTCTGTGATAGCATTTTCCTCATTTGATCCTGTGCTTCTGAACTTAACCCTATTTTCGTCATTTCCTTTTCCAGCTGCATGCGACGATACGTTCTTTGCTTATAAGACTTTAAAATATTCTCTACGTGTTGCTCCATAAAGAATTTAAACGCTTGTGGTGAATAATTCCTTACTTTACAATCCCTTCTTTCATCTTCTTTTTCTTTACTAATATTTTTTCGTTCGGGGATCGGTGACTGATGTCTAATTTTGTCATTGCCATCTTTCATTCGTCGGTTTGAGGAGCCGTTTGAATGTTTCTCTGATACACTCGCCGTGTTTTCTTTCATTAAATTACAGTTTTGGTTAAAACATTTTAATTCAAGTTGAGAGTTTTCTCCTTTAGCATCACAATTGTTCGAAAACTTTTTATGTAACGGCGAATGATGTGAGCTAACTGTTGTAGTGGTTTCATTTTGGTTACCATATGGAGGTGGTGGAATCGGGTGCATACCTCGCTGCACAGCCAAAGCCTGCATCGTAATTGCGTAGCTCGGAGGCTCTGTAGTAGGAACGGTGGGAGTGGTAGCTGTAGGAATGGCAGGTGGCGTCGTTCCCGGTGAAGAAGGCTTGGGAGCCAAAGGATAGCTAGGTGGTGTTTGTGATTGCTTCTGCTGTATCGAGCTGGCATAAGACGGCGGAGGCGGTTGAACAACAGAACTCGGCACGGGAGGTGGTGCGACAGGCGCTATCGCAGTTTGTAATATAGGCTTCTGAACCTGCGTACTCTTCACGGACTGCATAATTATAGGGGGCTGAACGGCTTGTCTCGCTGTCCACGCCTGTATAGGCGTAGGGCGAGTCATACCTGAGGCAGAGCCTGTCGATTGAGTCACAGTTATGGGACTCGGTGATCCTGCGGAAGTGCCCCCCGAATATATACCTGACGAAGGACTCTTTCTGTAATCTTGAGACTGCGTGGGGCTTTGTCGGTTTTGCATGGATACAGAATAAGAAGGAGGCGGTGGAACACCGGAAAGGGGATATGGCGGCGGTAGTTCCGTTGTAGTTTGGTATATACTTAAAGCTTGTATTTGTTGCGATAACTGCTGCTGGACCTGTGGCCCATTTTGGACTATCATCGGTTGCCGCGCTGGAGGAGCAGGGGCACCCGATGCGACAGGACTGGTTCCTCTTGCAGGAGGTAATGGGGGTGCAGGTGATATGCGCTTCATGTACTGCTGCACAGAAGGAGGAACGGGAGGCGTTGAGGGACATCTTGGTGGTGGCGGCGGAGGCGGCTCGAAACCCGATGGTGAGTATTGTCGACTTAATTTCTCATGAGGCAAGGGTGGTGCATCGGATTGTCTAGGACTATCTGATCTTGAGCTCCCAGCACCCGAATCGAGCGCGGGGCTGCCTCTATGCAAGTTAATTTCACGCTCTAAACTAGGTTTCCTTATTAGCTTTGTACTTAGAGCACTAAAATTACTTGACTTAAGAACTCCATTCAAGGGTTCCTGTTTTTTCGATAGGTAATCTAGTGCGGCATCTAGGCGGCCACCAGCATACTTAAGTGCTTTAACTGCATGGTCCTGAAAAAAAGATATTAATTATGTAGATAACTTCAAGAAAGACTAAATAAATAATTTGTGGTTTATATCATCAAGCAATGTGCTTTGGATTCGATTCTAGGAGGGTGTTCCCCACATATATCCAATCATGGAATACAACAGTATTGTATGTGATATAAGAGTATACGCGGGACGGTAGAAATATTTCATTACGACGATTTTATTACGATAGCAGATCACAGACCACAACATTATGATTTAAAAAATCAACAATCAAAATATTATGTTAATATGGACAGATTTTTTTATGGAAAAGGAGGACAAACGAGCGTACGGGTCTCCAGGTGATAAGTGATCACCGCCGCCCACATTCTCTTGCAACAACAGAGGAATCACAGGAGCGTTGCCGGACTTTAAGGAAGGTGTGTGCGCCTTTTTTTAAGGTACCCATGTCGTATCGTCCCGGAAACACCGCACAAGGAAGCTCATTCCACAGCTTTGTAGTACGTGGAAGAAAGCTTCTTGAAAACCGCACTGTGGAGGACCACCACACATCCAGATGGTGGGGATGATGTCCTAACTTGTGAAGTGTCGTGCGAAGGAATTTAGCGGCAGGAATCAGGTGAAATTTCTGGGGGATAAATTGGACAGGGTTCAATTTACCCCATTCCGCGACCTTCTCAAGAGAGCACTCGATAGAAGACACAAGTTTCTCCCGGCACTGGTCGACGATTTCCCGAGAGAGATATGCATGACGTTGACGTCTGAAGAACCAGTGTGGGATAGCACAAAGCCTTGGGGCACTCCAGCGTTCACGGGCTTCGGGTTCGAGCAATAACTGTCCACAACGACCTCTATGCTGCGCCCAGTGAGGAAGCTGGAGGTCCACTTGCATAAGCTCTCGGGAAGCCCAATTGATAGAAGTTTTTAGAGGAGCGCCTTGTGCCATACACGATCAAAGGCCTTCGCTGTATTCAGGCCGAGTGCCAAGCCGCCGCCCATCTATGTGTTAGGTACCTATACCAGAAGATCGCCAGCGGACCGACCATGACGAAAGCCGTACTGTCGGTCGTTGATCAACTGGTGACCTTCTAGGTATACCAAGCAAGCAATAGGCCTATAGTTGGCCTGATCCGAACTGTCTCCTTTTTGGGATAGGATGGACAAGGGCTGCCTTTCATAGGTCAAGGACTTTTGAATGAGAGTGCGAGAATAAACACGTTAGCACCGGCGTCAACTCAGGGGCACACGTTCTAAGCACGATTGGAGAAGTGCCACCCGGCCCGCTCGACTTCCTCACGTCCAACGAAAACAGAGCTCGTCGAACAGTTTCAGACACCGCGGGATGGTCGGCTGTGTTTTTCCGTTGTTGTCAAGGGTCGAGTTGGAGGCAAAAACAGCGCACAGAATATCGGCTTTCTCTTTTGCCGTACGGGCCAGGGTGTCATTCCTCATGTGGAACGGCGGAAGGGTCGGCTGGTTGAAGTAACCAAAAGCAGCGTTCGAACAACGACCAGAACTTGCGTGTTCCAGTCGGGTAACTGGAAAGTTTCTCGCCGATTTTGACAACGTGCTTCGATTTCGCACGGGCGATTAGCCGCTTAAAGAATCTGGAGGTACAGTTATATTTTTTCTTTGCAGTATCAAACCTGTTCCAACTTTTAATGGCAGTGAAGTATGTATTACATGTGCTACATGAAGTAATAAAAGTTAAAGGCTGGCACCACTTATACAATTCCTTTGTTGCTCCAGAAACAGGTTGTCTTCCTACTCCTTATAGTCAAAATAAAACAAAATTTAAATAAAGCCCCAACTAAAGTACAAAAAACATGGCTGACGTAAATTGCAAGTAGACCTTGTGACTTTTCTGAACAATATTTAGGTTGTAACAAAGAAGAAACATGGAAAGAAAATGCCTGGAATGTATTTAATGTCTCTTCTAATTTACTAACTGCCCAAAAATAACAATATTGTATGATTTGTAACGCATGATACCATATTATTAGGCCCATTCTGCTGAGTTATAATGGAATGTCTTATGTATCTGAAAATACATCTTATATATAGATAGTATTTATATAATATATATATAATAGTCTAAAATAATCTAAGTCTCTAATAATATATTTTATCTTTGAAATTGGGACCTGAAATTCTTATCATGATTATGTTTTCTTTTTTTTTCCGCTAATCTGTGTTAAATATTCTTGTGATTATTTAATACAATATTGTCATACACAACAAAATAAAATAATTGCAATTTTTTGAAACTTCACTTCACTTGGTTTTTATTCATTGAATGTGTTTGTACTAGGCTATTGATAGGTACAATGAAAGTGATCCAAGCAGTATTTGAAGTAGAAAGATAATAGAATCACATATGTCGAAAAGCAAAAAATAAATATATTATATAATATAATGTAGGAAATAAATAACTGATTCTAGAACCATGTTACATATTTGAAAAGCAGATTCAGGACTTGGGGTTTATAAGAAATAATTAATGTAAAGTATTGAAAAAAATAGTTATTTTATTTTTTATTTACCAATAATTTATAAAAAAAATAAAGCAGTAAAATCTAAACAACTTAAAAAAATAAGATCAAATAAAAAAAATGCAGTGGGAGGTCATACATTTTTTTTTTCTATGAAGCAACATTTTTCACAAGCATAATCACCAATTTCAAAGGTTTATAGAAGCTAATAATAATGGACCCATTAATTATTTGTCTTATAGAGGCTCTTCAATTAGTCAGAGGAGTATAAATTGGGCAATATCAAACATCGGTGATCATTTGATGGGGTGGTATCCTATTGGTTATGTTTTAAGTTTGGATTTAGGCATACTCTAAATGCAATGATAATTTGTTCCTAAAATAATCCATAACATTGGCAGAAAGAAAACCATTATTGAGAGAGGAGTTGTTAAGATAGCAAAATTGATCTACTAAACGAAAGCCGAAATAGAAAAGATACTAGAAGAAAATTGCCAAAGAACTTCGAGCAACCTTTCTCTATGCACCTGCAGCCTACGGTCATCAGTTCACAATGAAGTAAGAAAATGGCTAACAAGTATAAAGAAGTATTTTAAATAACCAAGAAATAGCTAAGGTTACTGAAGATACTCGAAAAGCATGGGAAGCTGGTTATTTTAATCATCAACGAAATATCACCTATCAATGCAATGGCGATAAGTATTTAAAATCAAATCTGCAAGGCAAGGACGGATTGATTCATATGGAATTCATTTCAGAATTATTGCACAAATAATGCAGAAGATACTCAAGCCTTCAATATCAGTAGATAACAAACTATATACTTAGTCTGGCCGTAAATTGCTTGTAACTTTTTCTAGTAGGCTTCATAAGATATATAATAGCTTAAAGGGTAAATGTATACACTTCTATAATAAAGTCCCAGCCACTGTTCAGCCATTATCTATAAATAAATTTAAATGTTTTATAAAAAAATGGCTCTGTCGTAAATCCTATTACTGCTGAATATCTAAATGATCGGACAGCCTGGGACTAGATTGTGATTATTTTATAGCGATAGAAATGACTGTACAATATTGTATATTTTTATTGAAAAGAATGCAAAAAAAGAATGCTGGGAAAGTTTCTTGCACCGCTTCTCTTCTCTCAGAGCACCATTTGTTTCCGAAGCGGTAGTAGTATCTAGTAGTTATTAGAAATGTACATCAAAAAGAATTCTAAAGGATCTTCTTTTTATGCCTTTTAAATACTAGTATAACACAGGTTTTATTGTACCTATCAACAGTCCAGGGGGGAAAGATTCAACTAACACCAAAAGGATGAAGCGTTTCAAGAGTACAAACCTACTTTTTTTAATGCTTTCATCTTCTATCAACAATCTACTTTGTTTAATGCTATCATGTTCGATCAACAATAACAACATTGTTGATCGAAGGCTTTCATAGTATGTACGTTAGTTCTTTTAATCACACCACATTCCTTTTAATATAACAAGAATGTTTAACATAGATTGGCACGAAAATGAAAAAACATAATGATTGTATGATCTTTGACTTCAGAACATAATTTCTTGGATAATAATTTCTTCTTATTTCTTTTCTTCAGCCTCTTTCACATATGGATATGATGTGGGTAGCCAGATCTTTTTCTATCATAAAAATTGTACCTATAATAGTCTAGTACATAAGCATTCACCTAATAACAAGCTGATTAAGGGTTTAAAAGTATGGACATACTTTAGTCTATACTCCAAGTAATACTATCACAGCAATTTATCTCCCCACTCCATAAAACAACATGAAGCGTGTTTTTTATGGGATATGAGGATAAATCAATATTAGACAGACACCAAATGGATGTTCATTAGGTTCCATATTATTATTGAATAGCAATTTATGTGGAACTTGATCAAATAAATTTAAACTCACCTCATCATAACCCAAAGCTATGAGTTGATTAAGAGATTGTGGCAAAACATTAAGGTCTTTATCAAGACCATTCCCAGATGATGAACTGAATCCTGAGCTCACTCCAGAACTGACAGTACTTGCAGCAGACGAGCCAGGTGGCTCTGAACTTCCAATATTAGCAAACGGAAGCAGAGAGTTTCTAATTTCGGCGAGCGCTTTTTGATTATACCCTGAGGTGCGCGTGGCCGGCTTGCCGGGCGCCGGCGGGTTCATGGCGCCCGCGCCCGAGCGCCTCACTTCTCACCCGACCCCTCCCATCACATTATCACTCTCTCCACACTAGCCTTCACTGTTCTCATATTAACTATTAATTCACATATATTTAAGTAGTACAATGGCAATATATCCAAGAAAGTATCACACTGTTATTTCAATCACATTCAAGTACTAGTCCACAGTCCACTACAACATACTTCAACACTGGTTGGCTCAAAACAATCTGAAAATGACAATGTAAATAAGTAAAAATTAAATTAATAATGTAAGAGGTTGCAGTATCAGTATTTGGTCTGGAAATTTGACTACATCTAACTACAGCATCTAAGAAAACTTATTGAGCCATGTCAGAATGGTAAGCTAATTGGAAAATATTTCATTTTTTTAACCATCAAAATAAACAATATTAGTAAACAAATCAAGGTCCTTTACTTTTATACTTCATATTCGAATTAAAATATGAAATTCTTTGCAAAATAAATGGTCACATCAGTACGAGATCTATATTAGATTAAATTGATTCCTGCGCATAAATTGAATAAAAATAATTCACTAAAATGAGAGTAGAGATTTTTACCTGTTTTCATTAACTCATAAGGATCCAAGAAAGAATCTTAGACGTCATAATCACATAAAATATGAGTGTTAGTAAAGTGCTCTCACATTACCGAAGACATCGTTTAGATAATCCAAAAAACGATTAAGTAAACACAAATCACTTTTGTAGTATACTTTACGAGATGAACGGGTGGGTTTCCTTTAATTTGTAATTTAACAAATAATAAGTGAAAACAAAGAACTTTTTAATATCGATATGCAAGTTGGCAAACCATACAAAGCGACCATTTTGAAGAATTACCACATTCCACAGTGTGATCGTAAACTTACGCCAAAGTGACATTCATGACGACAGATACAAAAAAAACATGAACAAAGCGCGAAAGATAAAATGATTAAGTATGAATATTATATAAACTATTTTTGCAAAATTAACGTTATTTATTTCATATATTGACGTGCCTAGTTATGGAATTATTGAAATTATTATAGATAACATATATGATATGATGAAACAATTTGTATAAGAGTCAAAAATCGTGAAATAAACGAGTGGGATTGATTTATCGTGAAATATTATATTATAACTTAAAACACTAGAGCTGATTTAACTGAACAACTAGTTATAGCCCTAGCTTAACTAATTCGCCCCACATTTCCATCTCGAGCTTCTAATTGCCGTGCCATACTTGCCATTTGCCGGTTGGAGTCTCGGGCATTCGGTTGCGGTTTCGACAGCGGGTGGGACCACTCCTTAGCAGGATGCATCACACTCAGGCAACGCGACGCTTGTGAGAACTGGCTGGCAGTGATGCCGATGCAGTTCAAATTTAACTCCTGTTATTTTGAGGGCCTTTGTCACGTCGATGAAATCTGGGATAGTGCCAGGAGTCCTTTTTACTATAATATAGTTTACATACGCCAGAACATTCGCTTTTGGCTTAAGCTCACCAGCAGCAGTAAGCCAGCCATCGCATCCAGAATCTGGTCTTGTACAGCCTAGACCGCCGAGCTCAGGTTGCGATCACTTATTTTTGTTTAGTTGTGGCTGCTGGAGCTGCTTTTGGGCTTGCAGTACATTGACTCCCTTCTTCTGTTCGGGGATCTCATAGTAGGAAGATGGTTAGTAAGTTCTATGCGAGAAGAGCAACCGTGTAGGTGAGTGGTGTTAGCCACCAACCAATCAGATGAAAAGGTACTAGCTGACCAATGACCAAAATTTAAATTTTTCATTTAATTAGAATTAAGAATAAAACAAATTGCACTCTAACAATATAGCCATCGCCCTCAATCATGTCATACCGCATTCCACAACCTAAAGTATCGCTTACGACGCGCGTCAATAACGTGCCCCATTCATTAAAACTGAAAGACTGAACTCTGAAGCGAGGCTCTTAAGCTCATTAGTTTAGTAGCGCGCATGCATTCATTCTGTGAGGTCGTGTAAAGCGGAGCATACGACTGGTCACATGAGTATAACTGTGGTCTTCGAGAGAACGAGATGATGCTTGTACTTCGATGAGGTGATTCTTTGACTTGATGTGCAGCATTATTAAACGGTTCTTACTAATATTACGATAAACAAAATAATATGTTGTTTTCCTTAATGATAATTCCACCAACGTATTACAAGGTTAGTTATTAGACATTTATATTAATTGATGTTAAGTATTGCAGGTACTGCTACAGTTCTGATTCTGATGAGGAATCTTCGTCAGATTAAGGAGAGCAGGCCTCAATTGATCCATAAGCTACTGATCCATCGCGTTCATGGACTATCCGCAAAAAAAACTTGTTCGTTTAAATTGGCAAGACAAAGCTCTAATTATAAAGAAGTTAATTGCACCTTCTTGGGAGATGAAAATATGCCTTAAGGAGTAAAAGATTTAGGTACACCTCTTCAGTTTTTTAAAATATCTGTTCACTCAAAAAACTATAGAATATTTCATTCAAGAAATGAATTTATTCAGGATAACCGCGGGGATCAGCAATAGAAATACTGTTATTTCTACATAGCCAACAGCGCCAAAATGGCGGATATCAAACAGGCACAAAAGCACTTTGAAAGTCGCTAGTCCAGTGGTTTAGTAGAGGTCAGTGGTTCTGACTTCTGTGCCTTTAGTATTGAAGCGTTAGGTATTATTCTAAGGTTCTGTGAGCAGAGAGGTGCACAGAGTAGAGTACTTTATTTGAACGTAGTGGATAAATTCTCTTTGGTCTTTGGGTACACGACACACGTTCGTATGTTTATGTTATTGTTCTGTAGTTTATGAACAAAATGAAGACTTGGCTGTATGGGCTTTTGACCCCTTTGCCTGTCCAGATGGACGAACAGAACCAAAAAAAAAAAAGTTTATGAACATACGAGTTACGTACACATCAAAGGTACACATTTTGAAAAACGTTGAATGTAATGAACTAGTAATGAAGTGCTTACTGCTTTCATTTTTTAAAATATCATTGTATTAGTCCATAAGTGAAATAATTTTTTGATTAACTTATGATTAGAAGCAAATGTTAAGAATGTTTTCTAAAGTACATACCCTTAAATTAATATTATTTTTAAGTTACTTAATTCTAAAACTACCAGAAACTTTAGCCGAAGGATTCGTATTTAATTATAATGCAGAAAAATTTAAAGAACAAATAAAAGTAATGGATGGGAACTTTATAATGTTTTATGCACCTTGGTATGTAGTAAATTAATGATGTTTTTGTTGCAATTTTGGTGTTCATATTTTAAAGTTTGTTATTTTAAAAAGGAGCCGTCATTATGTTGAATTCGAGCCAAGGTGGAAGGATCTGGCTAAATTTATGAATGTAAATGAGTCAAAGCTTGCTATAGCTCAAATTGACTGCACTGTTAATATGAAGCTGTGCCATGAGTGCGATATTACAGGTAATTTGATGTAAAAATTATTCATAATGTCCAGTCATAATAAAATGCCACAATTTAATAGAAAATTATCTGTATATTCTTCTGCTGGGGTGTACACTTCTAGAATACAGTTTTATTACGGATCATGCACAGTATCTTACGGATCGTGCCATAGTAGTAGCGTTGGAGTATTGGAAAATAAGTAATGTGTTATATTTTTGAAGCATTAATGAGGTTCTACTTATGTTATAATACAGGCTCATAAGATAATCAGACTGTATTATTATTCTGAAATCACAATATTTATAATTCATAATTTTCTAAAAAACAAAATTGTAATATAAATTAGTAGTAGTTACCCCTAGGTGTAATTTGATCTTGTTTTTATGCTTCTAAGGATAATAATAATATCTTAAAATAATAATACAATTTTTTTTAAGATAATGTTGATGAGGGTTTTCTATTATTGGTGGTAGAGAAAAACTACTTCATCATTTACAATGGAATTTTGTCACCTGACATTGTGAGTCTTCATTTGCCGTTATGGCTAAGAATATATACAAAGACTGAATTATTTAATTCAATAATATGCTCTGTGTATACTTTCACTATGCCAAAAAAGAGTGGGAACACTCTACTGTGGCTCGGAATGCTGGGGACCACATTTCCATGACCGAGGGTGTTGGGATTGAGCAGTTGGCTGGTGGTAATCATCTTGATTGTTTCCTTCTTCTTAATCAAACTACTATTAAAATAGCAGCAGCAAAAATAACTCATTATTATTGCTGCTGCTATTTTTTGTTATGAATGTTCGAGGACTTCTGATGTATCGGCCTGCATCATGAAGCTCACTCCTGTGTTTCAGAGGTTCATCTCGAGACTGACCAAGCTCATAAGCCACTGCATCGCGAATGTCGCGCGTACCCTTGCGCCCGGTGTGGATGCAGCTTTCCACATATATGTTTGCCTTTTTAATATATGTTTTGGCCCAATTACCATTGCTTTTTCTGATAAAATAGCTGCATATTCATACATTTTAATTGCCTTCCAGATTGAATAGTTTGTGTTGTAATCTATGTATCTATAGGGTAATGAATTCTATTCTATTTAGCATCACCTAGTTATTTTTCTTTAATAATTTTAGAATAATTGTTTGACATGGGGGTTGATTTGTTTCTTACTGTGACTCTGTGGCTTTCACACATTATTTTGTTGAAGCTTTTTATAGTTTCTTCCATATTCTTTTGTATTTATTTGATTCAGGACCGTAAGTTTCGTCATTATGACATCCTGGTACATTTCCCAGTTATGAGTTTGGGTTTCCTTAGGTTTGACCAGCACTAACTACCCTCGACCCTCTTCATACTTCAGTTGGTAAGTGAGCTGAATTTGTTATAATATATTTATGTCTTCATTGATGAGATTGTCCTCGTGTTGTCATTTTATATGAGTTAATGCCGACAATTTCTGTTTATGTATCTTGTAGTGAATACTATCCTCGATCACCAGTTTTAGTCTCATGCTTTACGCATTTCCTATTAAATCCTCTAAAACCTAAAAGTAATTTATTCAAAATCTGGCAGGATATCCGACATTGGTCTACTATCGCAAGAATTCTTTTACCCCAACTGTATATAATGGGACGAGAGACATTCCATCACTTACAATGTTTTTGAGTGAAATCATCTCTATAAAAGATACGGTAAGTTTGCCGATACTGCGGTTGATACATACTAAAAATCTATGACCATTATTTGTGATATGCTAAAATTAATTTTGCTTGATTTTCGAGGAATAGTATGATATATAAGAATTTTTTCTTTCTTATTATGTATTGGTAAAAAAAATCTTTTCTTATTGGTAATAAATATTTTATCTCAAATTTCATTTGTTGCCAATTTTGTTTGTGAAAATTTTATAAATTGACATTTTACAGCATAACAAGACACATTCGTTGTCATTTTATAGTTTTCTTTGGCCCTCTGAACAAGTAACTGTACGATATATTTTTAAATCATCTGCATATAACTCGTAGTTTGATTCTTGAATATTTCTGGAAGTATGGTAAACAATAAAGGTCCTAAATTATAGCCTTGAGGAATGCCAAGATAAAGATGTAGGTTTACCAATCCTTCTGCCATACAGGTATAATAATCCATGCTTGTCAGTTGTACACCTACTTGATAAGCGCCACATGTATTCTCGTATGTTCATAAAAAGCATATTATTTTACAATTTTTTTAATGCAAAATAAGGGACGAGACTAGCAGGACGCTCAGCTGATGGTAAATGAACGCCCCACCCAATACAATGCAGTGCCGCTCAGGATTCTTGAAAAACCCAACAATTCTGAGCGGCACTACAATTGCGCTCGTCACGTTGAGATGTAAATGTTAAGTCTCATTTGCCCAGTAATTTCAGTAATGCTTACACATTACTGCTTCAAGGCAGAAATAGGCGCCGTTGTGGTACCCATAATCTAGCCGGCTTCCTGTGCAAAGGACTCTCCCACTGGTAAAGTATAATTGGCCAGCATCTATAAAAGACGTACATACTAACTGGTCTGATAATATATTTCAACAATTAAAACAACAGTTTAAAAATTTTATAACATATACTTATTGTCCCTAATGGGTGTTTTCCTTGATACCAGAATCCTGAAAACTCTGATGATACAGCAAATGTCTTGACATACGCTGGTATGGCTTACCTCAACGACAAAAACTTTGAGAAGTCTATAGCAACTGGTCAACATTTTATCATGTTCTTTGCACCATGGTGTAGTGCTTCACAAGTAAGTTTACAATACATAAAATTATCATGCAATCTTCAGATTAGCCCAGCGAGTAATGATATTCGGTAGCGATCTGCATTTGGAAATGTCGCTAGGTCTTTAATGTATTGCAAGTTGCAACTAAATTTTTTTAATCCAAGTTTAGGAATTGTTAGAATGTTTAATAAAGTCTTTACGGCCTACTACAGATTGCTTGTTTCACTTTCAATTATTTAAAAATCTACATTTAATGTCATTCGTAATGATATTATGAGTCGGCATTACAATATGTCAACCTTCATTACAAATCCATCTGGAAATATTAATTGGTCGCTTACATATAAATAACAATCCAAAAATACCTACTGATATGTCAATCCATAGAAGGATTTAAAAAAATATCAATAAAACGTATGTAGATCGGTTATTGAAATGCCATAGTCGTACGAGTATAAGTGATGAATATATATTAATTTTGGATTGCAAATGTTTTTGGGTACTGTGTATATAGAAATTGGAAATTTTTTATTATTTTGTGAATCTCCCCAGTAGGCACATATTAGGTATGTGCCTAGAAAGTAAAGTGCCCTCTAAAATAATAATGTAAGTAATTAAAAAAAACAAACTTGTTCTTGTCTACGCTTCTGGGCTATGGCGCTGCCATTGAGTGAGTCCCACAATCTCTGATTACCACCGCCATACCACTGATTATCCGTATAAGACTTGGAAATAGCAAGAGTAAACTGTGAAGGTGTAGTAGAGTAGTGGTATTTTCTTATGCTAAGTCCAGGTGCCGGTAATTTTTTATTATTTGTGAATCTATTAAGACACTCGTGGACCCGACTCTATATATCAGTGATCAGAACACTAGTTTTGTACCATACCCGCACAGAAGACCGGTGAAAAGAAGAGTCCTGCCAGTGCGGAGTGCCTGGGTGTTGGCGATCGCCACCCAGCTAACAGTCTTTTGCAGTTTACCTATATGTTACAAAGGTTTGTATGATTTCAGAGACTGGCACCAGAATGGTCAGAACTAGGCATATTCTATGCCCGGAACGATGATATACAGATTGGCCAAGTAAACTGCCTGTTAAGTGCGGCCACTTGCAAGAAATTAGGTATTAAAGACTACCCTAAGCTGTTGTGGATTCAGAACAGAACGTTGGTAAGTTGTTTGTGATTGGCTTGAAGCAGAACCTATTTTAAAGCCTTAGTTTGCCTTATGACAGTACGGCTGCGAAATTCACTAGATGAATTGGTAATTTTTGTGATTTGTCAAAATTATTTGACTTTGTCCAGTATGAAACTACTCTTCAAAGTTACGTATTATGCAGTAAAAATTCAGCTTTAGATCTGGTTAAAACACTTAAGATGGAAAGGAAAAGTTCAGGTATTCGACTTAAACGCCATACAGTCTTCGGGTGAACCTGTAGGACTAGGGTGTGCCACAGGGTTCTATTCACGGTCCTTTCTTGTTTCTCATATATTTATATATTAGAAGAATATTGGTTTGAGACGAATAGGTAATCTTTTTTTAATACTTAAGTGTTTACGGTTTATTACATCGAACACAGTAGAGATAAAAGATCGTACTTAAGAACATAATGATTAATTACATAAAAAGCTCTAGTGTAGACCGCATATTACCCAACTAGCAGATAAACTGTTCTGCTACATACGCCGCAAGAAAGATTAGAGAGTACACTAATTTAGCAAGGGCCGGATCAATGTGTGATTTTTATTTGCACATTTCTTCAATTTTTCACAGCAATCATGGTGAACGACGTATTGTAATGGGGTCATGCTGACGTATATACGTAATAGATAAAGTTTGTTGCACGAGGCAGTTGATTGTGCTATGCATCAGCTTTGTTAAGAGACTAAAGGAAAAATTTAAAGAAATAAATATTAAGACAGTTCATTGTCAGTATATTTATGAAAGTTACATATTAGATCGTCACCTTTTTGCCATTAATGATCATTTTCGTTTTACAACGGAATTGCTAATAACTTATTCTGATCTCCTCAGATCCGCAACGCTATCGGTTTGGAAACAATGGACGAACTGTCGAACTACGTAGAGAAGATGCTAGTATCAGACAAACACGATCCGGTGAAATTTATGAAAAAAGAGAAAGTATTGCCAGTTGCGAGAATTACGGAAGACACATTTGAGACGTTTCTGGAAAAGGATTTAGTGTTTATAAATTATTTCGCGCCTTGGTGAGTCGTATTTTTTAGATTTAATAAATCGATAAAGTTTGTCCAACAAATTAAAATGTTATTTACTTGTATTATAAGTAAATGGGCAGACTTGCAAGCCCTGATGGTAAGTGATAAGCCCTGCCCATAATAATGTAGTGCTGCTCAGGATTCATAATAAATCCCAACATTTTGAGCCAATTTAGTGAAATTGAAGAAGTGAAGAGCGCGGTAGCCAGTGGGCTAACTAACTGGTTTTGTTTGTTTTAGGTGTGCTCATTGTATGCAATTAAATTATCTCTGGCGGCACTTGGGCGTTAGGTTCCAAGATGAGAGTAGAGTGCTGATAGCCGATGTTAATTGTGTCCATTCAAAGACACTATGTGAAACTGAGAAGGTGCGTTCCACTGAATATATTATTATACGAGTCTATTTCATCATTAGAGTTAATAACATGCTCAACCCCAATAATATTATGAAATTGGCTTGAAAGGACAAGGATTACCCAACACAAATTAAAATTGTATCAAAATTCATGAACGGATTATCAGAGTAACTGTACCTATCTCAATAATATGTATAAATCCAGTGTCCTGATGTTTGTCTCCAGTAAAGTCCTAAACTAATGAACGATTTTAATGGGGATTACTTCATGGAGTGCAGTTTAGTCCAACTAGAGAGATAGGATAGTTCTTATTTCGATTTGGAACCCATAATTATTTTTATTTCCAATATTTGTTTTGTATGGACATATTCTATTCTATTCTTCCTACTATGGCTCCTGTGGAAGGTATACCACAAGTTTGCCAATGTCATGTTAAGGTAGACCACCAAGCTTAGAGAATTCTTATTTATTTATTTTGATTTGCCTTCATGGCAGTCATTCTATTGATTATTGATATTAAATTGATGATTCTATTCATTTAGTCTAGTATTTTCTTTGATTAAAGCTAGTGTTAGTTAAAACGCGTGTAATTGTTACTGTGTTTTTACATTAGCTTTTGTGTAAAAGTTATATTTTATTATTATTTGAGCTAACCCGACGTTTCGTGACATTTTCAGAGGGATTGTGGTTGACAGCAGTCGAGATAGAAGTGCCGGTTAATCTCTACCTATCTTATTAATAAACGAAATGTAAAGTTCTCAAAGTTTAAAATTACGTCTCACTTACTCCTGCGCAGCGACCCAAAGTGGGACTTGACCTCCGACACGAGAGTCCTCCACTTATTTCGGCCGTGTGCGATTATATGCTAATTTATAACTTTCATCTTGCTCAGGTCAGCGTTCACCCGGTCTTTCCACCTGTACTTAGGGTACGCTTTTCTAGGAAAGCTTGAAAGTTTAATATTAATTCTCCCTGTCATGTAATTCTGTGCCGACAAAGGTAAGATAAAGACAAAAAGTTTTAATTTGGAATAACTTTACTTCGCGTTTATTAATAACACAGAACAGGCCCAATACAATCCTTTAAACTTTGAAGCCAGATATGAATTGAAAATCGCACTTTCTCCATAGGAAAATTCTTTACTAGTTTGTGAATACTCAAAACTCACAGCTGACGCATTCAAACTCCATGTAATGAATAGTTATTTTTTGGTCCCCGTTGTAATTAATTTATAAAAGCCATATATTTTCTTAAAATAAAAAAAATACAATGTTATAGCCTACTCTACTGGTTATAATTATTCCAATAAGGGCTGAAATACCTACAACCTACTTAAAAATTTAATTAACCATTTTTTTTTCAGGTAAGTATGTTTCCAACTCTTAGACTTTACAGACACAATGAATTAGTTTATTCAGGAGATGGTTCCATGCCCATAGAGAATATTGTATTACTTATTAAGGAGCATTTAGATAGTCTTAACGACAAACTTTCTGATAATATAACCACAAGTGATTCCAGCCCTTATAATGTTGCAAGTCTAGAGAAAATTGTAGAAGACATAAAACAGAAAGGAAATATCAAAGATTTGATTGGTGAAAAAGAAGTTAAAGATGACGGGGATAAGGAACACACCAACGATGAAAATGTAGAAAAATTGGAAGAAAAAGAAGATGAGAGTGCAAGAGTTGAAACTGATGTTAAAGCAAGTGAGATAAATTCGATTGCCAGAGATGAACTATAAAATTTAAACGTGATAGGTGATCTTAAATACAGAAAACCATGAAAAGCTGTAAGTTCTCAATCAGAGCTCTGTATTGAATGTAAATACTTTAGTGATGTGTAGCACATCATTAACGTCATAAGGCAGGCTGCTACCGCTGTGTTATTCATGAATAATATTGTGTTTCATCTTTGTCAATGTCAAACGGTTGAAATCTTTTAGGTAGAAATTACAGCTGACATGTCATTTTGATATAGTGAAACAAATTAATTGAACTGCAGTGGGTGGGACCTAATATGATTTAGACCTACTTATTAAACTAAATGAAACCCCTAGTATGACCTTGGAATTTTGTTTGAAAGACTTGTACCTGCATTTATCAATGTAATCGAATCATTGGGAATTTATATGTTTGTTTTCCAAACCATGTCTGTTGGGATTAGAGAAAATTTTTAACACTTTGGTTATCTGTATTCATAGCACAAAAAAGTTACATAATAACTTTTTTAATTTGTTATTTTATAGCACTCTTGTCTAATTAATATTTAAAATATTGTGAAACGGTATGTCACATGTTATATACATTGTTGTATCAGTATGTGGGACCAAAAATATATCAGTTTTGATAATATTAAGTGGTTGTTTATTTCCTACTGTTTTACCCACGCTTTCGTTCCCTTTATATGCTCTCTTGAGAAATCTTAAAAATATGCCACCTTGTGTTGTGAAATATCTCAATGAATGTTCAAATTTCTAATTTATATAAATCAAAAACTAATAAAGTAAAAAAAATATATCAACAGTGCACTGGTATGATTGGCGTAAAATTAGCCATGTATACATATAAAATATGATGAGGAATATTTTTTTAATGTATTTTTGTTTTGTTACGCCAAAGAAGTATATCTTCTTGTATGTTTACATAAAAACACAAACTAACACACTTTATTTATTTCTGGTTAACACCCAACATTGAGTCTTCTGATACTTAGATAGCACTAGCTTCATTTTCCCCTATTCCATGACCTCAATAAGAGAGGACTTGATAGAATGCATGAATGAATATTTCTTTCAATTTTGATCAACCATTTCCCGAGAGTTCTGCATGCACATGTATATGGCATCTCCAGTACTGTCATCCACATAGCAATGCATTCCTATATCTACTTTTTTCATACTTCCAGTGTGTTAATAAATAAAACTAGAGTTTAATTTTTAAGATATATATATTTTATGACTATGCATTCACTAAAGATAAGATTATCGATGAAAAGTAAGCTACACCTAACCTGCAGTAATTATTATTAAAGAGCATATTACATTTAACACATATTACTATAAATCTGTGTGGAATTGATAAATTTTGTCGTCAACTAGGTAATACATTTATGCATATGTATAGGTGATGTAATTTCCAGTGGGTGAGTGCATGCATGACAATAAATATCTGTGTGGAATTAATAAATTATGGTATCAACACACCATATATATAATTATATATGCACAACATGCTCAGCTTATGTTAGTTTCAATGGGTGAGATGTAAAAACATAGCATTAGTTCTTGATCTAAATAGCTGTTAAAATGACTATTTATTAACAGTTTTCATTTGAAAGAAGTCTCCGTCTGCTCTTGTGGCTTGCTGGTTAATTTGTTTGTGCCGATCATAGGAGACTATCTCTTCAAGAACCTCACCATCACCTTTTATCAACCTGAAAAAGGAGAATACTGAAAGGGAGCAATATTTTATGTACATTTCTGATTATGAACTTAGACACTTCATGTATTTAAGCAATTTAAAATTTCAAATTAATTTGTAATTTTAAATTAATAATACAAGTAAATGTTGAATTGATCACACAATGAAAGGTTATTTGAAATTTTTAAAGAATTTCATTATTAAAAAAAAAGAACATATTATTTTTTTAAAAGCTAAATGCTAATAAACACCATCTGGTCTCGTATGCTTGCGACACCAGAGAAATCTTGGTATTAAAAGATTTTAAGGTATACTATTCTATTCTATAGTATCCTACTGTGCCTTCTGTGGATGAGGCACATTTCAATGTCTTGTCTCAGTTGACCACTAATAAAAACTGATAATGTGGGAATTTGTCACCTGGAGTAAATGTTTAATTTAAATAAAGGATAGAATAACCTGTGCCTTCCTGTCTCTTCATCCAACACCCTCCTAATCACACTTTGTTTCTTCTCCCATTCCTCTTTTGTCATAGGTGCCATAGCTTTTGACTTTTCCATTAGTTCTAGCAACAATATCATACTTAAATAAATTTGAAAACATTTCCCCCCTTATTCATAATAGTCTGCTAACTTAAAGCATTGCTAATTCTCACTCGGTCTTCTTCTATTGACCTAAGTCAGAATGAGATATAACACTCCTTAGCAGCTGTTTTATGTTATTGGACCTTAATGAATAAGGGGGTTCATGTTTAATTTACATGTTACACTTACATTATAATGAGACCTATATTTAAAATGAATTCACATGTAATTTATATTTTTGTACTTCTTATTACGCAATAGGAAGATAAAGTTTGGAAAATCCAAAAGTGCATTCCTCATAATCTACTTTTCCACCATAAAATTTGATTGAATAAAATAAAATTATTTGTAAAAGTGTACACATGTACATAGATGCATATTTTGTTCTCATGTGCAGAAGCTCTTGTATTATCTGAAAGCCTTAGAAGGTGAAGTGGGTTATACCCACTAAAACATCTTTTAAATTGAAATTTTAATTGTTATTGTTAAGGAGGTCCAAGAGACAAGAACAGTTACTATTAACGGTTATTATAAATATAATTAAAAAAAATAAACAAAGACTCAGGGAAATGAAGAAAATATATTTTTAATGTTATTATTTACTATGTTAAACAGAATAATTGTTATTGAAATATATTTCATGTACCTGACAGATTGATATAAGTGCACCCATATTAACATGTAAGTGCTAAATAAAAATTAAAATCAGTTTTGAGAAAACTACAATGTTGACAAGTCAAGAGTAGACCAAAAATTGAGATTTCCAGACATATATTCCTAATATTGATATGGTTGGTACAATAAATAGGTATAGAAAAAAAAGTTATGAGTCTAATAAGTCACCAATAGGAATGTCTGCGGTTTCGTTCCCATGTCCAGGAGATTGACTAGTAGAACCTTTAAGCAACTTCTTTTGCTTTTTTAACTCCTTTAGTTTTTTCTTTAGCGCCTTTTCTGTTTTCCTTTTCTCTTTTTTTAGTTTCATTTTCAGCTCACGAAGTTTCTTCTTTTGTTCACTTGCATCTGAGCTTGAACTACTACTGTCGTCAGATGACGATCTTCGTTTATTCTTTGATTTACTCTTTCCCATCGCGCGTTTGGCTTATACTTGTTAACTTTTAAATTAAGCTAAAAATAATTTCATTTCATACATGCTGTAGACTGTAGAGCTTAGTTAATAGAACTAACACGACTACTGTCTCGTCGAGGAGTCTGCTATGACCGTAGTCTAGACTCTAGTCAATAATTTAAATTTTCACTTCGGTTTCGAATTTAGTTATATACTAAATAAACAAATGACTTAGACAAAAATGTAACACGGAGTGATTAAAATCTCTTTGCGTGTAACTCCAAAGCTCGTTAGTGAGTAAGTGACAAGTGTTCTGACATCTGTGCTCGTTAGAGTAAAAATAATCTTTTACTCCAAAGACAGCATGTCGTAGTCACGTCTCCAAGCCGATGATGTCAATTGTCATACTATGAGTTTATGTTACTGGGTACCTACTATATTATGCGTAAACTGAGTAAACAAGATAATCAGTCTACGATATTATGTTAGAGATATTGTGTCAACTCGACTTACTAAATCAGAGAACATTTTTTTTATTCAAACTAGTACTACATCGAGTTAATTCTCTCTGACGGCAAATGATCGTATTAAGGCCGAGCGAGAACACGATTGATTCGCTTTAAATTTTATACTCCCGCCCGAACCATAGTTTTCGATTGTGATTTTCATTGTGATGAATAAACTATTAATAGCATATGTACCTACATTATAAAGTGATACTAATATTACACAAATTAAATAAATAAATTAAATGAACTATGCGGGACTCAAACCCGAGTTCGAGTCTGAGCCTTGCCACCTCAGCGGCTAAGGAATTTGTTATTTTTTAAACTAATTATTAGTATTACAACTTATTTAAATTTAAAAACAAAATTTATGAACTATGCGGGACTCGAATCCGTGACCTCTGGCGACCCTGCGAGCGCTCTTCCACTGAGCCAACCGTTCGACTGACGTAAACTTCATAAATCTTGATATATCTTTGTTGAACCCTCAGGTTGATTATTTATTTATTTATTCGATACACCAGTGATAATTACATTAATTCAAGCAACAATAAAATATTTAATCTAAAGTTAATTCTAAATGCATTATCGTTTAAGGTAGATACAGCATGCAATTATTATGAAGCTTACAAATATTAATATCAAATGAAGTACTTATAAGTACATAATTTAAAAAACGTATTAACTTATTACCGAAAAAAAACACAGTGAAATGGTTCTAGGTAGTTCGCTAAATTGAAATCAGTTCAATATAAAATATATTTTGTTAATATTACAAATTATTTAATTTATCACATAATAAAATTTTACTTCGGAATGTTTTGAGTGAGTCCCCGAAAGGATCCAAATGTTTGCAACTATCGTTTAGTATTTTAAACATCCTGGAAATTGGTGAGTTATTTATTAGGTAATTAATCTCAGAAGTGAGGTTCATTGTTTAGACTTTAGACTGATATTATTTCGAAAGACTGTTATGTAGGTATATAACTAGTATTGTTGTTACTTCCTTTAACTAAACTAAGACTAAAACCAAAAATAAATGTGCAAAAACTCTAATAAGAAAGATTTTTTATTATATTCATTTATTTTTTATTATATAATATGTAAACTCGGAAAAAACACAACTTGAAAACTCGAGTTGTGTTATTGTTGGCACATCTCTGAGACTCCATATCGTGTCATCACAGAATTTACAGAGCAGTAACCCTACCAGTGGTGAGTCATGAGTGCCTCTGATATAGGGATCATATCTCTATATCAGAGGTATACGATATGTGTTCCGTCTGACGTCTGAAGTCCTTTATGAGAGTACATCGCTCCTTTCGACGTTCCGTCACTAGATGTCACTACTAGTTTCCGCGCAGAGCACTGCTGAGAGTCACTCTATCCATTGCTTCCGGTTTCAAATGGTACCAACCGATGCCAATGTTAAGCAAGCCACCATGTCAGTTCGTCATTGTAGTGTCGTTCTTCGATCCGAACGGACCGATCCTAGATTCACTGAATAATTTTTAGAATTTTCGAGAAGTAAAGTAGAAAATTAATTTATTGAACAATTTTTAAATAAATAACTTCTTTATATATTTTTAGTGAATTTCTGTGCCGTGCTTCTAGAATGGAAAATTTAGGTGAAGATTCCTATAGAGCCCTGGAAGACAATAATTGTGAGGATTTTTCTTATCCTACTGCTGATAAGGTTCTCGTTGAAAATACCGTACCTATCAGTTCAAGGAGAAAGCGGGCAAGCGAACAGCAATCATCGGAGGGTAGTTCATCATCGCAAGACTCATCAGATAAATCAAACCACTGTTACATCAAACGCTGTTAATCAGGAACAGTTTTTGCGTCCTCCAATCGGCAGTAAACATAAATTTGACATATCTGATCTTAGTGTATCTGTAAAAGAGCCTACCTGGCCAAAGGCAAGTTCAGATAGGGTCACTAAACTGAGTGCCTTACAGCGTTTCGATACCTGCGAGTGGAATTCAGTTCGTTATACCGACGTGCAAAAGAAATACGTTGCATGTCCTGGTTTTATGGAACTGAGAGTAAATGAAGAGTTGAGGTGGTTTGAAGAGCAGGGTAGCGCCTCGAGAAATGTGCACAATGAACGCAGTTTTGCGGCTATTTCAAATGCTATTATGACTCAAAATGAGTCCTTGAACACTGCACTTAAAACTCTTGTTGACTGGTCGGATAAACCACCCTAACGCCCTTAGCTTTATATGATTAACTGAAAGAACTGTTTGGTAACCAGTCTTGTTACATAAATGTCTCAAATGACATCCTTGAAATAATTTGTGGTAAACGAGCAGAAGCTTTGGAAATGCGACGGCGGTCTTTCCTGGCTCCAGTAAAAGACAATTATATGAGAGAGGATATACAAAAGATACCACCGAGTGCCGAATATATGTTTAGTCCTGAAGCGTTGTCAGTCTACATAACAAAAATTCGGAGGTGTAGATAAACTTCATATAAAACCGTTGCCGCAGGCCGATAAAGCTCGACCGAAGTCGCCCACTCCCTCAACGTCATATCAGAACAAATCATTTCAGCCTCGCACTAGTAAAACAAAAGGAGACAAAAAGTTTTTCGACAATAAAAGAAACCAAGACAACTCATCTAAAAAAATTGGGGGGGGGGGGCGAAAGTTTAGCAATAGCAAAAAGCCAACCGGCCACAGTAAGTGACTCGGTGTTTTCGGGGGGTTGCTTAGCGCTCCATCGCCAAAAATGGAAGATTTTGCATGCTCCAAAAACAATTTTATAAATGGTGATGGAAGCACGTTTACCTTTCAATCAACACCCCCATTAATATATCCTACTCCAGAGGTTATGAATACCTTTCATACCCCTGTATCCCCTCAAATGACAGACGAAATTCAAAAATTGATTACCTACGCTACGTGTTTTGGAACTGGCCCCCTTATCTCCAAGTTTTATATTTCCAATGTTTCTAATCAGAAAATCAAACGGAAAGAACCGAGTGATCTTCAATTTGAAGCCGCTAAACCAATACATGAAACCGAAGCCTTTCAAGCTTTTCAATCACTATCAGATGCACATGTTTTTACAGCCACACGACTGGATGGCAAAAATCGATATAAGCCAGGCTTATTACCACGTGCCAATCATAAACTCCCACAGGCGGTACCTTCGCATCAACTATCAAAACTAACTGCTACAAATGACATGTCTGCCTTTTGGTCTTCAGCGCCGAAAATGTTCTCCTTTATAACAAATTGGATCGCAGAAATACTGCGAGCGAAAGGAATACGTCTGATTGTATACCTGGACGATTTTCTCCTAGTACACCAGTCCCGAGAGCAGCTTCGACTACATGTCGAGATTGCACTAGAACTTCTGAGCAACCATCCGAGGTGTGTCAATTTCGAAAAGTCTGTCGATACTACGACACAGACGATGGAATTTTTGGGCATTCCGTGGGACACACGGAGCAATTCCAAGCCCTTGTCAAGCGAAAAGGTGCAAAAAATTTGACATTGCCTTCAACAGAGGTTGGACGTCGGCAGTTGGACCCTCAAGCAAGCGCAACGCCTCTTAGGGTCTCTACTTCGCAACCTTTATCACCCACCGGGGAAGGTTGCATTGCCGCAGTCTTCAACGTCGCTGCCACCTACTGAAAAAGACTCCATTAACAAACGTCAAGTATCCAGAAGAGGTTCAAATAGACATGAGTTGGTGGATTGAAAACTTGACATTGAGAACTCTGATTCACGTGGAAATGACACGCACCAACTTTATCACAACCGATGCCTCCGATTACATGTGGGGAGCACTAGTCAACAACAAAATGGTAGAAGGCAGGTGGCAAGCTCATCAGACAAAATGGCACTGCAATTTAAAAGAGATGTTTGCAGTAAAAGCAGCAATATTGTGCGAAAAGGACAAACTAAGAAACTCCAGAGCCATTCTTCAGAGCGACAATAAGACTGTTATAGCTTACATAAAAACCGAAGGGGGGACGAGGTCACAACATTTACTAGAGATGGCGAAGGATCTTCTAAAACTGACAGATAGGCTAAATATACTGTTAGTGCTGCATTTACTGCCCGGGAAATACAATGTCGAAGCGGATCATTTATCCCGAAACAGGAAAGTTGCCGAGTGGCACCTGACAAGAGAGGCTGTAAAACCCATCTTCGCCAAATGGGGAATTCCAGAGTTCGATCTGTTTGCCTCCGCCAACGCCCATGTTGTTCAAAATTATGCTACTCTAGGCTTACTAGACTCGAGCGCCTGCCTTCAAGATGCATTCAGCAGGCCTTGGCGCTTCGAGTTGGCTTGGGTGTTTCCTCCACCCAGTCTCCTACCGAGAGTTCTACAACACATGAACACGGCCACCGGACGGTACATAACGATAGCACCGAAGTGGGAAGTGTTTTTGGAAGCCTGATCTGAAGAGCAGAGCAGTAACCCGTCCAATGAAAACCCTGAATTTAGACACCTGGCACCGTGTCTTATAGACATGGTGACAGGGAAAGCTCCAGCACAGGTTCACAGCCTGCAGTTGGAAGCTTGGCTTCTTTCGGGTGGGATACATTAATCGAAAACTGGTCACAACAGGAAAAAGACCTACTATCTAAATGCTGGCGAGATTCTACATTAAAAACGTACACACCAATCTGGAATGAATGGATTCAATGGTGTTCACAAAACCAAATTAAACACCAAAAACCTGCTGCCAGTGAAGTTGCTCGATATTTAGCAGAATTAAATGTCATGGACAAATTAGCAAACTGGATAGAAAACTATTCTATTGATGAAACTTTGGCAAAAGCAAATTGGCAACACGAAACAACATTTAGAAAACATTATTTCAGAACAATGCAATCTTCATCGCATTCAAACGAAAAATCACTGTCGGAATTATTTTCTGGTAAATAATATTAATTAATTGTCCCATCACATTGTTGCATTTATTCAAGCCACCAGGTGATAACAAACACGTCTCTCATAAAGGACTTCAGACGTCAGACGGAACACATAATATACTAATTTTACCTTACAATAAAATTATTATTATGTTTCCTTAGACGTCTGAAGTCCTAGTTATGCCTACCTGTTGCATCTACATTATTTATGATCCTTACATTGACGAACTGACATGGTGGCTTGCTTAACTTTGGTATCGGTTGGTACCATTTGAAACCGGAAGCAATGGATAGAGTGACTCTCAGCACTGCTTGGCGCGGAAACTAGTAGTGACATCTAGTGACGGAACGTTGAAAGGAGCGATGTACTCTCATAAAGGACGTTAACGTCTACGGAAACATAATAATAATTTTATTGTAAGATAAAATTAGTATATTATGCTCGTCGTTTGAAGTGAAACTTCTTTAGGCGCATGAGGGTAATTTTTTTACAAATGAAACGGAATAGAGCGTCACGAAAATGTTGGACGATTTTGTTCAAGAAGAGGAGGAGGTTATTTGTTCACGGAAGAGAGTGATTGACACCGATTGAGGAAGAGTATTTCTTAGTCTCGGGATTCCCTATTAGCCTTGTATCGTGCAAGTTTAGCGCGCGGCCACTAGTAAGTAGAACATTTTCCCTACTAGCCTTGTATCGTGCAGGTTTTTTTTAAATCCAAGATGATTTCCACATTATGGATATCGAATCCGAGCTTCTCGAGGGTGCAGAGAACGAATTTGGGATCATTTTTTTTAAAACCAAGATGACTGCCGCGCAAAATTATGATTTCAACAATATCTTGTATCTTTAAATGAGCAATTCTTCTATATATACAGGGCGTCCCAAAGTTATGGGACATGAAGGGAAAGTACCTTAAATATCGTAGATAGGATATTTTACTGAAACAAGACTTTATGTATTTTTGAAAGTTAGTAATTCTGCATTCAAAGATTTTCTAAAAATTACTTGCCTCGTCTGGGAATCGAACCGACTGAAATGTAGAAAAAACACCCCTACATTTATAATGCCAATTGAAAGAAAGGCCAAAAACTAATAACTCTTCTTAAGTAAGATAGTATTTTTAAAAGAAAAGGACAACGTAAAATGTTTGAGTAAAATTTCAAGAAAATTATTTATTGCCCATGACGATGTTCGAAAAGTAGCATTATTATTATCATTCCATAGATAGCATTGATTATTCGTAAATAAGTACCCACTTCAAATTTCTGTCTTGACATCCAAGCACGCTTTCTCAAAGATCCAAAGGAGATTGAAACGCTTTCATACATTCCTGGGCGCAGGTGATAACAAGATGAAAGTAATATAGTCATTTGCACATAAAGTATGCACCTCACTAATAGTATTTAAATAAAACAACTGGATCTTAATGTTATTTTAATCGATTAAATATTCACTCGATGACATTTTAAGCGATTTTCTTTATTTTAATGTTTTTTCGGTTTGTAGATTGCAAAATGAGCTAGTTTTTTATATTTCACATCAGAAAAATATACCCTTTTTTTAAAAAGTATATTTCAACTTGTTAACCATCAGGCCCAAAAGTCCCATTCTCCATATTATTTGGACAGACAAATCTAACTATGACAATAATTGCTTTTTCATTACATTCAAGTCGGTTCGATTCTCAGACGAGGCAAGTAATATTTAGAAAATTTTTGAATGCAGAATTACTAACTTTCAAAAATAACATAAAGTGTTCTTTCAATGAAATACCCTATCTACGATATTTAAGGTACTTTCCCTTCATGTCCCATAACTTTGGTACAACCTGTATAATATCTGAATCTATATATATAATCTGAATGGCTCCAACGATTTTAATGAAATTTAGTATACGGGGGATTTCGTTGGCGATAAATCGATAAAGCTAGGTTTCAATTTAAAAAAATATAGTTTTATTCGTGTTTTAATGAGAAGCAACTACAATAACATAAGAGTACAAAGGTAATATTCGTCACTATATACAAGACTGTAACAGCTCATTTGGGACATTGGGTGATCCGGAAAGCAGAAAGAATCCAGATGTCCTATTAGTTTTTTATTAAATCTGAGCAAGGCTTGGTCGTCTGGATATTGGATATCGTATCCGAGGTTCTCGAGGGTGCAGAGAACGAATTTGGGATCATTTTTTAAATCCAGTGTCTATCTGTGCCAATAACGTGTTACGAAAATGTGAGACATTTTAAACAAGAAGAGGGAGAGAGAGATTGAGACCGATTGAGATAGAGTGAGAGAGGGCGAACGTAGCATGAAGCACATGGCACCGCTAGTAAGTAGAACAACTTCCCTACTAGAGTTATATCGTACAGGTTCAGCGTGCGGCCGTGAACACGTAGAACCCCATTACCACTAGCGTTGTATCGTGCAGGTTTAACGCGCAGATGCGGAAATGTTGAACATCTTCTCTCCTAGAGTTGTATCGTGCAACTTTAGCACGCGGCCGCGAAAAAGTAGAACGTCTTCCCTACTAGCGTTGTATCGTGGAGGTTTAGCGCGTGGCCCCGAGTAAGTAGAACATCTAATTAAAAATAATTATAATATATAAAAATAAAAAAAATAATTCTAAAATTACAAAAAAACATTTGGTTTAGAGAACGGATTAGGATAATTAATATAAACAAGATTTAAAAATTATTTATTATTATTATATATATTAAGTGAAACTTCTTCTACTTCTGACATGTGTACTTTGTACGAACGCCATTTTTTACTATACCTAAGAGTTGTATATCAAAAAGTCCAATGTTCATCTTTACTAAAATCATCATCACGGTTGCTACTTTCTTCCTCTGAAAGATTTTAAATCTTTATTTTTGTTTTAATCTATACCTACTCTTCTTCTTACTTCTTCACTTGAGAGCACTAATAATGTCACTCATTGGTACTCTAAAGCACTTTCTACTATTAATTTCCGCCACTTTCCTTTTCATGGAAGCCCAGACCTTTTCTATCGGTAAAACTTTACAATAATTTTATGGAGGTACGCGTATCCTATATATATCTGCAAATAAAAATTATATCATTTTACAAAATAAAATAATTATTATAACTGAACTGCTAAATTAGTCATCTAATCCGCAATAATTTAATATTGGTTTTCAAACAACCCAAAACCAAACTGAAACATCCTTGGTCATTTAGAGACTGAGCCTTTGGCGATTAAATAAAACAACTGCTTGACTGTGAGGAATATGTGGAAAATATATGTTAGCGCTACTGCAATAATTATTGACCACTATGAAAATTGTGTTTAAGGGTTAAAAACGGTTTATATCAATTATCGTGAAACTATGGAATTAGGGGTAATAAAAAGATCTACAACTTTTGTTTTTACACTCCTTTCACATAGCCTCCAAATTTATATGAAAAATTCAAATAACCAAGTTTTTGGATGAATAACCAATATTGAATGAAAAGTTACCTTTTAGACGATTTAGATACCTATTACAAAACGTTAAATAAGGTATATAATACTTATATGATGTGGATTGGCACTATTCAAATAAAATAGTGCCAAAGAATTAATATTACGTAAGTACTAACACGAATTATTTACAATATACCTACATTTACTAAATTATGTGTAGGCACTAGATAGACCATTACATTCAGCATTGAGCGTTTGCATATTGGAATCTGTACTCACTACTCTGTAGACCGTACATTTTAATTTTATGTCCCGAATCCCAACTCCCGGTGAATAATTGAGGGATGCCGCGCATGCGCGTAGCTCGCCTGTAGACTCAGCCACATTCGTCCAAGGGAATAAAACACGAGTGATTAAATATGCGATAGCAGCTTATATTTTGATGATGCAAGCGGGAAGTCCAGATAGCACGGCTGTTTCTGAAGCCCCAAGCAGCGGCAGTGAAGAATCTGATTGTGAGCCGGAGGTAGAAGCCGATGCGGCGTTTACAGAAGAATGGGCGCGAGAATTATTGGGTTACTCGGGTGTGGTCGGAGCACAAGAGGTATTTGTTAATTGTTCTATTTAATCTATGATTTAAAAATGGTCCTCTTTGATTTCACAATCACAACCTACCAAATGTTTTCTGTCCTCTTGGTTTCGTATTGCATTTTTTTTGACAAATTTTATTTAGGTACGTATTTTATATGCATGAAAAATTAATATTAGACTATAACGTAAAGTAAAAGGTTTTGATAATTTAAGTGTCTATTTATTTATTTATACTGTAACACCAACAACACATTATACAAATAATTATCATGGAATAAGAAGTTTATCAGTTTTAGAAAATAAGTAATTAAATCATAATTCAAAACTGATCATATTATATTATGCTTTTATATTAACTATGACATATTTATAATGTCTGATGCTAGACGATTCCATTGCAGACATTATAAAGCTAGACGATTCCATTGATAAGGTGCTTTTCTACTGAGGGACTAGGTTCCGATTGTGATTCCATCTTGAAATACAGATGTGGTATTATTTTCACGCAGGTATGCATGAACTTATGTGTCGTTATCGAGTATATTCCGAGTGGTATGTAATGATGTTAAATTAATAAATACTGGCACAGCGAACCACCGTTTAAAATTTAAGAGTGTTTTTTATGAAAAAGGAACACCAGTGATCGCGTACGAGTCACTTGTTGTAACACCAAGTGTGTTGCTTGCCTTTTGAATAGATGAATGAATGAAAATTCTTGTCTTTAAGAAATGTTACAATTTTTATATACTAAGAGTAATGGTAGCACAATTACGCGACCATTTGGTAGATGTAGGAGCTTTTTTAAACGTTATTTCGACTTGGAATCACGTATGTAACCTCCTTCCACAGTTGTGTTGTAGGTATGTGAGACAAAGAGCTTTAAAAAGAGCACTCGAAGGAACGCCACACATCCAGATGGTGTCGACGAAATCTAGTTGTTGGCTTGTGATGCTGTGGTGGAATTCAGGAATTAGGTCAAACATTTCGTGGGAACGCTGGCCGTGATATATAAGACTCCACAATGGGCCGGTTTGCAGTATAGACATTCCCCCTTATTCATAATAGTCTGCTAACTTAAAGCATTGCTAATTGTCACTCTGTCTTCTTCTATTGACCTAAGTGACAGGGGACCCAGTGCTCTGTGAACGGCTGGATCACTTGGCGTTGCGTAGAGACGTCGCTTCATTGTGTGTCTTCTACCGCATTTATCACGGGGAGTGTTCCGAAGAGCTGTTCAACCTGATTCCTGCCGCCGAATTCCACCTTCGCACGACACGCACAAAAAAGTGAGAATGAGAAAAAACACTCCTAAGCGGCTGTTTAAAGTTAACGGACCATTATGAATAAGGGGGTAACAATATACTATGGTATAGACAAACAAAGCGCGCCAGAGAGAAGAACGTCTCTAATGGGGATACAGCAAGATAGAAAAGGAAAGCGAATCTATTCTTACTGTAACCAATTTTGATTGACAAGTCAGCCACGCTTGGAACGTGCTCCTTTATACTTTGAATATAAACCCACTAACTAACGCACACAGTGATAAATAATCAATCAAAATTAGTCACGCGTTATCAGGCTATTAGGTCGTCTTTATTCTAGTATATTCTAAGTCTTATTATAATAATATATCCTATTATAATAATAATAAACTTTTTGTTCGCGATGAACAAAAGAAAAAAGATTGATATCTTCTTAAAGATGTATATTTCGTCTGTCTTAACAGGATTAGATAAAATAGTTCTTGTGTAGTTGAGGTGTCGTGTGCAAGTAGTTGAAGTAGAAGAGTGAATGAATGAATGTTGTATTTGACAGATAGATGAAGGATGAAGTATGATTGACAGAGTAGGTAAATGGAGTAATATTAGAGTAATTGTTTGATAGGTTTAGGTGAATGACTCGATATAATAATAAAATTAAATTTAATCCAGTCGATGATAGGAAATCTGGCGTCAACAATAAGTACCACAACTTAAAAATATTCTTATCGTAAATGCAGTGTTGAATTGTAACTCTGATACCGATGATAATTGTTATTGGTTTAAAATAATAATACCATTTAAAATGAAGAAGCTATACATTAAAGCTAATTGAAATTACTGGGCAAATAAGACTTAGCATCTTATGTCTCAAGGTGACGAGCGCAATTGTAGTGTCGCTCAGAATTTTTAGGTTTTTGAAGAATCCTGAACGGCACCGCATTGTAATGGGTAGGGCGTATCAATTACCATCAGCCGAACGTCCTGCTCCTCTCGTCCCTTATTTTCATAAAAAATAAAAAAAATAAGCTAGTTAACAACACTTTACGATAATTATTAATACTTAATACATGTAGAATATTCCTATGTTGTAAACAGTAGGTACCTATGTACTAATTAGTATTTTTTTAATTAGTTTGTTTTAATGGAAAAGGAGGACAAACGAGCATACGGGTCACCTAGTGTAAAGTAATCAAAGCCGACCATATTCTCTTGCAATACCAGAGGAATCGCAGGAGCGTTGCCGGCCTTTAAGGTAGGTAAGCGCTTTTTTTGGAGGTACCCATGTCGTATCGTCTCGGAAACACAGAACAAGGAAGGTCATTCCACAGCTTTAATGTACGTGGAAGAATGTTCCTTGAAAACCGCACTATGTAGGAACGGCACACATCCAGTTAGTGGAGGTGGTATCTCAATTTGGGGCGTGTCGTGCGAAGGTGGAATTCGCAGGAATCAGGTGAAACAGCTCATCGGAACACGAACCGTGTTAAATGCGGTAGAAGGCACACAATGAAGCGACGTACACGCAACGCCAAGTGATCTAGCCGTTCACAGAGTACTGGGTCCCCGACGATTTGAGCTGCTCTGCGTTGCAAGCGGTCAAATTGATTGAGCTGATACTGGGGTGCGCCAGACCAGAGATAATAGTATACTATACAGTATAATACTCCATATGTAGCCGGACTTGCGCTTTGTAGAGCGCTAGGATGTGGGCCGTCTCGTCGTATTGCCGTGCTCTATTTATGACGTCCAGCTTCTTCGAAACCAATTTGGCGTTGCCTTCCAGATGACCACGGAATTGGCAATCGCTCGAAATTTCGAGACCCAGTATTCCGATACTAGGAGAGGCTTTAAAGGAAGTGTTGTCGAAGAGCGGTGATTCGACAAATAGGGTTTTTTAGTGGTAAACTTGAAACTTCTGGGGGTAAAATCGGACATGGTTCAATTTACCCCATTCCGCGACCTCGGAAAGGACTCGATAGAAGACACAACTTTCATCAGGCACTGGTCGACCATTTCCCAAGAGACGTGCATGGCTCGTCTATTCGGCATCTCCACTATTGTCATCAAAATAGCAATGCATGTTGGATGCGATCAACATATCACTGATATACGGAAGAAACAGTGTTGGAGATAGCACACAGACTTGGGGCACTTCAGCGTTTACGGGCTTCGGTTCGGTTAACCGTCGATTACCGACCTGTATTCTGCGCCCAGTGAGGAAATTGGAGGTCCCCTTGCATAAACTCTCAGGAAGTCCAAAAGATGGAAGTTTTGATAGAAGCGCCTTGCACGATCATAGGCCTTCGCTATATCTAGCCTAACTGCCAGGCCTTCTCCCTTGCACATAACCTGTATATATATCTTTAGGCCTGTAGTTTGTCGAATCCGAACTGTCTCCTTTTTATTGGATCGGACGCACAAAAGCTACTTCCATGAGGAGTCCAGGGACTACGCCTTTTGAGTATGAGTACCGGAATAAACGCGTTAGAACCGGAGTCAACTTAGGGGCACACGTTCTAAGCACGATTGGAGAAGTGCCATCTGGACCGCTTGACTTCCTTACGTCCACCGAAAACAGAGCTTGCCGAACAGTTTTCTGTCTGAACTGTACTTCAGGCATAGAACTCTGAAACCGCGGGATGGTCGGCGGTGTATTTCCGTTGTCGTCAAGAGTCAAGTTGAAGGGCGAAAAGAGCGCACAGAAGATGGGCTGTCTCTTTTGCCGTATGGGCCAGGGTGTCAGCGGCGACGCAGACGGCGTGTTGAAGGTATCAAGAGCAGCTTTCGGCAACGACCATAACTTGCGTGTTCCAGTTGGGTAACTAGAAAGCTGCGCATCGATTTACCGCTTAAAAACTGAAGGCACGATTATATTTCCTCCTTCGAACTTTGCAGTTCTGATCCTTTGAGCCCAGCGTAGAGTAGGTATTTAAAAGGTTTAAACTTAATTACCTTGAACACAGCTCTTTATGCCCGTTCTAGTACCAGTTATATAGCCCAGTGGCTAGTGACAACATTTATATGTGCAAACATTTATATGATGAATGTGGATGTTTGTTTCCGAGTCATGGATTATATGTATTTATGTATTTTAAGTAATTAGGTATATTGTGTTTTGTTATCTTGTACCCATAGTACAGGCTATGCCTAGTTTGGGGCAAGATAATTTGTGTTAAAGTGTGTCAATATTATTATTATATATGTGGTTTGAAGAGATGCCATTTGCATTATGTCAGATGACCATGGAATAGGCAGGGGTAATTTATTTATCAATTAAAATTGTAAAATTAGGTCTACTTAGCATCTAATAAACCACATAGGTTAAAATTAATGCTAATTAAAAATGAAGGATACGTCAAATCTTGACTTATTACTAACATAATATGTCAAACTATCTGCTGTAGTTTTATAACAGGAAATCATTTAATCTGTAATTAATGTTGAGAGTGGAAGGTCTTGCTTACTGGATGCCAACTCATTTACCAAGCGAGGTATCACGAAAAACGTTTTAAACGACACGTTTAACTCTTTTCACTCTTTCTCTTTCAATTTTAACAGACGTGCCCTTTGAATGAAATTACTGTCAGCTGTTGGGTTTCCAGTAGCTCTATTGAGACGCGTAGATATATCTCATGTGAAAAACTGAAACTCTGTAAGCTCTTTACCTTTCTTCGTACAATCTCCGTGATTTTAGGGCTCCATGCAGCAGCCCTAGCATTGTTAACAATAATGAGGTCACACTGCACACTAAAAATGAAAAGGAAGTTTTGTTATCCAAATTTCTACGAAGCTATGCACTTACACAGTAAAATATGAACTCACGTGACCCACTCGTTAGAAACAGGTCACAAGTCAAACACTCCAATTATTCCGTCACAGATAACACAGCTTACTTTATACCTACATCTATTGCCCATTCACGGTTATACATTTAATATGTGTGGGATTCATACCACTTTGTACCTACGACCGCCGAATACAGAGATAGGTCAGTGAAGGATCAGTAACTTGCCAGTGGGAGGATCCTTTGCGCAGGATGCCGGCTAGATTATGGGTACCACAACGGCACCTATTTCTGCCGTGAAGCAGTAATGTGTAAACATTATTGTGTTTCGGTCTGAAGGTCGCCGTAGCTAGTGAAAGTACTGGGCAAAACATCTTACGTCTTAATGTGACGAGCGCAATAATTGTAGTGCCGCTCAGATTTTTTGGGGTTTTCAAGAATCCTGAGATGCACTGCATTGTAATGGGCAGGGCGTATCAATTACCATCAGCTGAACGTCCTGCTCGTCTCGTCCCTTATTTTCATAAATAATATGTGAGTTTCTGCGTCTGGACTGCGAATAATATGTGGTATAAATGCATAGAATGAGAATAAAAGTATTTATTCACTAATAAAAATTCACTACATTATTACTAAAATTATTTACTTAAATAATTCCAATTATTAATATAGTTTACCAAATTACCTTCACTACCTACGTAATATTATTAGACTTTATTAGTAAGGTTGTGTGTAATATTTTAACCCTCCCCCAAAGAATTAAACAGGATGATGTAATCAGGATTGCAGTACGCTGCGCCTTAGGTTGTTATGTATTGCGTTACGGCTCACATTTTCTTATACTGTCTTAGGCAGATGATGTCTCTTTACATCAGTTGGATCATTCGCTTGTTATATTACATGAGAAAGAGCTTTTATTTAAAACTCCTTTTTAGGGCTCAGTATGCTAGAGGTAACCAACGGTAACTCTAATTCTGTCTTGACGTCCGTCTGTCTGTCAGCATAAACCTCAATGATTAGATGGCTATCATTTTGATAGGGTGACAATTACTATTACCGCTTTAGCAACAAACAATAAGAAGCAATATAGCAAATTTGAAAAAAAAGTGCAATTCAAGAAAGCTGTTTTAAGAAAAATTGATTTTAAAAAAGCTAAACGGTTTAATATCTTTTACGCTGGCACGAAACCTTTCAACTGCAAAGCCAACTTGCTCTTTACCAATTTGTGTCTTTTGGCAGATTCGAGTGGACTCAAGGGCTGGAGTAGCCGGCGCTCTCAGCAGAGTATTAGCGGTAACAGTTCGCTACGAGAGCGCAGGAGAACCGCACGCTCTTCCCCTTGTGGTGAAACTTCCCCCACGTGATCCATTCGGCAGGCTTTGCGTTGCCGAGGCTCAATTCGACACTAGAGAAATACTCTTCTATACTGAATTGGCTCCAGCTCTGAATGAACTGGCGGAAGAAGCACTGGGCCTTCATGAAGGCCTGCCGATACCACGCTGCATTAAAGCTAGGCTACCTGGTACGTATAACTTTTTTAAAGTTCTTGTGGGGGACAAAATACTAACATTTAGATCATTGCCTTGTATTTACGGCCACTGTCCCAGAACAACATTATACCTAAATGTGTATTACGTAATTATTTAATCATCTACTCTAAAAATTAATGTAATTATATAATCATGTACCTCTAAAAATTACAAACTTACTATCGAAACAATTTACTGGACTCCTGTTTAAATGGTTAATCGACAAAAAAATTTATAGTGAGGATTTTTTAAATTTTAAGTAAACATAGCATAATTGAAGATCTATAATGTATACTGTATTCGATGCAATAAATAAATTTCATTTCATTTTATTGCCAAGGACTTCAAGGATTAATTAATTAAGGTCCTGTTATTTTTTTTTTATGGGAGAGGAGGACAAATGAAGCGAACGGGTTACCTGATGCTAACTGATCACTTTTGCCACACTCTCCTGCAAAACCGAAATCATAGGAGCGTTGCCAGCCTTTAGGAAGACGTGCATTTTTGAAGATATCTATGTCATATCGTCCTGCCACACCGCATAAGGAAGGCCATTTCAAAGTTTGGCTGTCTGAAATCTTCTGTGACGTTATCTAGTCGTTATATCGTGATACAATGAACGATTTTATACTACGATTACAACTTGTTGATGTGTGTCTACTTATATTAAGATGTCAAATATCGAAAATATAAGTTTTATCGTAGTATTATCAATTTCATAATTATCATCTTAAATTTAGTACTTACCTAAATAACTCATAATATACCTACAAAATCTTGACACATAAATTATAGACATGACTAAATTAATAGTTATGTGATAAGTTCCTACTAGGACAGGCTAATTTAATGTTAGCAGTAAACTAACGGTTTCAGAATCTTTTAGAGGATTAATGTTCTGGGTGTAGATAAAGTCTTGTATGCAACTGTTGATAATTAGGAAATTCGACACTCATGTGATACTATTATCACACTCAACTACGCCTCGTGTGCTACTTCTTCCGCACCTATAGGAAATAATCAGGGACTTTCAGTTTCTATGTATGTATTTGGATTTATTGCACATTAAAATTTTGGCAATAATATGATAGGGTTATTAGTAAGATTTTGCCTTGAGTGTAATGTTGTGAACCTATTCCGTTAAGGATACAATGCATAGTACTTACATTTATTCAAACAAAACAAATCTTATAACTATATTTACAATACTTTGACTACTTAAAATTAAAACTATCATTACGTGGAAGCGTACTAAGAATACTGGCAGCATTTCCGCGTTAGATACATATTACGTTGCATGCATACTTAATTATAGTCGATTATATTATCTTATATTATATTAAATCTAAATATTTTCAGATGAAATCGGCGGCGATAGCGAGCTTGTGCTGGAAGATGTTACATCTGTTGGTTTTGAATCAGCAGATTTTACCGAAGGCCTAACTATAGATAGGGCTAGGGCAGCATTATTTGCAGCAGCACGACTGCACGCCCTTTCCTTAGCTCTTCGCGAACGAGAGGGTCCTTTAGATCAACGTTTCGACTTTCTATTTCCGTGTGAACGAGCCGCTGCTGGATATCTCCGACTAGTTAGAAGAGGCTTACCTCAACTTGAAGCTTTTCTTAAAGGCCGAACGGATTGTAAGGGGGAAACCGATGCTGTAGCAGCTCTTAGTGCTAGGGCTCCATCTCTTCTCGGCACTCTACTTAGGCCTGCTGAACCAGCGCCGCTCGCACATGCGGACTTTTGGAGCGGCAATCTTCTATTTCGAGAAAGGGACGGGGTGAGCGAATGCATCGCGTTGGACTGGCAAATGGTATCTCTTGGTCGCCCGATGGATGACGTAGCACTGCTACTTTTATCGTCTCTGACGCCAGAAATGCGAAGAACAGTCGGTGATTCATTAATTGAAGAATATGGGGATCGTTTAGAAGCGGAGTGTAAGCGATTAGGAGCTGAAACTACGGGTGCAGTGGTCAGAAGGAGTTTAAAGCAGGATTGGCCAAGAGCAGCTTTAAGAGCTTTGCTCCTTTGCGCGGGAAGTGTGGATGTAGCGCTAGGGGAACCTCGTGCTGAAGAGCGATTACTAGAAGCCGTGAGAGACTTGTACTCCCAAGGTGTCCTGGATTTAAAAGCTGAATCGGAGCAGTAAATTTCCGTTATAGTGCCAATGATAATTATATAACATATTGTTAAGTAAAACAACCGCTCAAATTTTACTTATGAGTACAACTTCTTCAACATAGATCAAACATTATTTGCTAGCTACTGCCGTCTTTTACAGTATCGGATCTTGGATGTATTAGGTACCTACGCTTATTACCATTCGTTAACAATGTACGTAGAGCCTTATTATATAATACTTTGCTGATTAATTATTGTTGTTATCAGATCGTGTACAGCAATGCAATAATAATATTAGATATCTTTGTGAATGTTGTGACTGTGGAAAGCCTAAGTAAAGACTGAATTGATGTTCTGAAATAGAAGCCGTGATTAATTGTGTTACAAATTGAAAGGCTAATAGTTATAAGAAGTGGTCATGTACGAACAATTTTATGATATTATGTAACTTATGAATGAATTAAACGAATGAATTAAGATGAAATTGCATATTTTTTTAGATAATAATTTTTCTGTAATACATGCGGCCAGGTCTCAGTGCAATCACCACAAGTACCAAGCTAAAATATTTTTTATTTACAAAATCAAAGCAAATTTTACAAATTAGCTATACAATGTGGCAACCCATATTTTATAGGTAATATTAGAGGTTATGTAATAGTAAAAAGTATGAGATTACTGTTCAGTACTGAAAAATTAAAATACTTTTTCTAAGGTAATTTTTATATCGACTATATATTTACTCTCGATACATTTCCATGTCTCGGTAAGGTAAGTTTAATAGTCTTTAACAATATTTAAGCAAATGGATCAATGTTGTGGGTATGCTAACAAAAAACCATGCTGCTAATTCCTGGAAAATTTGCTAGTGTACTATTTTACCTGACGAAACCTGCGTGCGATATGTCAATGTCAAGAACAGGCGCTTATCCATCAGCGGCCTACAACGAGATTTTACCCCAAGAGGATACCAGCTGTACCAGAGTGGGAAAGTGTCTCGTGATCGTTATAAAACAAGCAACGTATTGATCTGTGACTGACTTTGGCGTATAACCTGTCCAAATTGCTTCACCATAAGAATTTCTACTTTTTATTACATATCTCAGTTTGTTCGCAATTGAAGAAAGTATTTTCACGTGATAGCAACACATATTCTACGACGCAAATTGTAGCTGATATGCAATCAAAATAACATAAAAATCCATCAAAATAAAAATTCCTAGAATTCGATTGCAGCACCAACAGTATCTGAAAGATATGCGAAAAAATGGGTTGCACTCCGGGAGTGCCGGGAGAAGTGAAAAATTGAACATTAACGTTGTGCATTTTTTAATATTTTGGAATGGAAGGAAATAATTTCGCACGAATTGCTTTATTTATCAGAACAAAAGTACTAGCATATATGTGGTTAAATACAATATTCATTTATTGCGCTATCATACACAAATAATTACAATGTATATTACATAAAAAAATTAACAATTCAGAACTACTACAATTATTTTACATTGATTAGTTTATCTCTCAGAAAAATCAACTTTTATCCATAATTTCAGAACACCAACAAACAACAAGCACTTGTATAATAATTTTAAGATATGCATTGTGTATGAATCTCTTAACTGTATATGAATATTGTAATGTATCGCTTACTCTCAATACCAATCTAAATTATTATTTTTTTAATTTGTTAATGTAATTTTTTTTTAATTGTCTCTGTCACATTATTATTGTTATTTTAGTGATGCATCTATTGTTCATCTTCTATCTACGCTATCACCGCTACCATATTTATGTTCTCCTGGTGTCTATGTAGTAATACTTCGTGCGAATGACGTCAGATTAAGTAAAGGTATACTCGCGTCATAAATAAGACAATCTCTTCTTTAACTTTGATTGAAATCAAGAATATTTTTGATGCCTGGGAGGAATCGCAGAATGCACTTGCTATCTTCTGTGATTTATACTTCTGGCTTTTGATTGAGTTCAACATTCAACGCTGCCCAGGAAGCTATATAACTATGGCATAAAAGGAACTGCGCTCGATCTTCTGATTTCATATCTAAACAATAGAATTCAGAAAGTCGAAGGTAGGTGAATGGCAGGAGATCTCCTGAGACTCCTCTCAGTATGGGGGGGGGGGTGTACCACAAGGGTCTATTCTCGGACCGTTCCTCTTCCTTATATAAATATAAATGATCGTTCTAATCTTATAGAGAACAAAAATAAAGTAGTATTTGCGACGACACTTCACTAATTTTCACAGTGAAAAGAAACCAAACTATGTAGGACGAATTGAATGATATTCTATCTGACATCGTATACTAGTTTAGCGCTAATAACCTATTGTTAAATAGCAAGAAAACGAAATATATAAAATATTCCGTACCAAATGTCAAAAATGTTGATGCAAGTGTTTTGTTAAACGGAGACGTGATAAAACCAGTGGAATCTGCTATATTTCTTGACAACGTAATATATATTCATAGGCAAATAAGTGAATTTGTGAGAAACTGTCATAACCATAATGTTAATACCAGGAATACACATAAGCTTATAATGCCTACTACTCAGCAAAGTCGAGTTAGTAAGTCTTTTGTGGGCCGATATATATGCTTTTACAACCAGGTCCCAGAAAATGTTCAAAACAAAAGTATTACGTTATTCAAAACAATAGTGAAAAACGTTTGTGTGGTAAAGGTTACTATACCATAAATGACTTTCTTAATGATACCACAGATTGGGAATCGAGCGACCGCAGGCTATTTAAATAATAAGTTTAATTGTACAATATTACTTTGTAAATATATTTTTTTGATGAAAAAAATGCCCGCTGAGTTTGTTGCGCCCAGTCTTCTCAGGCCTGAGGCATTCATTTTGGAATGGGTGGTAGTTTTTTTTGATATTCAATAAGTGATGTCACATCCTATTTTGAATAATAATATTTGAATTTGAATTGCCTGGTACCAATTTTTATGTATCTAGAAGCATTCTCGGTCTGCTATATGTACATGCATATATGCACACACTATAGCTGTGTTTCGTAACGGTGTCCCGAGTCCAGAGATTTTATCTCATCTAAAAAAAATGCGTACCTCTCTAAAAGAAGTTTTCACTTCAAAAATGTAAAACGGAACTTCGCAACACTACCTACTGCGATAGGTGGCATACCATTGTGAAACTAAACCATACGTAATCAACAAGAATACTTAAGTAAATTAATTTATCAAAGTCGTCTTCTATCGGATTAATTCTTAACCTCGTCAAGCCGTTTAACAGGAGTGACAGTAAAAAAAACACCCACGTACATAAAGTTTTTATACCCATGCTATTCGAAAATTCTCAATGTATAGTCAATTAGATTCTATGGAGAAATAAATATCATTAAAATTTTTAAAATAGTGAATAATGTCATAATGGACCAACCCATGGAAATGAGAAAGTAGATGCACTGGCAAATGATGCAGCTAAGTGTAGAGATATTTTTCCCTAAAAAAACTTTAGCACTGATTTAGTTGCTTTATCTTCTAAATATTTACACAATGCTTGGTTGGATTTTGGTCTACCACTAATGCTAGCATTGGAAAGGTTTACTAAGTTTAAAAGCCTACCTTGTTCGAACCGTTGCTTTATGATACGCATACTGTGCAGTGCCAAAAAATTAAAAAAAAATCAATCACAATCTGTCAAGTGCCAGATATTATTATGAAATCAGACAGATAAACTTCATTGTGTCATGGATCACAATAATTTTATGTGATATATTTTTTTCTCTCAAACATCAAAATATACTAAAAAAGTGCAGACTGCAGGAGAATGTTTAGTATGTAAAAAGTGTCAGAGAAAACATAGTTATGGCGCAATTAAACCAAGTCAATTTGGATATGGGCGAAGATACGCCACAAGAAAGTGCACCCCGTTTGGGTCCACTCAACAGAATGGATTCTGTTTCAAGACCGTTGAGAAATAACGTAGGGCTTGGAGATCGTCTGAACAGCATGTTCAGAGAAATTCGACCTCTAGTTGAAAATGCTCGAATGGTAAACATTGAAATATTGATTACAGATACTGATGTAATTAATATCTTTTATTTACTAATTTATTATTTTAATGTGTTTTTTTCTTTTTTCGCTTCTTCTTCCGGACATATGACATATTATTTTCATTTGTATACTTAAAACTAACAGCATGAACTTTGGATAATACATAATGGTCTTGTGAGTTGTGACATTTTCATGTAAACACATAATTCTTATTTTTTTTTTTACCAATACCAATGTTTCATTTATGACACAATAATCCCTTAAAACTTATTAATATTAAGTTTGTGAAAATATTTTCATTAGGTTTTATGAAGTTTTACATAATATAAACACTTAAATTACATTTATAATTATTAACTACCTACTTTAAATGTTTATTTGTATATATTTTCACAATGATAAAATAATAAGTTCCTGTTTTCATCTTGACTCACCTTGTATACCTTGGATTTTTCTGATGCTTTATTAATTATAATTTATATCATCATACATCATCACATCATTAAAAATATGTCATAAGTAGTATAATTATTAATTAGTTTGTATACATATTATAATATGTGCTTCTAAGCTAACTATTATGTATTTATTATAGGGTAACAATGCAAGACTGTCTCTGCCAATGTGGCTGCCTCGTCCTCCTCCAAACACACACCACACTGGTGAGATCCTTCAAAGGCCACAAAGTTCCATTGCCCATGTTAACTTAGGCCCCAATGCTCAAACATATGTTGTGACTGAAAGAGGAACACCACCAGCATTAACAAGTCAAGGAGTGAGCTCAAGTGTCTCGCATGACTCAAATATTTCAGAGCACACTTCTCATGTGGAAATTAATGAATCTGTTAATCCCTCCAATAACAATAACAACATTAATGATAACACCGACAATGACAGTCAGAGTGATGATGGTGCACAACAGGTAGGTCACAAGTCTTATAAATAATATGAAAGCAGTGAATTATCTTTTTATTATTGAATTAATTGAAAAGTAATTATAATATAAATGTGCAGGGAATAAAAGCTTGTCGAATCAACAAATAAAACACATTTACTTTCCTTTTCTTATTTATTCTCTTCCAAAAGGGAAGTTAATTAATAATAATTATTAATAAAAAATGATTTTTGTAATCTCTGCACATAAATGTATCACACACTTCGTATTTAACTGATGTTATTACAGTTTCAACTTGAATTTACAATTATTTTGTTTTTACAATTGTTATGTTCTTGCGTATGACATTCCTTGCAACAAGGCCTTTTTATGAAAGTGTATATTAGACCATACTGTTCAATAGAAAGAGATGTTAGGATTGAGATTATTACTTTGGAACTTTGTTAGAATCCTTGTCGAATATAGATTTATTAATAAAAATGAATTATATAATTATTTTGTGAAAATGGATACAATAACGCAAGGCTGCTCTACAACTTATCAATTGCAATATTTATATATTGTTTTTTTATTTTGTTATTAATATTTGGGAGACTTACAGCTAGCTTACAATTATAACTTATGAAATAATTAAGACTAATGAAGGCTACTTAAAAGTTTCCACATTTATGTAGAACTATTGATATTATTTAATTTTAAGCTTTAAAACTATATTAATACAATTATTTAAATTGGTAGAACTTATTAGTCAAAGTTATTTTTAATGTAGTATAGAAAATAAATCTAGATCTACATCATTGGACAAGTCGTTATAACTTCTGCAGAATTTAGTAATAATAAAAGAAGTAGTGGTAGCTGAAGGCATACTTTCCACATTGTATAGGCATGTTTTCTTGATTGGACTTTTGCAACCTGCTATTGCTGGTTAATGTAAAAATAAATTAACTCTCATTCCACGGTTTAGTGGCCCCCTTAGCATGCCTAGTGTAGATGTGAAACACATGTTGAACCTGTTTCAGCAGGGTTTCACATTAACAACTAACCAGGTCTTTCAGTTGATACTTCAGCAAAAACGAATTCTTTGGTGGGGGACTCATTTAACCACTTAACTGTATACTGTGTGGGACGGCATGCGGCAAGTAGACTTATAAAACACGGCGATTTAACACAAAAGATATTAATGCTTAGCATTTCAAGGAAAAATAAATATATCAATTTATATTACATTGTCATTGTCAATTATATTATTTACAAACATTTCAGATGGTTGACGTTAGTTCAATATTGAATTTCCTGATTCGCTACTTACCATTCTATTTCCTGCTGTTTCTAAAATACTTGTACGACAGCAGGGAGGCCATTGCCACATTCTTATTGCTGTTCTGTACGTTTACACATTGTGATATGCTAGTTAGAAGGTAATTTATACAATAAACATTTATTATTCTTAATATAAAATTTCATTCTGAATGGCTTTTGACATATTTATGATTATTAAAAACTTACTATTTTGATGTAAGCTTCCTATTATAAATCTATTCTAGAAAGAATCTAGTTTCTTTGTGGTCTACAGAAAATATATTGTGTTTTCACAGGGAAAATGGTAAACATGTGAACCGGAGCTTCCTGGCATTGTTGTGTGAGCTGGTATTCTCATTGGGCAGTGTCATCATTGTGCATTTCCTGTTTGGACATGACAGGCTGTTGCCAAATGTGGTGATGTTCCCTGGGTACACAGAACCTATCAAGGTGTGGGAGCTGCTGTGGCTTGTAATGAACACTGACCTCATTGTCAAGATATTCACTGTGGACGTCAAGATTCTTATAACCATGGTACCTTCTTGCATGCTGCCTTATCAGAAACGGGTGAGTTATTAAATCTATCTAAAATATAAGAAGGTGTCCATCAATTACGTAAGGTGTTCTACGGGGGAAATCTCACTTAGGGGGAGGGGTAATTGATGATTCAATAGTTGAATAAAATATTTGGTTCATTTAAAAAGCGCAATTAATATTAATAAATGTAATTGAATTTAGAGTTTTTTTGGCGGGTATGGTGACACTTTTTTTTATATGTGGTATGTGGTTTTCTTTATGGTAACATAAAAAGGCAAAAAAGGAATTAATTTCTCAAAAATGTTTACTTTAGAATTCTCTTTGATGTCATTCCTAACTACCACCACTTTGGAATCAAATAGCCGTCTGTGAGAGAAGAACCGGCGCAAGAAACTCTCCACACATTCCTTTTAGAGCTTTTTTTTTAAATAAAATATACAATATTGTACTGTCATTCTTATTGCTATAAAATAATCATAATCTAGTCCCAGGCTATCTGATCAGTAAGGTATTCAGATGTGGAGTAGTAGGATTTACTACAAAGCTATTTTTTTTTTTTTATGGAATAGGAGGACAAACGAGCGTACGGGTCACCTGTTGTTAAGTGATCACAGCCGCCCACACTCTCTTGCAACACCAGAGGAATCACAGGAGCGTTGCCGGCCTTTAAGGAAGGTGTACGCGCTTTTTTCGAAGGTACCCATGTCGTATCGTCACGGAAACACCGCACAAGGAAGTTCATTCCACAGCTTTGTAGTACGTGGAAGAAAGCTCCTTGTAAACCGCACTGTGGAGGACCGCCATACATCCAGATGGTGAGGATGATATCCTAACTTGTGGCGTGTCGTGCGAAGGTGGAATTCGGCGGCAGGAATTAGGTAAAACAGCTCTTCGGAACACTCCCCGTGATAAATGCGGTAGAAGACACACAATGAAGCGACGTCTCTACGCAACGCCAAGTGATCCAGCCGTTCACAGAGTACTGGGTCCCCGACAATTCGAGCTGCTCTGCGTTGCACGTGGTCAAATGGATCGAGCTGATACTGGGGTGCGCCAGACCAGAGATGACAGCAATACTCCATGTGTGGCCGGACCTGCGCTTTGTACAGCGCTATGAATGTTGGAGATGTCCAACATATCATTGACATGCAGAAGAAACAACGTAGGAGATAGCACACAGCCTTGGGGCACTCCAGCATTCACGGGCTTCGGGTTCGAGCAATGTCCGTCGACAACGACCTGTATGCTGCGCCCAGTGAGGAAGCTGGAGGTCCACTTGCACAAGCTCTCGGGAAGCCCAAATGATGGAAGTTTAGAGAGGAGCGCGTTGTGCCATACACGATCAAAGGCCTTCGCTATATCCAGGCTAACTGCCAGGCCTTCCCCCTTGCTTTCAATAGCCGCAGCCCATCTATGTGTTAGGTATACCAGAAGATCACCTGCCGACCGACCATGGCGAAAGCCGTATTGTCGGTTGTTGATCAACTAGTGACCCTCTAGGTATACCAAGAGCTGACGGCTAATTATGCTCTCCATGATTTTGGAGAGCAGGGAGGTAATAGCAATAGGCCTGTAGTTTGCCGGATCCGAACTGTCTCCTTTTTTTTGGATCGGATGGACAAGGGCTGACTTCCATGAGTCAGGGACTACGCCTTTGGAATAAGAGTGCCGGAATAAACGCGTTAGCACCGGCGTCAACTCAGGGGCACACGTTTTAAGCACGATTGGAGAAATGCCATCCGGCCCGCTCGACTTCCTGACGTCCAACGAAAACAGAGCTCGCCTAACAGTTTTCTGTCTGAACTGTACTTCAGGCATAGAGCTCTGACACCGCGGGATGGTCGGCGGTGTTTTTCCGTTGTCGTCAAGACTCGAGTTGGAGGCGAAAAGAGCGCACAGGAGATCGGCTTTCTCTTTTACCGTATGGGCCAGGGTGTCATTCCTCATGTGCAACGGCGGCATGGACGGCTGGCTGAAGTTACCAAGAGCAGCTTTCGACAACGACCAGAACTTGCGTGTTCCGGTCGGGTAACTGGAAAGCTGCTCGCCGATTTTGACGACGTGTTTTGACTTTGCACGGGCGATTTGCCGCTTAAAAAATCTGGAAGCACGGTTGTATTTCCTCTTAAGAACTATGCAGTTCGGATCCTTTGTGCCCAGCGCCGCAACCGAAGTTCGATACGCCTGTTTTTTGCATTCAGATGCTGCTTTAACTGACGCATCGAACCAGGGCTGTGATCTGCCACCGATCGGTACTACAGAGCTTGGTATAAAAATATCCATGCCCTGCAGTATCACATCGGCTACTGCAACGGCGCAGGCACTAGGATCATCCGAAGGGAAACAAACCCTGCCCCAAGGGTAGGATGCAAAAAAGGAACGCATCCTATCCCAATCTGCTGACTTGTAGTGCCAAACGCGGCGGGTCGGTGGTGGTCTGAAATGGCCTCCGGTCCTCGACACTAACCTATACGAAACATAGCGGCACTAGGCCGCTACTTCACGCCGGTATTCTGTGCGAGTGTGGTAATTAACCCGGGCGAGTCTGGCCCGATTGTGCTGACATCAAAAGACGGCTGCGTGACTCTCCCACTTCTAAAAAGCCCTTAGTCGCCTCTTACGACACCCATGGGCCTGGGACTTTTTTCTTTTTATGCCCCGGGGAAGGATAAAACATTTAAATTTATTTATAGATAATGTCTGAACAGTGGCTGGGACTTTATTATAAAAGTTTTACCATTAAAGCTGTTATTATAATAATGAAAATCACTATTTAGTGCAAAAAGGTGACAATTTTTGTGAACATAATATATTAAATTTTCAGTCATAATATTATAATATTGAGTTGAGTCGTTACATTCTTGGTCCATCAGGGTAAAGTGTACCTGTTCACGGAAGCGGTGTCGCAGCTATACCGATCGCTCATCACCATCCAGCCGTGGGTGTACTTCCTGCTGGCGTCCTACTCCGGCTCGGAGCGGCTGGTGGGCGTGTCCCTCACCTGCATCTACGTCTTCGCCAAGGTACTGGAGGTGCTGGTGCGTCTGCGGCTGTTCAAGAATGCCGCCTGGACGCTTGTTCAGAGTGTGGTGAGTGTATTTTCCATCGATATATTCAGACACAGACCCATTACTAATATATTTTGATAGGAAGTGGGATACTGCTTTGCCCTAGTTCTACTTACAAACAGTAGTAGTGAAGTCAGGTTACTGGGCCTATGTGTCAGTCAATCATGTTAAAAATTAAATAATTCTAATGGAATCTATTTTGAGAAAATAAATTTATGCCTTTTTACAACAGAAAATTATACTAAAATTAATTACAGGTAAATTGCGGCAAATTTTTATAGGCCTACTCCCTCAACATTGAAGGATTGGCGAACAGACTTGGTTCTACAGCATACGCCGTTAAAAAGATTAGACAATTAACTGACAAACATACGGCGCGACTAGTATACTTTAGTTATTTCCTTAGTATTATGTCCTATGGTATATTGCTATGGGCCAACGGTGCCGATATTAATACAATATTTGTGCTGTAGAAGAGGGCTATTCGCGCTATTTATAACCTAGGTCCTAGAGAATCATTGAGAGCAAAATTCAAAGAAATTAACATCTTGACGGTTGCTTCTCAATATATTCTTGATAATGTAATGTACGTTCATAGGCACAAAAGTGAATTTGCCAGAAACTGTCATAACCATAATGTTAACACCAGGAACAGACATAAACTGATGATGCCTCCTACTCGGCTAAGTCGAGTTAGTAAGTCTTTTGTGGGGCGATGTATATGCTTTTACAACAAGATCCCAGAAAATGTTCAAAACAAAAGTATTACGTTATTCAAAACAATAGTGAAAAATGGTTGTGTGGTAAAAGTTACTATACCATAAATGACTTTCTTAATGATACCACAGATTGGGAATGGAGTGACCGCCCTCATGCTATTAAATAATAAGTTTAATTGTACAATATTACTTTGTAAACATAATTATTCGATGAAAAAAAAAAAGCCCGCTGAGTTTGTTGCGCCCATTCTTCTCAGGTCTGAGGCATTCATTTTGGAATGGGTGGTTGTTTTTCGACTTTCAATAAGTGATGTCACATCCTATTTTGAATAAAAATATTTGAATTTGAATTCATTTAAAAAAACAGATAACTGTATAATCAAGCAAGGATCGTAAATTAATCGCAATGTCAGTCACTGTGAGTTGTAAAACACATGCCACGAACAGCTTGTCATTAATTACCATGAATGATATTATATGAAACGTATTTCTAGTTCCTAAATATCTATTTATGGTTTAGAAATATTTGTTAACGACTGTATTTCTCACGATGTGCAACAGTCGTGATTGTACTTCGAGCAACGTTGTGACAAACTCATTGTTGCCCAGAACCTTGGCACGAAGCCGACGGGCGAGCAGATGGTGTCGGCGGGCGAGTCGTGCCCCATCTGCCACGACGAGTACACGACGCCCGTGCGGCTCGACTGCTCGCACATCTTCTGCGAGCTGTGCATCGCGGCCTGGTTGGACCGCGAGCACACGTGCCCGCTGTGTCGCGCCAGGGTCGCGGACGAGCCCACCTGGCGCGACGGCTCCACCACCTACGAGATGCAGCTCTACTGAACCACCGACCCTGACGCCACCCCGCACTCAACAAGAGAGCCAACGACAAAATATAATTGATGTAAAGTAGGCTATTATCTGTCCCATAACTGTGAACTGACTTAAGGCTGAAATCTTTAGAGCGAACATAGACTCTGCTCAGACTTTACTTAGGTAAGACTAATGCGAACTGGACTTTTGCATTGGAGTGTCGTAGCTTAAGCTCAGCATAATTTCAGCTGTTAAATGACTATAAAAACGAAAACAAAGATTATGCTAAGCACTCAACTAAGTTTTACTTAAGTAAACTCTGAGCAAAGTCTCAAGTACGCTCTATAGATTAGACTTAGGCTCTGCTCAGACTTACCTAGCGGGTTGAATCGAAGTTCGTATTTATAAACATCGCTTTGAGTGCGTCATCACAACAGCAGCTGTTGTTCTACATTTAAGAAATCCGGTACTATCTGCTGTCACGCATCTAAAATGCGTTCCGATTCTCATATCAAATAAGTCCGCATTTCGCATGAATCATTCATCGGTTATTACTTATTTCAACAAAACTAATAATCAGATAAGTTTTGGATACTGTTATAATTTCGTATACTTTCTATTGTAAAAGTTTGTTTAATAAAAATAATGTAGCACACGCTTGACCATTCTATTGGGATGTCTCAGCATAATCTCAGCTGTCAAATGACTTTATATACCAAATCAAAGATTGCGCTCAGCTTCAACTCAGCTCAGTTTTTCGTAAGTAAAGTCTGAGCAAAGTCTGGGTACGTTTTATAAATCTCAGCCCAAGTCTTAAAACATACGTCCTGAGGGGAGATCATTGCCACATCCCCGATCACGTTCGGATACAGCTGACACTTCGTTTGGCATATATCACCTTGACAACCGCCCCATAGCTACCAAACGGTAGCACAACAGTATATGACGACCCACATAGCCCAATGGTTAGTCGAATCCTGGTAGAGAATGCAAACATTGAATCATAAATGTTTATATGTATTTATGTATGTTTAAGTAAGTATATTGTATTAAATATATAGTTGTCTTGTACCCATAGTACAGGCTATGCCTAGTTTGTTTCAAGATAATTTGTGTAGTGCGTCAATATTATTGGCGGAAACGGATGTAGCGACAATACTACCGCAGAAAATACTGTTACTTCTACTGCTTCTGCGTCCTGCTTACAATTAGTGAGCAGAACAGATTTGGACCAATGATAAACAAGTTTTGACAAATACATGCAGCTATGACACACTGATCTTTAGCAGATTCTGTGATTCAGTCTGTTATAAAAGAAGACATTCCGTAGTAAACACTTTATGATATCATCATCTTCACATCCTATATATGTGTGTTTCTTTTAATAAGCGAAATCATGTTTTTAAATACCTATTTTTGTTTTTATTTTCTTACATGTTTCATATCTTATATATTTACTTATGTTCAAGTAATCTATTTTGCAATCTCTGTGTGTATGTTTTTTCCCAACGCAGACATTTGTGCCAATCGCATAAGTCTATGCTAAATGTAAATAATTCATATTGTATACCAAACTACACAGTATTTGGATCTCAAAGTGACTTATATACTTCTGTGATTTCATTGAAGTATTAATTATATATAAATTTCAAGCCTCTTGATTAATTCCTGCTACACACGTTACGATTAGACGGTACAGTTAAATCTGCAGCACTAAATCGACATGTGTGTATGAGAAAAACTGACAGTTTGTCCGATTAATACTGTACATTTGAACGAAGCAGTATAAAATTTTGGATAATAAATCGGAATCGAAAGAAACTGTCAATATTCGTAACGTATGTGCTAGCCATAACTATAGAGGTCGAGCTTTTTTTGATAATAATTATTATTAAGAATTTCATTTGATTGACCTTTTTTGTTGCCCTTTTAATACTTTTAACTGACTTTAAAAATAGGAGGAAGTTTTCAATTCGACAGTATATTTTTTTATATACCTCTCTCCGCCGTTTATGGACCGATTTGAAACATTTTTTTTTTGTGAAAAGGTTCTCTCCCAAATTCCTTTCATTGTAATTAAAATCTTCTCTGATGAATGTCAAAAGTTTTCTTTTTTTCTTTCATTTTATAGGTCTATCATGGCACTAACATCAAATGTTGATAAAAAATATTTTTCATCGTTTTTGTATGTGTAAGTATGTATGAAATCGTTTATTTTTTTGGTAATTTTTTTTTAAGTGTTTATACTCAAGAATCTTATACTATTCATTATTCTTTTATTAATTTAGCTTTGACAACAAGATGTCTCTTTCACTCTCGGCTAATTAAAGAGAAGATAGATTTAAAAAAAAATCGTTACAGTGTGCAATATTTTTCAAATACCCATTTAAACAATTTCTAAGTATCTAACAAACTACTTTATCAGGATTCTAATTTGTCATTCTTCTATAGTATAAGGATCTGTACTCTGTGTATATAATGTAAATATTATAACAGATTGTATAGAAAAATCTACGTAATAAAAAATATTAGTTTGTAAAAAAATGCGAATATAATGACATAGTTATAGATATGTGCTTCGACAGAAGGTACAATATTCATTATAACCAGATGTTGGTCTGTCTATTAAATATAGTGTAGATTCAGAAATAAAAAATATTTAATAAGCGCTCTAAAGGCTTCTTTCAAATCTGCTTTGTCTATGAAACTTTAAGTATCCACATATTTACTTGCAGAGCTATACCGCCCCTCTTAATTCTTTATAAAAAGTATTGTTAAATGTTTATTCAAATAGTAATTAATAATAAAATCTAGTAAATAGATATATATTGTTCGATCATTTGCCAAACATAAACAAGTATAATGTACGTTTACAATCCTTTATTTATTACGCATTTTCTGTAGATGTGGTTTTTTTTTTCTTAGCATTCTAAAGAACCTACTACTATAATATTACGAAAGTACAAATTATCTAACAGTGTTTATTAATTATCTACATAAACAATAATATTTGCATTTTTTTGTTAAATGAAAGGTATTGAGGTATTTTGGTTCTCAGTTCGCAGCGGAGATCTGCTTACATCTACAGAAATGTGTAGTTGATGTTGTTTCAATAATATTTTAAGTAAACAGTGTTATTATAAGCAAGATGTGATGAATAAAGAAAATGTTTTGTTAAACATGAGACTTTTTTATTGTATAATCATATAAGATACCCTGTCCTTGAATTTGAATGAAAATTAAATTTAATACCATAAAGTAGTTAACAAGCAGTCTAAATAAAAATAAAACAGACTTCCCATGTTACAATTACTGCTACAGAAATCTGTATGCACGTTGTGGTTACATGTTTACCCATTATCTCTGGGACTCCATATATAAGGCTTCGGACCGGCCACACATAAAGCAATGCTTTTTGGCCTAAAGCATCCCAGAATAAGCTCGAACTATTTGCTCGTTCAACGACGAGCTGTTGGTCGAATATCGGAATTCTAGTTCTATGAACTCCGTAAACAGCTTGGCGTTAAAAAGAATTCGTATCATTGCGATTTTTGCAGTGATAACTTCTTATGCGAGGGTAAACCGCTTCGTAACGTAACACGTTACGTCGCCAGTCTGTCTGGCTTCCCTTTCTATCAAGCATACAGCAGCGTTAGGCAGGCTCCTCCTCTCTCACTCTAAACATTTGTTACTTTATAGGATTAAAAAATGATATCTTCTAATAATGTAAATGCACAAAATTCTAATGTACATAATATTCAAGAATGGTAACTAAGAATAAAATATAATTGATAATCAATAAAAGATTTTATCATTAAATAACCTTAAACTATGGTATCTGGCGCCACCACTGATCCGTTTAATAAAGGATACATGAAATGAAACACAGAAATAATTACAGTTTTATGATAGTTTACACTTGATTCACGTAGCGTACCACTTTACACTTATAATTGCCTACAAATGTGAAAAATTAAATAATTTAGATCATTAATAGTAATTATTATAGAGTATCACATATTTGATAGAATGCATTCAACGAAGTACGAAGCGTCTATCGGCGGCGCCCAGCTGTTGTTAGCGCCGCATAACTAAATAATATTCGTTTGGCGATTTCTATATCTAGATCATATTTTGCCATACATCGTTATCGAATTATAACATACGCTGAAATTAGCTTTTGATTATGTCTTTTAAATGCTTCTTGTTGGGTAATACCGGCAAGTTGTTAAATTTGAATATTTTTGGTCCTTCGAACCGAATTTGTAAAAATGGCTGCGGTTCGTTGTTTACGATGTTTTTCAAGATACTACACCAACTATATTATTTCAACATTTAACTAGACTTAAAACAACTCGATATATAGCTTCACTTCGCTTGACTTGTTTATGTCTAAGTCATTTGAGTGTGACACGAGCTAGCAATTTGCAGCAACTTCAAAATTATGACTAGAAAGACATTTATAATATTATTTTTACTGAATATTGTCTCGCTTATGTTGTCTGTAATTAAATAAGTTCTCAATGTAATTATTAAAGTTTTCTCATTGCTAGATGTCGTTATAACTCGCCATAACTTCGCCGCTTAAATATACATTATAAATAATATAATCAGTTTTTAAATTAACCTGAATTTAATTTAAAAGCTAATTATAAAATTTGTCAACGACGAACGACACGGAATATTTACAACGATATAGAAAATTCATACGATTTGATATAAAGGCGGGCAGCCCGATGACAAAAATCGATCTTTAATATTGTTCATAGGATGGAATCACTTACTGCTATCACAAAGATTAACTACGAAGTGGGTTGCGAAAAAAAAACTTCAGAATCTAGGACGTTGGGTAAGTAGATTACAATCAAGATTTAAGGGATGTCAAAGACGGTCAAGTTACTCACAATTTCGTCTTTGCTTATCTCAATAAGGATGGTGACATTAACAAAAACATATTATATACATATTTACAATAGAAATAATATATAAAAATACTAAACGGGGCCTTGAAATATAAATTGAATTTAAAAAAAAAATATTTAGTTTCGATGTGTCCGTACATTAAGGCTTATTTGAGAAACTTTTACTTTCATCTTATACACAGAATAAGTATCAAATATTATCGACTCTACTATGTACACTGATCAGAAAATGTCATTACGAAAAATAGAAAGTAGTCTCAAGAAAAAATAATAATAAATAGAACAATCAACAATTTGGACTGAAATATATAACTAAATCGACTCTTTCGCTGAGATGAATAGATTTGTTACTGCCAGAGAGAGACAATGATGGCCGTAGCCGAAGCAGACTTTTGTCTGTCCAATCTTACATCGTCTAAGACACGTTCCTACGCATTATCCGCACTGTCAAGTGACGACCGTTCCCACCCGGGACGAACACTGACTCGTTGGAGCCGACGCAACACGAAGCCCGAGAGCGGCCAGCGGTTCGTTACGAATCTTCATTCTTCGTTTCACACGTCGCTAGCTCTATTCTACTCGAGTGTATTGGTAATGAAGAACCTGTAATTATTAAAACGGTGATTAGAATCTGTTATATGAGTTTTTATTTGACTTCTTCTTTGCAGTTATATGAAAGCCAGTAAGTAGATTGTGATTTTTCATTGCACAAAAATTATGATCATAATAATTAATAATATGATAATGAAATATTTTTTTCAACTGAATTTTAATCTTAAATAATTTATACATCTAGTTGCTACCTCTTGCTGCTATACAACCGATAAAAACAAGCCAGGTTTATTAGTTTAGTGTGTGTGACAGCTATGTCTTACACTCGCAATTTGTATCATGTCACGTTGTTAGTGTTGGTACGGTACACAAAATAAAGGTAGTCAACCTCAATTTTTGAGCGTTTTCACAGCTGTCTAGCTAGTCTATCTAGACCATAGGTTCTCAACGTGGGCGATAACGCCCCCTTCTGGGCGTTTGAGACTTTCGGGGGGGCAGTAGAAGACCCAGAGAAAATTAGGGGGCATTGCGATGGCGCAAATGGGGCGTTGATTAAAAATATAGTCTAAAAAGGCAAAAAAATACACGAAAATACTCTAGAAAAAACATATTCTAAAAGTGGGCGGTGAGCAAAATAAGGTAGAGAAACTATGATCTAGACGTATAAATAAACTAGAGAAGTAGCGTTAGCATAAAAAGCTGCAAAAAATACTGGGAGAAATTAACGCACCGTCCGATGCGGTAGAAGTGATTCAGATATGCAACTTTGAAACGGGAACCAAGTTTAAGAAAATTAAAAGAGATCGAAAGAGGTTTTTCAAAGTACCAGCTTCGGGGTCTGGCGGGGTGGGCGGCGTGGGCGATCCGTACAGGAACAGGCTGCGCAGGCGCCGCGTCGACGTGCACGTGGACGCCGACGTCGACGGCAGCTCGTCGGGCCACTCGCTGCTCGCGCTCGCCGAGTCCGACGCCGCCACGTCCGCGGTCACCTGCGGCATACACTCGCGTGAGAGTTTTGTATATACAGCGTGCATATATTATTTGGCATGGCTGGATCACTTGGCGTTGCGTAGAGATACACTTCATTGTGCATCTGCTGCCGCATTTAACACAAGGAGTGTTCCGAAGAGCTGTTTCACCTGATTTCTGCCGCCGAATTCCACCTACGCACGACACGCCACAAGTTAGGATATCATACCTACCATCTGGATGTGTGGCGGTTATCCACAGTGCGGTTTTCGAGTAGCTTTTTTCCACTTATTACAAAGCTGTGGAATGAACTTCCTCGTGCGGTGTTTCCGGGACGATACGACTTGGGTACCCTCAAAAAAAGCGCGTACACTTTCCTTAAAGGCCGGCAACGCTCCTGTAGTTCCTCTGGTCTTGCAAGAGAATGTGGCCGGCGGTGATCACTTAACACCAGATGACCATACGCTCATTTATCCTCCTTTTCCATAAAAAAAAACGATACGCTACAATGGCGACATTAAATAAACACACGAGTAGAACTACTTAACCGTAATCATTAAAAAGAATATTTAAAAAAATACATAATTCACCTAAATAAATCAATTGTCCATATTTCCATTTCGGAACAACCTGTAAGAAATCTAGTAGCCGGGCGCTAGCGTAGGTACTGACCTATTTCGTGCCGTCTTATGTGACCACGTAAGGGTGATTAATAGTTACTTATGCAAGTGTTGTGTAATAAGAGGTATTAAAACACGAATGTGGGTTTATCACACGATAACACGTGATGTAATATGACATGAGTGTTTTAATACCTAATTATCAATAGTTGCATACAAGACTTTATCTACACCCATAAGATGAATCCCAATAACCATTACATCATCCAAACGAGTGTTGTAATGAAATTCAGTACAACATTACAACACTCGTTTGGATGATTTAATGGTTACTAGGACTGGCTTTTTTAATGTTAACAGTAAGCTAACTATTTTAGAATCTTTAATAGAGAGGACTTAAAGCATGGGTGAAAACAAAATTTTGTTTCCTAAATATGTAATTTGTTTGTTTGTTTGAAAATTTTAATTATTTACTTTAAATTTCAGAATTATTTTTTTACGATTAAGGTTAGACAAGTCTACCCATTTGTTTAATGTCGCTATTACAGCGCCACTCTGTATATTTTTTAGACATACTGATGGGAAGAATTAACAGAATGCTCTCCGACCATAACCATCTGCTCACAACAGAGTCAGTGCCATCTGAGTCGTAACCCTAAAGCTGTCATTTAATCATGATAGAAAAACGAACAAAGGACGTCACAAAATATTTAATAATTATTACTTACAGAAGATATAAAAATTCATTATGACCGTTTAGCATTGACGTACAACAAACATCTAGATTGAAAATCACGCTCAAAAATTGTCTGAAGCAAAACTCATTCTACGCATGAGTTTTCGTTCAGTTGTGTTTCGACCGCGCTTTGAATACATTGCCACGCAATGACAAAGTGTGTGGCCCTTTAAATTGACAAAATTGTGTAAGAAATAATACTTTAATTCTAAATAATTTTATAACTTATTAGTTAGTGTTATTACACTATAATCATATTGCTAAATAATTACATTTCAATTGCTAAAAGAAAATGTTTTGCGTCCGTCTAGCGCGTGACGTAGTGTTACTACTTTTAATGAACGTATACAATAGACTTGAACATTACTGCCACGAAATAAGGCGTTAATTTGAATTAATGTTTTAATGTTATCTGTATAAGCTTTGAATAATAACGCTTAGAACGTGAGTAGGCCCAAGCGAAATCAATCAGTTTCAATGTGGTCGTTTATGACCACATACGTTTACGCCGCGTCAGTGTCATTCTGTCAACTTCCAGGACAATCAGTCATTTTTCAATCATATTTAATTGAAAAATGACTTTTTTGAAATCCAAGATGGCCGCCATGCAAAAGTATGATTTCAACGATTTTAGTTCCATGTGGCACAACACTTTCCGAAAGATGCCTATAAGTTGTTTGGCATTAGGGTTATCATTATAACCACCACGCATACGTATAGCCCCAAAAGAATTCTTCACCACTGCCATCTTCGATTTCAAAAATGATCCCAAATTCGTTCTCTGCACCCTCGAGAACCTCGGATATAGTTGGGAACGGCACCTCTATCGTTTCGCTTTTTCGTTTCATCGAGTTTCAAAACACAACGATAATAAAGAACTTCTTTACTTACACTTCAAAAATTGATGCAACAATAATTAAATACGTGATGTTTTTATTAAATTCTTAATTTATATTTTATTTATTCTTTCTAATTACATGTAATCTAGTATTTCTTACAATTTACTGATTTAGGTAAATGTCTATTCACTTGCAACATAATTTGGCTGTTGTGAGTGTTGGCAAATGTAAGTACGTGATGCTCACGCACACATTAATTATAATGTTACTTCAATATTGACAGGAACTATGAATGAAACTATAGTTCTGAGCGTTATTATTCTATGCGTATAAGTATATGTATAAACAACGCCCCTCGGACATTTTTTAACGACCTTATTGAGAGTCTAGTCTGTAACTGTAACTTGTAAACGGCATTCAAGCAAATCAAGTGAATCGCTTTCTACGCATTATCGCATTAGATGATTAAGTTCTAAAGGGCGCCGTAGCTAGTGAAATTAGTGGGCAAATGAGACTTAACATCGTATGTCTCAAGGTGACGAGAGCATTTGTAGTGCTGCTTAGAATTTTTCGGTTTTCAAAAATCCAGAGCGGCAGTGTATTGTAATGGGCAGGGCGTATCAATTACCATCAACTCAACGTTTATAAAAAAGTACCCCCCTATTCTTGTTATTCCCCCGGGAAGCAGAAGGCGCGAGTGTATACATACCTCCAGTCGGTGTGAGGGCGAGAGCGGGTAGTTGGCGTAGTGCGCCTCGTGCGTGTCGTGCGACGCCAGGGAGCCCGCCAGCCCCGCCAGCGACGCCGCCCGCACCTCCGTCCGCACCTCCGCGTGCTGTGACGTGGCCGACAGTGACGCGTCACCTTTACAAAACATCGCCTTGTCATAAATCAGTGATGCCCGCCCTGCCATTATAGCATATTGTGACACAAGTATGTTAAGTATCTCATTATATATGAGGCCGCGGGTTGCAGCCCTGAAGTCTAGTGGGCTAGTTGCTCACGCGTTTCATACGCACTTTTTCAACAAATTTGCGAAGAAAAAACAAACATGTATTGCAGTATTCGTTGCAAACTGCAAACAATATATGTAAATAAAGTAGAAAATGGCAGGCTATCGAAACTCTCTAAGAAAAAAGTGATTCACTCGATTGTATGAAACGTGCAGTTATTGACAGATGACGGCTATAATCTTGCAATAAAGGAGCTAGCCGAAATCCACTACGTTTTATGCTTTCAAACTTTGCCGGATTATACGTCGTGGCCAATTGCGATACTATAATTACTACTATTTGAAACTTATGTCAAATGACAGCACGTTTTATACAAAACTAAATTTCAATTTTTGCTTAGGCAGTCCCGCCTCTTACTACGAAGTATTTACATCCTCTTTGAAAATGGCGCGCAAGATTTTTTCAGACGCCAAATGTAATGTGATGTATTACATACAGCCTACTTCGACATTATAATTTTAGTGATAATATGTGCATTTTTTTATAACATTTTTTTGTAAATTATAAGTAATTTAACACTTAATAGAATAAATAAGATGATAAATGGTTTTCGTCTTAATAAGAGAGATATTTATTGATTCCAAAAATGTAATTGGATTTTCAGTAGTAAAAAACCTCTTTGTTGTTACAAAAAAAAACTGTATTACCCCGTTAAATTGAAAATGCTCTGCTAAAATTTGCAGTTAGGTACTACTAACTTTGTAGTATAATTTATAAAAGAAATTAACCCTTGTTTTTCTCAAATTAAACATTTTTTTTATTAACGGCACTACAGTTGCGCTCGTCACCTTGAGACGTAATAAGTTGTCTCATTTGCCCAGTGTTCGAGAATCGAACCAATAATTAAAATTAAAAAATGTAATTTAGGTCGATTAGCTATTCGCCCGATCAGAGAGCCTACCATCAACTTTTAATAAGCGATACGATTCCGATGCAGTTCAGTTTAGGTACCTAAACGAAATCACTAAAATTCGTACCATGAAGTGCCTTTTGCTGAATGGCGTTTGGATCGCTTATGAAGAATGAACTAAATAAATTTGTTAATTCGTTGTTTTTTAATTCGTTCTTGCGAACAGGCTATAGCCCTTACTCCCCCGTTTTTAGTATTTTCATTTTTGGTATTTATTATCAGTTTTTTGTTTTACAATAAGTCCAATAAAGTATTCTCATCTCATCTTTCATCAATAAAATTTTCCTTTTCTGTATGTTTTCACTATTTGTTAAAAGTTATTAACAACACGATTCACTTTCCTCTAAGGAAGTAGCAACTTTTTTCGAATCGCTCACTATGATACATAAGCTATCCAGTTTAGGTTAAAATATTACCTCATGGTACGAATGAATGAACGAACTAAATCAGTTTGCGATGCAATTGATATCATTTTTGACATTCAATTGACATCATTGCGATTTTATCAGTTGATTTGACGTTAACCTAAATTAGATAGCTCTAATCACGTCGTGGTACGAAATAGCAAAGCAGTTTTTTTAGGTTGTTAGTTAGGAGTTTATGGTAGGCCCGCAGTTCACTCACAGCAGGGACCGAGTGCTCTCATTCATTATATCAGCTCATACAGTCTGGAACTGTGAAACAAATGTAGGTACATACTTGTTAGCATATTTGCTGACGATATACCAAAAATTAACGAAATCCGTGCATTGATTTTATCAAAAAGTAGACTTTTCATTTTGCACAAATTTATACGTACTGTGTTGTATTAGTTAACTGGGTCAAGGGTTCAATGAACTTGAATATTTCAATAGTGTCATAAGACGGCCTTACCGCCAGTGGCGGTTTTCTTCGTCACGAAAGCAACCTATAAAAAATCGTACCAACTTACCTATTTGCTGCTCAAGAAATCACTCAGAAAACAGTGGTTTTGTAAGTTGAACTTACGAAAATAATTTCTTTTTTACAGAATTTACCCATTCATTAATTTATTAATAATTGTTATAGTTTGTAGGCTAGTTTATCTTGTTGGTGTATGTGTAGGAAAGTATCGATAAAATAGAATTGTAGGGTAGGTATGCCTTACATCTTACGTAATACAAAGCAATCTAATTGTTAAAAATCGTACCAACTTGCCCGTTTGACACTCAGAATTTTTTTTGGAGAGTTAAGCATTGCTAGACCTTTAGAAATTTGTACATACTTTTTTTGGCATTTGTCCACGATACACCGCACAAAGACGTTCATTCCACAGCCTGCTAGGTTGTACGTGGGAGAAAGTTCTTTGAAAACTAATAAAAAAAGTTTATCTTATAAATAATTTGTTAAAATTATTAAGATATTCGAAAAACACAAAAAAAGTAGCCATGTTCAGGTATTTGGTGATGGTTGCTAAATAAATATAAAAAAGTATCGATAAACTATAATTGTGAGGAATTCCCTATTAAGGAATTATTTTTTCGTTATTTGAAGTGAGCACTGATCACCACTTTAGTTTATCGCGAGTCTTCTAGGCAAATAGGCTAATTTGTATTTACGTTTTGAAAATTTGAAATTTTACGTTTCCATCATTATTCTAATGCACAATATTCAATTTAAAGTTCAGTTCAGATAGGTATCCCGAAATAAAAAAGTGTTTGTATAAATGAACATGGTGAATTTAAATTACGTCGCAAATTATCAAACAAATCAAAGGTAAAGCCGACAGTTTGCCGCCTTCGCACATCGTTCCGGGGTCAAGGTAAGTTGTCTATATAGACTGTTAAATATTACTACATTTATTTTGTTTGAAAATTTCACTTTTTCAATTTAAAGTTTTTAATTATATAATAAATTTTGCGATAGTTCTGTGGACTAGTATGACTTATATTTTTATTTATTTCATAGGTATGCAGACCATACTGTATAAAGACTTAATTTAGCAGTAATTTAATAACGTCATAGTTAAAATTAGCACAATTATTCTCTATATAGTAGCGACCAAATACAGTCCATTAACTAATACGTAACGTATAAGTACCGTACATCCAGTAATTTCACTAGCTTCGGCGCCCTTCGGACCGAAACACAGTAATAGTACTGCTTCAAGGTATAAATAGACGCCATTGTGGTACCCACAATATTAATAAAGTATCGTACCGATGCTGGGCTCCGGTCGCTTGGAGTAGACGTCGGCGTCGTCGCGCGGGTCAGTGCGCGGGCCCGCACAGCCGCCCGCGCGACACAGCGACACGGGCACCACGCCGTACACGTAGAACAGCAGGATGGGCACGCCCACCCCCACGGCCACGCCCGCCACCAGCGGCGACACCAGCAGCTGGAACATTTCAATTATCATTCACCACTCCAGCACAACAAGGGCGCTATTACTACGTGAAAACTCGCAGCAAAAAGGATACATACATCCGGAAATTACTCCGCGTTAGGCTTCGTTCACACGGCATTGTCCTGCAAGTTTTTTTTGTAATCGTTTTTTTAACGTATAGTCAACCGGGTGTTCATATGATAAGTTTTCATTCGTGTAAAAACGAATAGCCGCAGTTTCCACACAGTTGTCACAGAGAGTAAACGTCACCGATGGATCCACGCATTTTAAAGACTTTTGAATAATATTTAAAATAAATACTAGTAAACATTATTTATAATCAACATTGTTAAATATTATCTTAATTGTTTCTCTAACTATAACCTACAACACTTTTCTCGCTAGGCGAGGTTGTATGTTTCACACGAGAGCTATTTTTTTTTGCCTCATGCCTTTAAATCACTCACTACCTCAGTAATCTATATTAGAATCAATTCTAGACTACTTCGCCAATTCGTGATTTAAAGTCAGCACTCGCACCAAAAAATAACTTTGCTCACTTGTTGAACAAATAACTATAAATATTCTCAAACATGCATGGAAATATTGAGAATAGGAAAGCCATTTAAAAACACAAACTCATAAAATTTTGTTTAATAGTTTTGTTAGAAGTAATTTAGAATTTGCATCCTCTGTTTGGAACCCGTTTTTCAAAATTCATGTTGATCGAATTGAAAGGATCCAAAAGAAATTTAGACCTTAGATTATAAAACCGGTAATATATACACTGATTATGACATATCGGCAAACAGACATAGAATTGAAGATCTTGAAAAACGACGTCATTTTATTGATACTCTTATTTTGTACAAAATAATTAATAACATTATGGATTGTCCCTCGTTGTTTCAATGTATAAACATAAAAATACCTCGCCCTCAAAAACGCACATGTGGAATGACGATCGTGGGGTATGGCGTACCGGGCCGCTACCGGCAGGGTGCGCCCGCCCGCGAACGTCATTAATGGGTTGAAGCTTGCGCAAGGCTACGCTGTTGACATCCGCATCGCTATGGGAGGGATACTGATGTGTCCGGACGACGACCGGGCGGCTGACTCCGACTATCATGTACAGGTGCGCCTGGCGGCAGCCTGCTTGCCCAGTAGTCGAAAGGTGGGCCCTCCCACCAGGGAACAGATCGGCCAAATTATCCGGAGCCTACCGAACAAGGCGCCGGGTATAGATGGGATCACCGCTCGGATAGTAAAGGCAGCGTGGAAGGTGGCCGCGAGCGAGATGACTGTAATATACGGTAAGTGTATAGAAGAGGGCGTGTTTCCCGATGTATGGAAGGAAGGTCGTTTGATAGTACTGCCAAAGGGTGACGGGAAGGCGACTGACCCAGTATAGACCTATCACCCTCTTGTCAGTACTGGGTAAGGTGCTTGAGCAGTTGATTTGTGAATGTACCCCGGGTCTGTACAGTCGCATATCAATGAGACAACATGGTTTTATGAAAGCGAGGTCCACGATAACGGCCCTGAACGCTATTCAAGTAACAGTGAACACCAGCACACACAAGTACGTACACGCGATCACGTTGGACATATCTGGGGCTTTTGACAGCGCGTGGTGGCCAATGGTACTGCTTAAGTATAAGCAGGGGGCTACCCCACCCAACATCTACCGTTGTCTGTGTTCCTACTTCGTTAGCCGACGAGTAGGTACGTTCGTTGGAGCCGATGCAGTGTGGAAAACCTCCACTATGGGGTGTCCACAGGGTTCAGTGCTCGGCTCGACTTTATGGAACGTGTTGTTGAACGACCTTTTGGAAACGAGCATGCCAACAGGGGTGGGAATGGTAGCGTATGCGAATGACGTGACGCTCCTCATAGAGGCGGACTCCAGGGAGGTTATCGAGGCCAATGCCCGGGTGGCGCTTGAGAGAATCACAGACTGGGGGGTTAGAAATCTGCTGAGTTTTTCGCCCAGGAAAACAACGTCTATAACTTTAAAGGGAACTCTCAGGCTACCGCCGGTCATCAGAATGAACGGGCAATCTGTCACAGCGCTAGATAATGTAAAAATACTGGGTATTACAATTGATGGTAAGGGATCATTTGCAGAGCACGCTTTGGATATCGGGGAGCGAGCCGCGAAGTGTTTCGGCAAAATGGCTAGGGTATCCTCAACCTCTTGGGGCATACGGTACAAGGCACTTAAGCTCTTGTATAGGGGGATATTCGTGGCAACCCTGACTTACGCGGCGAGCACCTGGTATCACAGGGCATTCTTGCATGTGGTGTCGAGTCGGTTGCTCAGGACTCAACGAACGTCGTTGGTGCTACTCACCAAGGCGTACCGTTCCACGAGCACGGCCGCACTGCCAGTTTTAGCAGGGGTACTTCCGGCAGACCTGAAGTTTATCGCGCGGGCAAGATCGAGGCGACCAGGGGCGATAGGGTTAAACAGGAGCTCGCGTCGTTAAAGAAGGACATCCACTCCGAAGTGGTGAACATGTGGCAGGAGCGTTGGGAACGCGAGGAGAGAGGTGGCGAACTCAGACGCTTCTTCCCATGTGTCGGGGAAAGACTCCTGGCGTCGTGGGTGCATCCCGACCATTACACGTCGCAGCTGTTGACGGTGCATGGGCAGTTCAACAGCAACAGCTTAGGGACCTGGGGCTAAAAGGGGACGGCACATGTCCATGTGGCGCGACGGACGAGAACCGCGACCACGTGCTGTGGGATTGTAGCTTGTACGAGGAAGCTAGAGGCGAAATGCTGGACCATCTAACGAGGACTAAACCAGGACCAGTGTATTACGGAGACTTGGTATCCTTTGAGGAGAATTTCTCCAGGCTGATGAGATATGCCGCAAGTTGGTACTGTGTCAGGAGAGTGATGGAGGGGTAAACCAAGACGGTGACGAAGACAGAGAAAGGAAGACCAAGAGAAGAAGAGGAGATTAGGAAGAAGGAGAGCCCGGCGACGAAGAAGCCGACTCTGTGGTCGGCCGCCCCCAGAAAGGGGGAGAGGGCCATCTAGGGACGCATAAATAAAAAA
>CATIXQ010000028.1:7592465-7630190 GCA_949711755.1 Leptidea juvernica
TAGCTTAAAATGTACATATGACGTGATTATTGCAACGGAAACATGGTAAAACGATTCTATTTTTGATGGCGAGATATTGAATTCCAATTGCAATATATACAGACGTGACCGCAATAAAACGCAATCAAATCGTGAGGATGGCGGCGGGGTTCTGATAGCAGTTTTAAAATCAATACCATCATATAGGCAAATTTCTTGGGAAAGTGACAACGAGGACCTTTGGATTACATTAAAAGTTAGAACTGATACAAATTCAAGATTTATCAACATCTGTGGTGTATATTTACCGCCTCCCTTAACTATACCACAATTGGATAACTTTCTCGACAGTGTTTCTAATGTTTTAAACACTTCTAATAATAAAACTATTGTAGTTGGGGACTTTAATCTTAGCTTTTTGAAATGGTCTATGAGCACCGACTCCGAAACACATCCGCAATTAATTCCTTCTAACTATGATAGCAACATAGGTTATAGTTTTGTAGACTTCTTATCAGATAATTATCTAATGCAAATTATCACATTAAAAACTTTAACGATCGAATTCTTGACATAATTCTCTGTAATTATAAGGGGGGTAAAGTTAGTTGTCCAGAAGAACGTTTATCAAAAATTGATATACATCACCCACCTCTACTTATAAATTTTGATATAGTCTGCCACTCGAACCTAAAAGCAGTTCCTTTCGCTACCTATAGCTTCCGGAAGGCAGACTATGATTACGTAATTACTGAATTAGACAAAGTAGACTGGCAAACTGAACTGGAGAATTGTGATAATACCAATACGATGGTGGATAAATTCTACAAATCTATTCAGAATATTATAGAAAAGACTGTACCTAAGTCGATTCATAAGAATTATAAATTTCCCATCTGGTTCTCTAAGCCCCTTATTCGTATGTTAAACGAAAAGGAAAAATTAAGAAAACGATTTAAAAAATATAAAAATCCAAGAGATCTGTTTGAATACAAAATTCTTAAAGACCGAGTTGATAAGCTAATGCCTACTTGTTACAAACAATACATTAGGGATATTGAGAGTGGTATTCATGGTAATCCTCGTAGATTTTGGTCATTTGTCAAAAATCGTAAGAGCTCTTCATCATCGCTTCCCAGCAAAATGAGTTACAATAATATGACGGCTGACACAGGTGAAGATATAGTAAACCTATTTCTCCTCCCTTTATCAAGGTACCCCTATTAATGTCTCTTATGATTGTGTAAATACAGCTCACGGGCACTCCACTTTGAGTAATATATATATCAATGAACACGTGATTATTAAAACCCTTTTGTCTCTCGATCCTTCAAAGGGCCCTGACGGTATCCCACCAATATTCATAAAAAAATGTGCAAAACAACTAGCTCTTCCACTAAAAATTATATTTTCACATTCCTTATTAACATCTTCTTTTCCCACTAAGTGGAAATAAGCTAATGTCGTACCAATATTTAAAAAAGGAGATAAATCTGATGTTTCTAATTATCGCCCCATTTCTCTACTATCTATATTTCCGAAAGTCTTTGAAAGAATTCTACATAAATTTATGATTTGGCATTTTAAAGAAATTATTTCTAACACTCAGCATGGTTTTGTTGGTGGCAAATCTACTGTGACAAATCTTATGAGTTTTGTTAATAACCTAGCTGAAAGCGTCGACAGTGGTATTCAAACGGATGTCATTTACATGGATCTCAGTAGTGCGTTTGATAAAGTCGACCATAACCTACTCCTGACTAAGCTTTTCAACTACGGTATCTCTAACCCCCTATTATCTTGGTTTAAGTCATACCTAAGTGGTAGGTCTCAAAGAGTCATCACGAATGGTTATACTTCCACGTGTTACACCACATTTTCTGGCGTTCCCCAAGGTTCTCTCTTAGGGCCTTTGCTGTTTGTCGTTTTTATTAATGACGTAATATCGGTTGTGAAGCATAGCAAAGCGCTACTGTATGCTGATGATTTAAATTTGTACAGATTAATTAAGTCGCATAATAATGGAGCGTTGTTACAAGAAGACCTTTACGCTGTTAGTGACTGGGCCAGAAGTAACAAAATGATCCTCAACGCTCATAAATGTGTTCATATTAAAATCACGCGGAAGAAAAATGTAATATCCACAACATATTTTGTTAATGACCTTGCCATCAATGAAGTAAATACTGCCAGAGATCTAGGAATTTTAATTGACACTAGACTTTCATTCAAACCATAGGTGAAGTTGTTGGAATGGCGACGAAAATGGTTGGGTTTATTAAGCGTACTTCAAAAGATTTTAAACAGATTAATTCTGTCATGTGTTTATACAATGCATTTGTTCGGTCGCATTTGGAATATGCTTGTGTGATTTGGGACCACTTTTACAAAATTCATGTTGATAGGTTGGAAAAAATACAACGGTCTTTTACTCGATTTCTGGTATACAAAGACACAAAACATAGCGGTTCATGTTTACCATACAGCGGCTAAATATTTTTAAATTAAAATCTCTCGAAAATCGTCATCGTATTCAAGATTTGCTATTTTTATTTAAATTATGTAATGGTATTGTTAGTGCCCCAGAAATATTACGACAAATTGATTTCAATATACCCCGCCCCGGTGCAAGGCTTATTAATCGTGAATTCTTTCATCTTGCTATTCCGAGAACTAATATTGGTCTTCACTCTCCACTGCAGCGCTCTATGAGATCATTTAATGAGCTCCTTTATAATAATTTTGACTCCATGATATGTTTGGGATGTCGGTGCTACAATTTAAAAGACTTTGCAACAGTGTTATTTATAATAGTTTTTAATTATATATATGGTTTGTTCGCTTTACTCATATTCAACATAAGAAATAATTTGTATTTTTAACATTTATTAATCTTTAAATTACTTTGCGTTTTTTGTACTAACATTATCTTTAATAATACAACAGAGCTGTACATACCTGTAAGAAAGCTATTCTGTTCATAATGTTCGTTTTATATTTTTCTTATTTTTGTTTAGTTTAGAATAGCTTGTTGGTGTAAATAAATAAATAAATAACAAAATGATATAATATAATGAAGTGCACCTTAGATAATGCAAGTCGGAGACCTCCTTCATACAGAGCCAGCAGAACTCGGCGCCGCACACGCAGCACACCATGTGGTTACAGGAGCCATCTTCCACCTTCACTATCAACACTGAGCATCGGGGACAGGGCTTCACTTCACCTGCAACATATTATTATCATATCTTAACTAATATTATATTGAGAATGTGAGTTTGTTTGTATGTGTTTGTAATACTTTCACACCTGAATAGCTAATGGCCATTATAAAAAAAATTGTTGAAAAGAGGTGCCGTTGAGTTTCTTGTATGTTACTCTATATCTCACGAGCTTTACTTTTTCCGAACATATGGTAGATTCAGTCATTTCAAAGAAATTCAAAAGAGCTTAATTCTTCGACTTTAACTACTTAACTTGAAAGTTTCCTCCCATGTTGTCATATTTTAAGCAGTTCTCGAGGCTAGTATAACCTAAGCTTGAAATTGTGTAGCTTAAAGAACAAATTCCTTAAAACGTCATACGTTATTTGGCGTGTGTATTATTTTTTTTAGTTGTAAAATAATAACTAGTGCCTAGTAGAAGTACAGTTAATATGAAATAATTTAATTTAAAGAATTGTAGCATATTCGATTATTATGTTAAATGAAGTGAAATTCATACACTATTCAAAATGACACTCAAATCTCTTAACTTTTGTACTTTTTTTTAAACTTAAAAGTACTCAAAAAAGTAGAATGAATAATAGGAATCGTAAATAAAATTTCATGTCATAAGAGTAGGATCAATAGGAATATTGATGGATTATTTTATGAGTGAACTTGCAGTACGTATGAACAATGCAAACAGTTGAGGTCTGAGACAAAGTCCCTGAGGCACTCTAATTAGCATTGAAAGTGGATGAGGCGTCACCGTTAAAAAAATTAATATCCAGTAGAGATATGATTCATACCATTTAAAAAAGTTTACCTTAGTGATGAATTATTATCGATTTATGAGTGAAGGATGTTGACTTTGATGACTCACTTTATCGAAAGCGCTGGAGAAGTTTGTATAGGTATATATGAAACCAATTTATTGCTGATTGTTTATAGAATGCTACACTGCGTTTTAAAATGATGACAGAAGACGAATAAAAAGCAGAGCTATTTCATGTTGGTAGGCATCTTATGATATCCAGTTTATTAATTAATCTAATCTGTTGTGCATAGAATACGTTTATCATAGATTGCTTACTAGAGCTTGTTGTTGGGGATAAAGCGCAAGGAACAAGGATTTAATCTTTTGAAATTTAATAATTTGAAATGACGTAATATTGAGAATTTGAATTGATCAATCACATCGAGCGTCCCTGCAATATTATTCGTTTTCTATATCTTATTTTCAAACACGACAGTTGGACAACAGTTTTAGGACATTTCAGTGCGATTGACCAAGGAAATGACCACTCAAACCATGAAATCTTTCAACAGATAAATTTTCTGCGTTGCTTCAAACGGGGCTATGCAGTGTTTTCTGAATTTTCAGGAACGATTACAGTCATATGGCAATAACGGTAGTGACGATGTACTAAACTAAACTTATTGCATTACACCAGGATATCATCATCAATTTCATTTTAAAAATCCTGCAGCAAGCGGGCAAGTCAATGAAATTTGCGTAGGTATGTTATAAGTCGAGCTCAAGTTCATTTTATCGTCTCTATACAAGTCAGTAATGACTGTTATCACGTTTCCTGCGTAGAAACCAAGTTTGTAGTGGATAACGAAGAAAGAAAGAAGGAAGACAAATAGCTTACAATAATTTTAAATAAAGGAATAAAAGGATGTCTTATTAGGATGATAGCTGTTGCGTACAGTATGTACAAGTATGAGATCTACATTATACTTCTTAAAATCAAAATAGTTAACGTAGGTAATAGGTTATATACCTAAATAATAAGTAAATATATTTCGATGTCGCTACCACCAACACGTGTACATTGTAGCTAGTTTCCGCGCGTATTAAAAGGCTCTTACCATGCTCCATGTCTGGGTGCGAGGGCTGCGGCGCACGCGGCTGAAGCTGGCGGGAGCGGCGCGCGGCGTCACAGGTTTGTGTCGGATGCCACACCGCCTTGCAGTGATAACAGAATGACGTGCCGCACTCGGGCGCCAGGCACGTTAGCTTGGGACACGACGCGCACCCCGTCGCCACCACGGCGAAACTACAACAAGAAACCACATCAAATGCTTTCGTCTCCAAATATTATTCTGCAATACCGTATACTTAATAACTGTATAGTAGCAGGGCACATTTACCAATTGTTGTATTCCACTTTGAACGGTGTTGGTTCGTAAACTAATTTTTGCTTCAGCTTCATTCAATTTCTCTCAATTAAAAAAACAAATCAGTACGGCACTTATAACACCGTACATGGTCCTTCGAGCCGGAATGATGGCAAATTTTTAACTTAACAATAATAATTATTATTAATTAACGAAATAGAATAGACACCTATTAAAATTATGATTATGTGAACAAAAACGTTACAGAACAACGAACACCCCACGGAATTAAGAACAAATTAACAACAGTTCAAAGTAAATCTAGTATACTACATTACATTTTTCCACTTTTTCAGAATATTTCTTTCTACATACATAATAAGAGTACTACCAGCAAAATGTATTTAAATTTTATATCACCCTTACCGCGCCGAATCGAATTTGAAAAGTTTAACTTGTCACTGTTACTTTTTTTACAAGATATATTCCCAGAAAAAATTGTTCCCAACCACTCAATTTGAATAAACTAACATTTTCTATATAATAATATTATAAATAACAACCGCGTGAATTTTTTGTATTCCCTGGTTGCTATTACCACGTATTAAAGACATAGTTGGAGTTAACCGTTGCGACCTGAATAAAACTAATTGAGCGAGCGGGTGGGGTCGTTCCGATGACAAAATATTTAACAGGGATCTCAGTAGCCGCAAATCTAAAAAACCATTCTCCAGAATCTAAGCCGAGTAATATTTTTAATTTCATTGTATTATAAGATGCTATGATGGTGAATTTTGTCGTTGCTATGGCTTCAATTCGAGATGCAGCAGAAATTATTGAATTCTCCATATTCACTGGATCTAGTGCCCGGTGATTTCTATCTATTTCTAAGATTGAAGAATTATTTAGGTGTTCAGAACTTTAACGGTGTGCATAATGAAAAGTTTTTTAAGAAAGGAAATTCAGGTTTAGAAAAAAGATATACCACATGTATTATGCTAAAAGGCGACTAAATCGAAAAATAAAAGATTTGTTATAAAAGTTACCGGTAACAGCATTCATATTTTTTATTAGCCCTACGTAAACTATGGTTTTAAAAGAGTTATTGTTGAGTTTCTTGTTGATTCTTCTCAACAAAAGCAGCTTTACGAATCAATGGTAGTGTAAAAAATAATTATCGATTCAAGAACGTATACGTACTGTACAAATTGCAAACAATTCATGCTATTACGTAACAGGAAGAATTCATGGTTGTTGATCAATTAAAGTGAGCGTGGTCAAAACCAAAATAAATTAAAAAAAAAAAACATGTAGAATATTAAAAATTAATCCGTTGCTTACAGAAATTAAGGGCAAGACTGTAGAAATACAAACAAAACAACCAAGCTGTCGGAATTAAAACAACTTTCATTTTTACCAACATACGAAATATCCAACCGTTGGAAGGTAAGTACTGACGTCATAAAACAAATACAAAAAATAATAAAAATATTTTGAGTATTAGAAGTAGCGTGGGCAATGGTCAAACTTGTGAATTATGTTAGATTGTTATCCTAACTCGTAACAGCGTCCTCTCTTATTGGGGTTTTTTGAATCTTGCAAAGGAATTATTTTACGCAAAATGCTTACAATCTACAATCTACACTTGACAAACTGACAAAGGGGCCGAAACTAAGTCTTATATTTCATACAAAAATGCAGGCGTAAAAGTTTATTAACCTCGCATTGATGAAGTAACTTGAAAGCATACAGCGCATTTTATTTTTCTCGTAGGTAGACAAATTCGCATAAGCCATCGGCTATGCCTAGATAGATATATATTACCGGTTCATTGTAGCATTGCTCTAGGCTACACGATATTGGTTTGGGAATACTGCGGCCGACAGATGAAGCCAGAATGCACATAAGTAAGCTATGCGAGATAAGTATTTTCTAGCGCAGTGTGGAATACCAGACATCAATGTGGTGTCATGTTTCGGCGAATTTTTTACTTTTGAGCGTAATATCCGGCGCGATGGTTGAATTCGTTTTTATATATATTACTAGCTGACCCGATAGACGTTGTTCTGTATATAATAAATAAAGTAATGTTTTTATATGAATTTGTCAATAATCCTATTAATATTATAAATGTGAAAGTTTGTATGTCTGGATGTATGTTTGAACTTCTTTAACGCGAAAACTACTGAATGGGTTTTGATGAAACTTTAAAATAATATAGCTTACACACCAGAATAAGACATAGGCTATTATTTATAAAACTATCGCGTGAATTATACTTTACATGGCAAAACAACGTTTGCCGGGACAGCTAGTATATATATATGTATATACATCAAAAATTACTTCGTTAAATATGCATCCTGCTGTCGTAATGAAATTGTTTCACTGCAGAACTGTCAAACCGTGCCTCAATAAATTCTCTCATAGAAATTATGTATGGACACATCAAAGGAAAAACAAATTTGTTGTTTTTATTTAATTTAGCAGCATTTTCCTATTTACTCACCTTTTAAACCTTCCCTGGACCTCCACAAATAATTCAAGACCAAAATTAGCCAAAACTCCAGCCGTTCTCGAGTTTTAGCGAGACTAACGAACAGCAATTCATTTATATATATATAGATTTAGATATATCTCATAGACAATGTGCTAGAAATAGAGGAAGATACATTTCTTGAGGTGGTAGGTTACCTGCAGTCTGGCGCGGGACACCATCGCGTGTCGGGATCTGCAGCCAGCACTCGGCGCACAGAAAACTCCTCATACTTGTCGAAGAGCGCTTGGTTGTCCACTATCCGCCTCACATCTGGAATAGGGTATTTTACTCTATATGAGAACAGCACTTAGAATATACAAAATATGTTATACCTTAAATTTTAAAGCGATTGGAAAATGTTGGTATCAGTTCTTATCCAAAGCTAACACTTACATAACTCAAGTTTTATTTACGGTATTCGCAAGAAATCCCAGTAAGCAGAGCTATTAAAAAGTAAAATTAGTAGAACAATTTTTTTTATCACGAGCTTATTTGTAGGTTCTGTTATAGTATCACCTCGTGTTAGACATTGATGATGCCTCCTAAAATTTGAATTCGTATTTACTTATACTGTCTGCCTCAACTGTAACTTGATGTGAAGTGGTAGTTTATTTGCTACAGATTCCTACCAACCATCACACTGAATAAAAACAACTTTCATATAAATTATAATGATTCTATAAAATTCGTAAAATTGTAAAAATAATTATTAATGTATGTATTTTTTTTTTTTACAATTTTGCACAATTATGCAATTTTTATATTTTCTTTCTATTATTTGGCTCACAAAATGAACATTATTTATACCGCCAGTCATCTTATCATCACCACCGCTGCCAATGCTTATGAATGCGAAGGAATAACAAGAGTGTAACAGAACAGAGTATATATATACGAGGGGAGGTCAAAAAGTTCGCGGAATGACTGGGAAAAAAGATGAAATGATACATTATGTTATTTTTCCTTTTCAATATATTCCCCCTTAACACGAATACATTTTTGGGATCTGGCATATAACTTATTAATACCGTCGAAAAAATAGGTTTTGTCTTGGGCGTCAAAATACGCCGAAATCGCCGACTTGACTTCATCATCGTCTCTAAATTTTTTTCCACGCAGCTCTTTCTTCATCTTTGGGAATAAATAAAAATCGCTAGGGGCCAGGTCTGGACTGTAGGGTGGATGGCGTAGTTGTTCAAAACCGCATCGATGAATGGCAGCCGTCGCAACATGACTCGTGTGAACGGGCGCGTTGTCGTGCAAAAGGAGTACACCTTTTGTCAGTTTTCCTCTTCTTTTTTCTTTAATAGCTTCTTTTAATCGGTCCAATAGGGAAGCGTAGTACTCTCCCGTTATAGAAACACCACGTTCTTTATAATCGATCAAAAGAATACCTTCAGTATCCCAAAAAATAGTCGCCATGATCTTTCCGGCCGATTGCGACACTTTAAATTTTTTTGGGGGTGGTGTGCCTTTTTTGTGCCACTGCATCGACTCCTGCTTTGACTCAGGCTCATAGTGGTGAACCCAAGTTTCATCACCGGTTACAATTCGGGCCATAATTTCTTCCCTAACTTCTCCACAGCGGTCCAAATACTCGCGGGAACAGTTGACGCGCTCACGTTTTTGCAGCGGCGTGAGCATTCTCGGGACCCACCTTGAACACACTTTACTCATGCCAAGATGTTGATGAAGAATATTTAAAATTGTGGTTTCTGATACTCCAACTGATGCTGCAAGTTGTTTCTTCTTCAACCTTCCGTCTTCCAATACAAGTTTTTCAACTTTTTCAATGATTTCCGGCGTAGTGGCCTCAATGGGCCGTCCAGGTCGAGGATCATCTTCAATTGACTCCCTTCCTTGCTTGAAAAGGCCGTGCCATTTGTAAATCATGGTTTTACCAGGAGCAGAGTCTCCGTAAACAGCTAACATCTCTTGCAAAATAGTTTGAGGCGTTTTTCCTTGTTTGGTGAGGAACTTTACGACGGCGCGATGTTCAATTTTCTCCATAGTGGCTAGTTTGTTCCCGATTTACTTGTTCACTCGTTTGTAACTCGAAAGCTAATGACCCAATTAGGCTAGAAATTGGCATATATAGTAATTATGAGTTACTCAAGTAGCGGCTACCTGGAGGAGCGACCTCACCCCCGCCAACCCCGCCATTCCGCGAACTTTTTGACCGCCCCTCGTACAATTTAACAAAGTTTTCCACGTCGCACAGGTCTAGGAATACTGTATAAGGAATTTCATTCCATTTCTATAAATGGTTGTGGTTTGAGAATTTATAGAAAATAAATCACTCCTTTGTTTGCGTTCAAATAAAAATTAGTGACAGCAAGTACACTACTTTCTGCATTAGTTTTGCTCACCGCTCCAGACACATGATGGATCGTATGACGTATGTGTCAACAAGTATCGTTTCTACGTTAGGCTGGTGATGAACACAATGACCCGAGATCGCTTTGCATTCACAGGTTACCTGGATTTCTTTTATCATCTCTTTGTTTATTCGATACGTAAAATCAATCGACATGCATAGTGATGTTAATTGCGATAAATCGTCTTGGGTTATTCACCTCTTGCGGTATTTTAGAGGTAAATGTTTGAAGGACGTTGCAGACGACAAGTCGATAAGTTCAGAACACTCTCAGATCAGAATACAATGTCCTTCAATGTAACATTTTATTGAACTCCGAACGTAGGTGAATGTACTGACATATTGATTGATAACTGTAAATCGCTTGGCAACTTTGGCTCGTCATATACAAACAATTTTATAATATTCTGTCATGAATTTTTAAACAATTTTAGATAATCGAGCATAAATACCGTAGAACCTAGAATCTTTTAGCGTATAGACAACCTGACAGCCCGATAATATGTATAAATTATGATTTGTCGTTGTGTGCGTAAGCTATTGGGTTTCTAGATTAATATTCAAAAAACAAAAGTTCCAATTCCAAGCGTGGCTGTTTTTTATGACAATAAGGGACGAGACGAGCAGGACGTTCAGCTGATGGTAATTGATACGCCTTACCCGTTACAATGCAATGTCCGCTCAGAATTCTTGCGAACGACACTACAATACCGGTCGTCACCTTGCGACATAAGATGTTATATCTCATTTGCCCAGTTATTTCACTAGCTACGGCGCCCTTCAGACCGAAACACAAACACTTCCACATTACTGCACACATTCACGGCAGGAAAAGGCGCCGTTGTGTACTCACATAATCTAGCCGGCATCCTGTGCAAAGGAGCCTCCCAATGTTTACGACATATCAACCAAAATCGGTTACAGTTACAAAAGATTCGCTTTCCCATTCTATCTTGCTGTATCTCCGTTGGAGATATTCTTCTCTCTTGTAGACTTTGTTTGGCTAGATACGCTTATGTAACGCATAAGTTGGCACATATCGTATCGGCCTGCGAGTCGCAACGAAATTTATTCCTCTGGCTATATTGTGTGTGTTAACTCAACTAGTGAGTGAAGTCGGCCACTAGAGAAGAAACGATGCAGTATTTTTTTTGGGAAGACGTGACCTGGCGAGCAAGACGTTCATCTGACATTAAATGATACAGCCTGCTCATTACAGCAGATTGCCACTCAGTCATGGAAAACACAAATTTCTGAGCGGCATCGTAATCGCGTATTATTATAAATAAAAATATTGCTTTTTTTATTCAGTGTTGAAACTTGATTTAATAACACATAAAATTATGTAAAAACTAATTAAATCGATCAAATAACTAATAGTTATAAGCATTTTAATATTTCATATTAGTTAATTATGTGAACATTTTCATAAACTAAAATTACTTGAAATCAACAACAAAAGCAGGCTTCTCAATGACAAGATCATCCACCACAAGTAGCGCCCATTCACGCATAGACCAGCCATCGCTCTCCTACATAAGAAGGCAACGACCCGCCCACAAGCCGCAAGCCTTAAAAATGACGTCTGTTACCTGAGGGATGCATATTCTCGTGGCAGACGGGGCAGCAAACTGGCACCCTGGCTTCGAAGATCTCGATGGTGAGGTATTGGCGCAGACAGGACTCGCAGCAGCGGTGGGCACACCACGCTAGCCGCTCGCGCCCGGTCGCGCTGAACGCCGACAGACACAGCGGGCAGTCCAACAACTCCCCCTGCACCCACACAAATACAACCATGAGAATACAGAAGAACGGGTACCAAGTGGGAGGCTCTTTTGCACAGGATGCTGGCTAGATTATGGGTACCACAACGGCGCCTATTTCTGCCGTGAAGCAGTAATGTGTAAATATTACTGTGTTTCGGTCTGAAGGGCGCCGTAGCTAGTGAAACTACTGGGCAAATGAGACTTAACATCTTATGTCTCAAGGTGACGAGCGCAATTGTAGTGCCGCTCAGAATTTTTGGGTTATTCAAGAATCCTGAGCGGCACTACATTGTAATGGGCAGGGCATATCAATTACCATCAGCTAAACGTCCTGCTCGTCTCGTCCCTTATTTTCATAAAAAAGTCCAAATCAATAAGTTTTTAAAGGTTTCGATGCATCTCCAAGATTCTCGCAAAGATACTCTAGAAAAATCGTACAAGTTTTCTGATTTAATAACAAAAACATACGCAAAACTATACAACGTAAACTTAATAGAGAAAAAATATGTTGTACTTAGTTTTAAAAGTGCCTGTGGTGTAAGCTTTGTCAGTATACAAATAACGACGGAGAATGAAAGCCAGTTAAAGCCATAGACGCATATCAGTGTTTAGATAAAGCAAGAGAGACAATAAAGATCAACATCTTTAATGGAGATGGCAGCTAGACAGAAAAATAGGTAAGCGAATCTTTTGTTACTTCTATACGATTTTGATTGACTTAGTATTTTGAATACTAAACCCACTGACCTGTATAATACCACTGGATAGGCTGTTCCATATGTTTGACAGCAATTATTTATGCCTATTTGAAGCGCCACTCGCGAGCGTCCAGAGAACTAGTTTTGACGTATAAGGTATATGACGTATATGACGTATATATATATAGGCTGTGAGAGGTGCGTACAATTACTCTGAAGTATTTTTGCATTTTTAATTAATTTCGGTCGTTTCCCGTGTATTATATACGTAGTAAAGTACACATTTTTTTGTAAATAGTTTTCCTATCGACGTTTGTTTCGATGAGGTTGTCATTACTGGTTTTAGTACCTCAGACTCTCGCTACATGGCCAACAGCGCCAAAATGGCGAATATCAAACAGGCACAAAAGCACTTTGACAGCCGCCAGTCCAGTGGTATATAGTTGAGGTCAGTGACTAAACCAATAGCTATTGCACACATTCACAAATAAAAATAGGTACCTCATTATCGGATTGTCAGATCGTCTATACGCTAGTTATTCTAAGTCTATGGTTAAAGCTCTCCCTTCTCTTTCACTCGCTTCGCTTCAAATACTTATTCTCTTTCGTTTCATAGATTTTTTTAAGCGTAACAATAAATTAATAATAATATACAATTTTTTTTTTTACGGTACTGTTAAACTTTGTTACTGGATCAATGGCAAGAATCCAATACCTGTTGATTTACTTGCAAAATGCAAAAATATTAGGTTAAGCTATATAAATATAATGCCGTATGTTTTAATAAGGTTGATTTAGGAGCTCGATTTATACAGATTCAAAGTCTTGAAGTATTTGATTTAATTTCAACTTCATAAGTGATCACCACCGCCGCACTCTTGCAAAACCAGAGGAATCACAGGAGTGTTGTCAGCTTAAGGAAAGGTGTTTTTTGAAAGGACCCTTTCGTCCTAGAATCTATGCGCATTGACGCTAACTTTAAAGAATAGTTGTAGGTGAAGGATGGTCCTAGAGATCCGCATAGGTCTTGGACAACAAGCAGACAGGGTATTAACCCTATCCGCCTATTGTATAAATAAACCACATCACATTTGATATGGCTTTTTATTCGTCTATAAAATTAACAGCACTTCCCGTTACCGATGACTAAGAGGCCTCCAAAAACCTTTTAGTAAGCATGAATTATAAATTCCAACTGGATTACGAAGTGCGGAAAACCCGAGAATCGCGAACACTGATATCACAGGTTCGTGACAAAAAAGTACAAAATTGTTTATATTATGTACATGTATGCCTTTATTATTTCCCGTTATTTTTAATTTAGATTCCTACAAGAAAGGAGTCGTAAAGATTATGGATGAGAAGCTGTTCAATTAGAGACATGGAAATGATTACTAATGATATCTAACAAGACATCTCAAATGTGGTCACTTCAGTTTAAAAGTTTCTATCTATCCAATAAGAATTTCACGATGCTTTCTAAAAGCGCTGTACCAATGTGTATCAGGAGAATTTATTTGGCTCTATGGCAATACGGCTTTGTTCAATAACATATTTAATTCCTTGCAAAAAAACACAGCATTACTTTTTCAAGAGTTTGTAAGCACTCGTATCTACATTGCAAGAAGAGACTGATTTACTCATCTCGCCAAAAACTAAATTTACTTATGATTTTTCACGGAATATAAATTATATGCTTGTAATAAAGTGCGTCATATAAATATTTCAAACATAACATGATGAATTTTGTTTAAGTATATTTTGTGTGCAATTTTTGGTGTTTTTTTATAAATAAATTCTGGTGACAATTTATTCTATTTTCTTTGATCAACACGAGTGTTAAACATTTAAAGTATTAAAACGCGTCTTATTCTGTGTTTTTAAATTAGATTTTTGCGAAAAATTAACATATTTTGTTAAGTAACAATCAACTTGCTCTTTTTGTGATAGCTAAAAGTATACCAGAACATATTTTTAAACATTATACGTCTCTATGACCATACAATCTCTCAATATAAATTGAGAAACGCTAAAATCATTGTTATAACACTAGAAATAAGGGATTTGGTCGTAACTAATACTAGTAGGCTTCATAAGATACATGATAGCTTTAAGGGTAAATGTAGGTATACACTTTAATAATAAATTCCCAGCCACTGTTCAGGCATTATCTATAAATTAATTTTGAATGTTTTATTAAAAAATGGCTCTGTTGTAAATCCACAGTTGACAGCCTGGGACTAGATTATTTTAAAGCAATAGCAATGATAATACAATATTGTATATTTCATTAAAAAGAGCGCAAAAAATGTTGGGAGAGTTTCTTGCGCCGCTTCTTCTGTCTCAGAGCGCCATTTGTTACCGAAGCGGTAGCAGTGTCTAGTATATTAGAAATGACATCAAAGAGAATTCTATAGGAATTAATTTTGAGAAAATAAATGCCTTCTATGCCTTTAATATTAAACTAAAAGAATACTTGATAAGTGCCTTCGAACAACCAAGACTATATTATCTAGAAAGATGTAAAGAGTTTTAAGTTTAAAAAGCCATCACAATACAAGTTTTGCGGTTCTTTTCATCGTAATATCTTTTGTGCATCAACTCGACCGCAAAGATAAAGCGAGAAGTGAAAGCCTTTGTTGTGGCGAGGTTTTTAGATAAATACAATCTGACCTCAATATGTGGAAACGAGAAATATGCGATATGTATTGTCAATGACATAATTTTATCTACTTTGTGACACTAATACAATGCGAAAGGATATGACCCATCCAAACCTGATATCTATTGGTGAAAATAGATAGCTGTTAAGGTAATGTCATCAATTTATCGTCTGATAATAAAATGGTATCCTATAGATCAGGGTTACCCAAGCTTTAGGCCATGCCCCACCACATCATTTCTAAATTTTTTATGCTCTCCATACATATTTTTAACCTTTTAAAATTGTTTTGTTCCCTTAAGAAATAAAAATGATAAGTTTTAGGAAGAAATCACTATAAAGTTGATATCAAAACATCGTAAGTAAAATTACAAAATACTTAATGAAAAACTGAAATTCAAAATAATTTTAATATTGATCTTTCTATATTCATTCAGTGCGATCCTTGCGCTAGATGCTGGCTGCACAGAGATTTAAAATTAGGTTCAAATTGACTTAGCTTTAATCTCAACTCTCCGTATTGCGTTATATCAATTCGATTTTTTTTATCGGTGAATCATTTACAGCACTAAATCCACATTCAGCTAAATATGAAGATGGAAACGATAGTAAAAGTTTTCTTAGAATTTGCCTTTTTTGTTTAAATTTGACACCGATACCTAACATTGCATTTAAATAACCCAAAGCGAAAGGGTGACAGTCGTGTCATGTCCATTTTTAAATTGTCCCCCTGTGGGGCGTGGGCCTCACGTTGGGAAACTCTGCTTTAGACAGAGGACCAAAAACTGTACCCTGACAGAAGTAAGATGTGGTGAAAGCAGTGTGCAATGTGTGCAGGAAAACCTTTCCGGTCTGTTGGAGTCAGATTTGGCGAGTACGGAGAATGCCAGAGGGTTTCTAAATGTAGGTCCTGCGGAGATAAACGGTTTCTCGAGCCGTATGAGGTCTTGCTTCATCATGGATATATAATGGCGAAGATCAGTTGATGATTCGGGGATGTCTCACTGCGAGTTTCGCTATCATTTTAAGATGTTCAGTACAATAGAAATCTGCAGTTATTGCTTGACCGGATGTGAGGTAGCTATTATAGTGAATACCATCACTTATTCTAAGAGTAAGCTTCGCTTTAGGGCACTGTAACGATCAATCGCCGAGTCAGCCATTGCAATAATTGGATTCCACTTTTCACCACACTTCACAATTTGGCCCAACATCCCTACATTTCATTCTTTATACCTACATATTGAATACATAAAATTTAAACAAAATAATAAATTCAAATATAAATCACTTATTGAATGTCAAAAACTACCACCCATTCCAAATAGTATGCGTCAGACATGAGAAGAACGGGCGCAAGAAACTCAGCGGTTTTTTTTTTATTTCCTTACAATATGTGGTGCAGTAAAATTTATAATTTAATAGTCTGAGGGCGTTCGTCCCATTTCCAGTCTGTGGTATCATTAAGAAAATCATTTATGTTGTAGTAACTAAAAGTTACCTCAGAAACGTTTTTATTACCCTTACTGTACATAAATATTTATTTTTACTGCTTCCTATGTTACATACATTTTGTACAAGTTGTTATGTTGATGTTAGATCTATTATCAAGTATTATGTATATTCATATTTTTTTGTCCTATCGCGGTATGTTACGCCACAGTCGTTGTGTCATGCGTTACGAATCATATTTAATCTTTATCACTGTTAGGTATATAATGCGATTGATACAATTTCAAGTTATGAATATTACTACTGGTATTTTATTACTTTTTATTGATGTCAAATTATAACTTAAAAATGAGTAAGTTCTTCTGGAAGTTTCATGTTTCAAGACAAGTTTGTGAAGTGAAGGTTTCGTTTTTCGAATTTTTTAACAAACCACTCGCCTTTTATCAGTGTGAAGGTCGGGTGACATCGTTTTAGTGTGTGAATATCTCATACATAATATTATCATACGTGCTTCTACACTCAAAAATTTCTGGAATTCCCGTAGACGATATAATATGGGATTCAATATTCAGCAGGGCCCTCTCAAGTTAATCCCTCACGTATCTTTGTTGCCACACATATATTTGAAACAGTACCTTCACAATTTATTTATTCACTACTACAAAATTAAAATCTATCATAAACAAATCTCTAAAAAACGATTGCTTCACAGTTTTCAAATAAACTTACATGCCCTTTCGTATCATCCATGCGAAGCGCTTTGTAACTGCAATTTATAAATTCAAACTCCATTACCAGACATACTCTTTTAAAAACATTTACCACAGTATGAAAATACACACAACCAGTGAGTCGACTTTGAGAACTTGAATACTCTTCTACTAAACTGGTAACAAGTATTAATGTAACAAAATATAGCACTGTGAACAAGTGACCATGATACAAGCGCGCCACACAAACACGCGGAACACACAATACCTGAAAAAATATATTAATGTGCGCTTCCTTGTAGGTACTAACTACTAGTTCATTACGTGCAGCGGGAAGCGTAGACCGTGGAGCGTCACTCATTCACAGCTGATCAGCTGTGCGAGCGATGACGTACCCGCGTACAACTGTTACGTAACACGACGCGAGCAATTAGCGTTCGGGGATTTACGCACTCATTGGCGAACCACGAAGCATGTGCTCCTTCCGATCCGAATCCGATCCGATCCTTTCCTTTAAGGCGAAGAGTAAGCAGAAAACACGCAAACATGGTGTTTTTAGACAAGTTTTGTGGTGAAAGTATAGAATTTCGAGCTATGAACACTACTTAATCCTGTTACACATATCCTTAAGTCTTATTTGTAGGTTGCTAATGCTTGCTGTTGGTTATAGTTAACTGCCGAGCCTTTTTGAACTACCACTTTTCTTTGAAGTTAAACAAGTTTTTTGGCATGGTGTGACGCTTTTTTTGGTACTTCTCTCAGAAAAGTTATTCTTATAGCTTGTACGTTTTTGTGTAGGTTCATTTATTAAGATTAGTAGTGAATAACGACGATTGTAAGCATATAAACTGTTTTCCACGCAAGAATTTTGATAATATTGGCTTCGTTACATAGAAGGCGGGCCTGCAGCCGTGAACTCATATCGCTCAAGTTCGCTGGCATTTAATGTCGCCTTAAATGTCTCATAGTATATTAACGTGCTGGCAGGAATTTAACTAGAGAGCTACAAATCTGTCTTGCTTATCAGAGGAAAACCCCTTTTTTTGACAATAAGGCACGAGACCAGCAGGACGTTCAGCTGGTGGTTTTTGTTACGGCCTAACCATTACAATTGCAATGCCGCTCAGGATTCTTAAGAAAACCCAAACATTCTGAGCGGCACTACAAAAATTGCGCACGGCACCTTGAGACATAAGATGTTAAGTCTCATTTGCCCAGTGATCTCGTTAGCTACGGCGCCCTTCGGACTGAAACACAGTAATGCTTACACATTACTGCTTCACGGCAGAAATAGGCGCCATAATCTAGCCGACATCCTGTGCATAGGAGCCTCCCACTGGTAAATTGTATGTTCTTTTCACAAGCCTCTAAATTTTCCGAACTTAAGGGAGGTTCAATAATTTAAATTAAATATTTAAAGTGACAGTTCCAAAGAGCTTAGTTTAAGCACATTTGAATAAAGTTTATTTGACTTTGAATTTTGAAATTTGTTTTTCGCATACGAAAATTTTCAAAACCATCAAGATTATGTATCGTGTCCACAGTACAGGGAAAACAGTTGTTATTCCTATTAATTGCATTCAGTCCATTCATCAGTTACGTCAGAGCATTTGTCATTGCAGTGACCGATATCGGGAAGACGATAGCAAAACCGTGACGTAGTTCGAAGCGAAATGATCATATTCGTACCACCTCGTATTTAAATGAGGAAACTGTAAAATGCGATCGATAAATTAATTACAATGTTTTCTGTGGTGTGCAATGTCGTTTTCACTCATGCCGATACACTCTTGAATCATTGATGGTAGATAGGTTATCGCTCCAGTTTCTCAAGTATTACTCAGATCCTTTTCCCAATAATAATTTTATTTGTTTATATGTATAAAGAAACTTACAGCTATTTATATGACATAAAGCTATGAAACCTTTATATATTGAAAGCCCTTGAAAGAACTTAGTGGACGTTTCTGATTTACCAGTCCATTGCACAGGATGCCGGTTAGATTATGGGTACCACAATTTTTTCATAAAAAAATGTAGGTAAACATCAAGAACGGTACTGATATGACTACGGAGCCATTCAACTTTATTTTTGAGGCCGAAGGTATCTAAAAAAAGTATATATATCTCGAAATAGCTCTCCACTGTGGTGTTCATTAAGAAATTTATATCAGAGTACTCGTTAAGTAAACGCTGCGGTATTTTAATTTAAACTCGCCTACTCCAATAGTAAATAGCCGCGATGCTCTTTTAAAGGCTTCAGGGGTAATGATGACGTAAGTTATTTCAAGTGACGTCAAAACAAACTCGTTCATACAAGGTATTTGCCGAGTTTTCAGAATTGCTTTGATGAAATTATAATTATACTGAGATATAAATAAAATGTACTTAATAATTTTATATGCGACATAGATCCGTAGAATGATTTACTTATATTTTTATTTAAAAGGTATCTTTCATCATTCTAACTCATCATATCAGCCGGAAGACGTTCACTGCTGGACAAAGGCCTCCCCGAAAGATCTCCACGATGATCGGTTCTGCGCTACCCTCATTCAACGTATTCCGACGATCTTGACCAGTCCAACGGTCCATCTTCTGGGGGGCCTACCAGCACTGCATCTTCCGGTACGTGTTCGCTATTCGAGGACTTTACTGCCCCAAAGGCCACCTGTCCGTCGAACTATGCGCCCTGCCCACTGCCACTCTAGTTTCACCATCATTTGAGAATTGTCGGTGACTTTGGTTCTCCTACGGATCTCATTATTTCTGAATCGATCTCGCAGGGAGACTCTGAGCGTAGCCCACTCCATTGCCCTCTGACCACGAGGTTTCTCATCCGGCCCAAACTATAGGCCTGATTCTAACTCATTATACTGAAATAGCCGTGGGCTTCAGTGTATTTCAAAATTTATATCAAAGCAAAAATCAACACTAAAGTTTGAAATATTGCCACGAATAAAACAACTATCTCTCTCTCTTTCATTTAAGGACATTTTAATCTTAGTTGGAAACAAATAATTCTATAAACTGAATTACCTAAGTTACACAACATTGAGCCATTATAGCAATCGGTATATAAACCAGTTTCTTTTAATCGCCTACAAGTCAAATACATGAGACGAAGGAATATTTAAAACAAAGGTTAGTATTCGGAGTATTTAGTTGGTAATGAAAGTCATTGTTTTGAGTATCCGCAAATAGTACTTACTGATTGATACTCTTGGTAAAGTTTCGATTGATAATTGAAAATCGTCAATCAATAATTACAGAAGCAATATATTGAAGGCAGCAATTTTTAAATCTACGTATGAGCCTAAGGATCCCAATATATGACAAACTGATCTTCGGTACGCTTATAGAAATCACACTGACACCGACATTTTCGGTTAAACAAGGGAAGCCCGCACGAGACTAGAGGTGCGAATTAGGGTATTGAGTACCGATTTTCGATACTAGCCTATTCCGGAAGTGGGATTACCGGCATGTTCGATACTCTCGGGATTTTTCCACGGATAAATCTCAGAGTAATCGGTGTATATACATAAAAAAATACCATCAATACGAATTGATAATATCCTCCTTTTTGAAGTCGGTTAAAAAGGGAAGCCCGCACCCTTTCTTTGTATGTTGAAATAATGATGAATGCTGCATCAAAACATTAAAAAGAAAATCCAAACTAAACACGAAATAGTTTACCGCACTCTAACCTTGTAGCCAAATCTATTTACATACAATAGAATTATATCACAGGTGTTGACTATTTACTGTCCTTGTCAATAATAGCACATTTTTGTTGTTTTTATAATTTGAAAGATAAATTACCCAGAAAAGCATATTTAATAGAAATATTATTAGATATGTTAAGTAAGGCGAGTAATAATTCTAGCTCAATCTAACTTGTCATTATTTCTAATCTAATTAAAATGGATTTACGCAAGATTACCTAATAAGCGGTTTACCTAACTGCAAGTTAGGAGTGACAATAAAATCTAAACCAATATTTAACATTACTTGCTAACAATTACGCTGGGTTGCAGTCATATTAGCTGTTATAGTTAAGGTTTAAGTCAAATTTAACGTTAACAATAACGCGGACTTTAACGTAGACTGTGGGATGTGCTGCACCATCGTACTCCGTGCCATAGTTTAAGTTAAAAAGTGAAATATCAAGTCAATATCGTATCTTTATTTGAAAGCTTTGACAGGATCGCTATATTTTAGCTATTTAAGATTTACAATTGTTTTTACCGGCTAAGATTCGACGGTTACGGTTAACAACTAAAGTTATGACGTCATCTAAACATTGCCAAGTGGGGGAACAAATTTTTTTGCTTAACCGGTACTTTAACATGTTTGTTATTGCTAAAGTTAGTTGATGCACCCAGCCTTAGTATATGTATTTAACTAACTGATATGCGTTCAAGTCAACTGTCAGCGCTTTATCTCGTGCCGGCACAGTTAGGTAATAGTACATGTAGAGAAAATATTCCGATCACAAAAGTGATGCAGAAATCGAAAAAAGACGCAACGTGCCAAAACAAAGTAAAAAAGCATATTACATGAGTAAAAATATAAGGATAATTTGTGTTTCAATACGAAATTTTTTCCGCATTCCATTGTTGCTAGTGGCGGGAAAGGTCGACCAATGTACTGCAAGTACGACTAATAACATTCCACGATTGGATCGATGTTATATTTAAAAAGTTGCCAGTTAAGAATAAGAGGGATCATATTATTATCGAAGGATCTATCTGCCTTAGGGTTGCCAATTTTTTTGTACAGTACAGTATGTCTGATTTCAGAGGGGGGAAATAAAGAGATTTTTTTGCCACCTCGATGAAAAGCTATCTTTTAGTCCCTGGTACGAGGGATAAAAGTGGCCGAATCTCTCCCGGTAAGATGACTTTTGTCCCTCGTAACAGGGACTAAAAGCGAGCTTTTCATCCAGGTGGGAAAAAAAATCATTATATTACGCACCACGTGAGATAAGTAGGACATTGCCACCCACAATATTCCGCGGGTGAGAATGACCTAATTTTCTCCCTAGGTGCGTAATATACTATATTATCAAAAACTAATTGTCACATTGACAAATTCTGACGTGAGGGATCGTGGCTGCGTTCTGAACCGTTCAGAATAAACCGAGTTTTATGACAATGGGTAGGTACCATCCAGCATATTCAGTTCAGTAAATAGGAAGTCTTTATTGTGATATGTTAATGTATGCCCATGCTGCCAAAAGAATCACTTTATGTTAAAAACAAAAAGTGTATTTTAGAGGAGATTATGGGTACCACAATGTCGCCTATTTCTGCCGTGAAGCAGTAATGTGTAAGCAAATGAGACTTGACGTCTTATGTCTTTCAATAATCCTGAGAGACATTGCATTGTAATGAGCAGGGTATATCAATTACCATCAGCTGAACGATCTGCTCGTCTTGTCCCTTATTTTCATAAAAACAAAAGTATTTGGCAACCCTAATCTCCCTACGCCTCTACGAGACAGGCGAGATGTGTGAGAGAGGAATGTGGATATTTATGAGTACATCATACTAAAACAACTTAATAAAGCAAAAAGAAGAAAAACAAACCTGAGTGATAGTTTTATATTCGCTGAATGTCGATATTGGACGTTTCCGAAATCTCAACACGACGCGGGAAGGTTCCAATATTGTTCTGGGCATTGTTTTACGTGACGAACAAGAAACACAACACTCGGTATTAATATCAGAAGCACACTGCGCACTGTCAAAACAATTAATATTTACAATCCTGCATACGTCGAGTATTTATTTAAAGATAGTACCGAGATTAAAATGATTAGAAAGAACTAAGATAGCGGTGGTCATGATGACGGCACAATATTGTTTTTAACGTTTTCATAAATAAACAAACATATTATTTGAATCATAATAACAGTGTTAATTATCATCAGACACGGATAAAGTTAATAATAAATATGACAAGGTGTATTTTTAAAACATAATTTACATTTATTATTATTGGATTTGTTTGAAATTAACCAATTAATTTGATAAATTAGCACCGAAAGCGCTAGAGTTGTAATTAGGACAGTGGTGATTATAATAATTAAGCTTTTTAGTTCTAACATTATTAGCTTCATTTTGAATAACACCATTTAATTTATTTTGTAAGTACTTATTTCTTTTTCTAGTTTTTATTCTATTTCGTAATCTTTGTGTCGTGTAAGGTTGTGAAAAATAATTATGTCATCCAAAATCTTGGTTTTAGGTTTGGTAATTTGGTGATATATCACCATAATATTAAAACAGGTATTATGGCTTATGGTTACTAAAACAAAAAACGAATTAATTATTTTAATTCAATATTTTTGTAGGTACCATTATTATCTTTATTTTGAATAACGCCATTTTTTTTGTAAGTACTTATTTCACTTTCAAGTTTCTAGTTTTTATTCTGTTTCTTAATCACTGTGTCGTGTACTGGTTGTGAAAAATAATTATGTGATCCAAAATCTTGGTTTGACAATTTTACTGTATAATATATTCAGTACCTACTAAATAATATAATATATCAAAATACAACATATCAATCTGTCAATTCGAAAGAGATACAATTATAATTCCTAAACTTAAAGCTAAAATCGTTCAAAAACTTTAAAATGAAGAATGTAGAGAAGGCAACATTATTTATACTGTTATTTCTCTTGTTATATCATTTTTACTAATCAGAAACATTTTATATTAGCTATATATTTAATACTTACCCAAATATTTCAAAATGAAAATAACAAAAAGCCAGGTACATCAATCTAATTTTAGTTTTACGATAATTGCGAGTAATTAGAACGTTGTATGCCAAATGATATATCTTATCAGACCATTCCATCTATATTGATTTCAAGTGTTGTTATGCAAATCAGACGAAAAATATTTCCAGTACAATTTAGGTGCAAGACAACCGAATCAATATGATACCAGGAAAAATATGTCAGTCGTAGGAAAGCAAGCCAGAGGTAAAAATTTGTTGTAAAAAATATTTTGAGTTTTTAAACTAGTATTTTCAAATAGAGACGATTTTATCTACGATTTTGTTTAACATAGCAAATATAATTTATTTACCCACTTTCTTCAGTACTTTCATCAATTTTCATTCCTACATGCAACGTTTGGTACCTATAGGTTTGGTATTTTGGTGATATATCACCATAATATTAAAACAGGTATTATGGTTACTTAAACAATAAACTAATTATTTGAATTCAATTAAAAAACTCCTGTCAAATGTCAGAAGCGTGAATGCATAGGGTTACAATATATAGGATAATCATAAAGAGCGGTCATTGATAAAATATTTCTCATTTATTCCCACGAGAAGAGGAAGCTTTAAAATTGCACCCACAACCGACAAAATATCAGAATCTAAGCTCAGATGGTACGGACACGTAATGCGTAGGTCCGACAATTATGAGGTGAAAAAGTGCCTTTCCATGGCTGCAACAAAAAGGTTTAGAGGAAGACCCTAAACTACCAGAATGAAGAAAGTACAAAGGGACATGAAACGCCTTGGCCTCAGTGACGAAGATGCGAAAACGCGATCTACATGGCGCCGCGTGTTAACAAAAGCCGACCTAACGGGGTAAGGCGAGAACAAAGAAGATTTATTCTTTTCACTTCAAACAGTTTGAAGTAAATAGCAGAAATTCTTTGCTGTCTAAATAGATGGTATTTTACTAATGCTATTGGATATTGATTATTGGCTAATACTTTAACGTCTTGAAAGAAACACGATACTGCATTATATAAAACGGTTACTTCACACATATGTTTACGATTGAATAGTGTTGCATAACGCGCATTACAGTAATCGTTTGTAAATACAATTATAAATGAATTCGATAATTATAACGTAATCTATTCCGTATTGTAAGCGAGGTTAATTATTAGGAACTATTATTGTGTTACTGTAAATTTCACTTTGTTTATAATAATTATAACCTTCTATGGTCTATACTCACCAGTGAAGGAAAATATTTTTGTAAGTGATATTTTTTTGGATCCTGTGCGATGGAGCCCCCCACTGATAAATTGGTTATGTTAATAATAGTAATGCAGTAGTTGTAGGCGATACATTTTACCACTTCGCACCATGTTTCGGAACGGTTTGGCTTTAATGAAAAGTGACAAAAACCCATCGCCTATCGTTTAACGGCCGTTTAATGACAAGATCTTATCTATCCATAGTTATGTCCAATTTATAGACCAATGCTTTATCTCGATAGGTTAACGAAATGTAAGTAAGCGTTAAAGGATAGTTTTGTCGACCTCCAGTAAGATTTGAAAAACAAAATTTAATGGACGATGCGGGACTCGAACCCACGACCTTCTAGCGTTCCGTGCCAGTGCTCCAGCCAACTGAGCCAACCGTTCGAGTCAATCATTTTAATAACATAAAAAATTGTTTACCTCCAGTAAGTTTAACTAAGGATAGATAGGTTATTGAAAACGGCCGTAAATCAACGATATATACAAGAAGAAAGTAAGTACCTACCACGAGAAAAGAGAGTAAGTACATGCATTTCATTCAAACAAGGATTTTTTGTGGAAGAGGATGACAAGATATTTCCGTCGCGCACGTTATCCTGCAACACCGGAGGAATCACAGTATCGTTACAAGCCTTATCACATGGTATCGTGCTAGAAACACCGCACGATAAATCTCATACAGTAGTTTGGTTGTACGTGGAAGAAAGTTCTTGAAAACCGCTCTGTAGAAGAACGCCAGAAATCGAGATTGTGCGGGTGATACTAAGATGGTACTCGATAAACAATACCAAGCAGTAGGTATCTTCTGTTAATTCTGACTAGGTAAATAACCGTTCACAGATTAATGGGCCGCGGAGTTGGAATGAGAATACAAAGGTTTAAGACTACAATAATATAACAATAAGTAATAATTTGCTTGCATATCATAATTTTTCTGACAAATACGACTACACAAAAAGGTTACAATACAATATTAACGATCAATGATTCGACATGATCAGCAACTTATTCGACTTCGCCACAATACCATGTTAGGCAACCAGTCATACTACATTCATATTATATTGCGTAATAAAGTAGTACAATTATATAATATAAGATAAGATCGTGGGTTCGAGTCCCGCATCGTTCATAAAATTTTGTTGTTTTTCAAATTTTATTTTCCTTGAAGTGAGGGTTATCACTTTAAAAACATAACAAATTGTTTAGATTTTCAAGAGCGACATCTCAAGTCAATTCCCTAATATGCAAATATTGGGATTGAGCAGGTTATCAACTGTAAAGTAGATCCTGTACATTTGTTTTTTTTTTTAATTTTATTTGTGTATAATATAAGATTCCTTCATTATTATGGAAGAAGAGGATATAAACTGATTTGTCCAATGGCCACCAAATTTGAACAGCCCCAGATTTCTGGAATTTCTAAATACAATTGTTCTTGCCTAAATGGAGAGCTTGTCACTTGTCTACAGAATCCGAATGTAGCTGCGAAGTGCTCAATACGACCACCGCAGTTTGTTTCATACCACTATTTGCCCTACTCGTTGTCTTTTTCTCAGTCCCTATAAAAAGGTTTCCGTATCCACTCACACATAACGCAACAAAGGACCTGCGTCGCTTGACCCGCAAGTTAAGGCGTATATTTGATCAACAATAACTCTTACGGCCGTTCCCAATATTCAGTCTATCTCTTACTTGAGATAAAAATCGCAACTATCGTTGACTTTTCTGTCCCAATAAACTTATCGACGGTAGCCCAACTTATCCGTACACGCTGTCTGTCAATGGGACGACTTGTAGCTTACCAGCGATAGAAGTTTGTAAGGAAATTTCAATTCACGCGTCCAAATATAAGGCGATAAGAATGACTTATCGGGTATATTGGGACAGCTTCAGATTATTGACAGCTAATTACTGACAGTAGAAAGTAGTAATTTATCTGTAGATAGTATATTGGGAACGGCCGTTAAACACACACAACAAAATATTAAGTTTACTGCTTTTCAAATACTCTCCATTAATTACATTTTAAATATTTTGCGATCGAACCATTATTTAAAACAGGAGGACCACAGAACTGAAGACATGTTTTCTACGTGCTGAATGAAAGCTATCACTGCCTCGTCAGAATTGGTAAAAGTGAAACCTCTCATCAAATCTTTGATTTTGGGGAAAATACACAAATCACAGAGTGCTAGGTCGGGGCTATGTGCATGATGGGTGACGGGTTGTACTATTTCGGAAGTTTAAAATGACTTAGTTTTGTTGGCCTTGTGTGAAGAAGCGTTATCATGATGCAGGAGATGCGGCTTTTTGGTGGTCTTTCTAGAACCATTTTTAACAATCTGGGTAAACAAATGGTAGAATACCGCTCGGTATTAACACTCTTTTGATCTTCAAGTGGGATTGTGCAGATGGAACGTAGAACTTTGATGTGTGATAAACAATTGACAAATATTTCCCGCCAATTGTTTTTTTTTTTATTACTAAGAAGGTTGCGACGTTTAAAAAAATATAACATTCGCAATTTAAATAGTTCTGATTAGCCAGAAGTGCAAAACTTTTAGTTTGCCCCATGTATATCAATTTGTTAAGCAACTCAAATATTATTATGAAATTAGAAAAAATATTGGATTAATAATATAGTTTTCGCACAATTTTAAAATAAAGCGCCCATATGTGCTCGAATACTGTAAAAAATAAACTTTCTCCCTTCGGTAATCACAAAAACCAGCTATTTGCCCGCTTTTTCTTATAGTATTAGTTACTCTACATGTTTGCCTTTAAAATAACAGCAACATTGAGCCCCTTCATTACGTAGAACTTAAACCACCGTTGTTTTACAAATTCAAGGCGAATTTTGCTAACATAAAAATAAAAGTAGCTACAGACTGGTAGGGTTTTTGAATTGAATATAGTAGTAGGACATATTGTATATAGGTATATATAATAATATAGAAGTCGCCGTGCAATTAGCTCATACAATACATTCATAAGCGAAAGGTTGCAGCCGCTTACAAACTTACGAAACTCTAAAGGTAATCCGGTTGAAATGGACGTGGCCGGTGCACGGGCACTCGACATTGCGCATACGAATCTATAATCAATTAATTCTGATTCTTAGCACGATACAGTTAGGGATGAAATTTGAAGACCCGTAACTTTATCGAATCATAACATCACACTCAAGGCTCGCCTCGCCACGTTTGTGCCATTAATGTGGTAGTAGTAATAATGTGATCTTAGAATAAACACTTAGGATTGACAGTGCAAGAGTAAGTGTAGGAAATGTGCAAAGCTGACTTCAAAGAACTAATATAAAACGACCTTTTAATATTTGAAACTTGTAGAAAGTACAGTACTTAGGAATTAGGTACCCTAGGGTACCTAAGATACCTAGGTACCTAAAAACCCCAACCCCAACCGCAAAACCCTATTTTTCTGCATAACAAATAAGGTGCAAATTTTGTCTAGCGGCGCCCGAGTCTAGGGATGAATGCACGTTTTTAAATCATTTGTTTTTGCCCGCCAAACTTAGTCCGTCCAAAAGCTTACCAAGCGATGGGGGATTCCCTTGAAGTAGTGTCTTGAGTGATTCCTAAGAATACCGTACTATTTGCAAGATCAATATCTTCGCCTTTTATATTTGCAAGATCCATATCTTCGCCTTTCATATTTGCAAGATCCATATCTTCGCCTTTCATATTAATATCCGCCAAGGTCTGCTTTACAGATAGCAATATAAATTGAATACATATTGTTTATTAAACGTTATGTAAACCTTAGATTTCATTAGGCACATTGTCAAATTTATTTTCCACCATCATCAGTAAAGAATAGAATCTTGTAATCCTTCCAGACCAAAAACTGGTTCCATTACCGTTAGCTCAATAGATTTCTGATTCCAAATTCAATACTTCCATCTTTTATCAGATTCATAGATCAACTTCTCTTCTTAAAGCTTCATAACAACTCATCACCGGCATCAGTAGCTGACCTGCCTCACGTAAGCCCAGACTGTTTACGATGTAATTTCATATACAAAGCTTTGACCAAAGTTTTAAGCAACTCCTGTACTGATATTGGTCTAAAGTTGCAGGGGTCAGATTTACTGCTAGTTATGAAATTTGGTTATATTGTGCTGTGTCATCAAATTCATTGAAAGGGATTATCTCCATTAATTAGCTTTGGTATTAAGCCGAAATATACGAGCGTACTAGACGGGCTCGATTCGACGTGAATTCTACAAAACTGTATCTTTGTTAGAGATATTCTTCTCTCTCGCACACTTTGTTTATTTCACGGACTTGTAAAAAAAGAAGAACTCCGGAATACTTTTATGTTATTTTTTTTACACTTTTTCACAACGCACGACGGCATTTTTAAATTTTTTTATTTAGACGCAAACTGACCTGTCACAGACGATGACAATTTTCATAATGGTCGTCTATCGGCCTGTAGTAGTGTAAGTGTGTGCGTGGGGCTATGTATTTACACGTTAATCGGCTTGTTTTGGTGCTACACTGTTATGTAAGGTGACACGGAGTCCTTATTTTTTTACTAGTCCGTTGTTTATCTATACGCTAGCTCTCATATGTCTATGGTCTAAAGTCTAAGTTAAACTTGTATGTTGTTCCTCAAAATCTCATAAAAGTATTGTTGTTATTATTAGCAAACCAATTATTATTATTCTCAATTCAGGTTGAATATTACCATAATATACAACAATGTTGTGACATCATTACTCCATTAACCCTTTTTTCTTCGTAGAAATAATTAAAACCGGATTTTCACACGCTCAATGACTGAAGAATTCATTGAATGGCAGATCTAACCAGATGAACAAATAATTAATCCTTACGTACTTAATTTATTTTCTGAGCAAAAAATTCAATGAAACCTATATAATAAAGGAGATTACGATTAGATACATTCAAACGGTGAGTCTTAAATTAATCATATGAAAGAATTGAATTCTAGTTCAATTTATTCACTTAATATATTTTTTTAAATTTTGCGGCTGTGTCATCCAGAAAATAATTCTGTGTCCAATAAAACTGTGTAATTGAGTATTTTAATAATTAACACATTTTTTTTTTTGGAAAAGGAAGATAAACGAGCGTACGGGTCACGTTAATGTTAAGTGATTACCGCTGCCCACATTCTCTTGCAACACCAAAGGAATCACAGGAGCGTTGCTGGACTTTAAGGAAGGTGTACGCGCTTTTTTTGAAGGCACCCATGTCGTAACGTCCCGAGAATACCACACAAGGAAGCTCATTCCACAGCTTTGTAGTATACGTGGAAGAAAGCTCCTTGAAAAGCGCACTGTGGAGGACCGCCACACGTCCAGATGGTAGGGATGATATCCTAATTTGTGGCATGTGGTGCGAAAGTAGAATTCGGCGGAAGGAATCAGGTGAAATACGTATAATAGCAACAAAATATGACAATCACGCAAACAAAAAGTACCCTACTCTAGCAGTGTTCCATTTTCAAATTCCGTATTTGTTTTAAATAATTGCATTACAAATGGCCAGTTCAAAAACATTCAGTATGGCTCACGTATTTCATACATTACTTGAACATGTGAGGCATTCTATACATTGACTAGGTATCGAATAATACCGTTGTAGTTGTATAGTCAATTCGTCTAACTACTCACGTATTATTTATTTCTTTGCACAATAATTATTAACAATCAAAGAGACTAGCTCACGTAAATAAGTATGATGTAAATCACGGAATTAGTGCTTATTACGTATCAAACAGCGGCTTGTAAATCTATTACCTACTTCGAATCGCATCAAAGAAGACAGCATGGATTTTTTTTTTCTCATACACTTTTCTCATACAAATCAATAGAAATAAAAGTTCAAAAAACTAACATTTAAAAAAAAAAGAAAGAAAGTCAATGTCTTAGATTTATCATGTACTAGAGGATAGTTTATTTGTTAAGAAAAATTTAAATTTATTCACTCGACTGGGCGACTGTTCTTTGTTTCCATCGCGTGATCCCACCAGACTTCGAGTACCCCACATTAGAATTACTTTGTATCAAAAAAAAAGATGTCATGTTATGTGTGTAAAAATATTTAATAAATAACTAAAAGATATGTGAGCGGAGACAGTGTTACATCGATTAAAATTTTAAAGTTTTTACTCAATAAACGAATATTATCAAACGAAGTGGTAACTGGCACCAATACTATTTTTAATATTATAACTTTTTGTGATTATTTTTACTACATTATCTCTTAACATTTCATTAATTATTGTAATTGTATATAGTAGGGCCTTTTAGGTATAGGATTACGTTGGTCAAATTAAATGTATCAGTAATTAATGATTGCGTTAGGTTATAATATTATAAAATACCCCTGGAATATTTGCATGTCTATACAAATTATGACGCCAAAATCTCTGGCACGATGACAGTCTCGTGCCAGTTTTGGACATAATCATCATCATCGTATAGTGGACTACAATCTTGTACCCAGCGAGAACACGTGCCCAATCACGTAAGACGACACTGAGGCATACTATTGCCTGATAGTAAATGATTCAAAGTGCCAAACAATGACTTCTCGACAGCTTCTTTTACGTGCTGTAATTGTCAGTCGATTAACGGCCGTCACGATGCCAGATTTTGGCGAGACAACACGTCCTGAGGATGCCTCGTGTAGAGGCGAAACACGTGTCGAATTGTTTAAAGACAAATATTGGCGGAATTAACACTAAAGAAAACTCAAATCATTTGTTAAAATTATGGATTTCCGCAAAATAACGCCTACTTCAATAAATTTTATTCGCATGTCTGTCAAGACGAAACATGTGCCTGCTCTTAAATTTGTAACAACTTTACTTGTGAATATTTCTGGCAAATAAAGAACTTTGACTTTATTGATCATCCCAATAACGACATATTTTCGACGATAAAGACTTTCGAAGAGGATTAAATTGAATGGAAATGACGATTGTCATATTTGTATGTATGTGATTACTGCCGCTCACTTCACGTGGACAGCGTAGAATCTTAAGCGTGCGCAGACGCAGGGGAAAGTAATGCGGCAACACTGAATGTGAGACACGTCATGTCGAGTCGGCTACGTGTCTAATTTCGATTTTTCAACAAATACAGTAAAAGCTGACGACGAGAACTGCACATTAAATAGCATTGTCGTCACATCTACATTTTGCTTTCAATATTGTTTAGTATTCAGCGGGGAGCGATGGTTGGCTACGACTGAGTTACGACAATGTTCTAAACGACACTTTCCGAAGTGAAAACTTCTTTAGCCTAGGTTCGCGTCACCGACATGCTCATGACTGGTGCACGCAATAAATAAATATTTGTATACGAAAAAACCGTTTAGTTGTTAGTTGAACAAAGAACAATTGATGTGGATGTATTGGTTAGGTAAGGATTAGTGTTTTCCCGTTGTAGAATGGCATCTCATAGTGAAAAGTATTCAATTAATTAAATCTGACGTGGCATCGAAGCATCGTATACAAAAGTATGCGCTGCATTGTAAACATTATTTGAAGGTTATATGGGGCTACATTTCTACTAGTGAAGCAATAATGTGTAAACATTATTGTGTTTCGGTCTGAAGGTGGCTGTGCCAAGTGAAATTACTGGGCAAATGAGACTTAACATCTTGTCTCAAGGTGACGAGCGCATTTGTAGCGCCGCTCAGAATTTTTGGGTTTTTCAAGAATCCTGAGTGGCACTGCATTGTAACAGGCAAGGCGTATCAGTTACCATCAACTGAACGTCCTGCTTGTCTCGTCCCGTATTTTCATAAAAATAAATAATAATAATAATAATGGGAACCAGACAGGACCCCAGAGGTAGAATTATGAAAACGTTAAGAGTCTTCTCTTAAAGTTTTTATAATTTGATCGCACACATTTGATCAATTTGAGGCTGAAAACATCAGAATATATTGCACTCTCCAAGTCATTGAATTCTCCGATTCGTGCAACACGTGAACACGTGACATCGAAGCATGTGCACCTCACCGTACAACTGATACAGCTCAACACATTCAAAATAAACAGCTCGATTGCACATGTTTTATTACTACCAGAGTTTATCGAATAGAAAGATTTTAATCTGTACATACTTATAGTTATAGCTCGTATAGATATCAGATGTTCAGTCACCATCGCTTTTTTTTAAATAAATATAAGGGACGAGACGAGCAGGACGTTCAGCTGATGGTAATTGATATGCCTTGCCCTTTACAATTCAGGGCCACTCAAGATTATTGATAAACCCAATAATTTTGAGCGGCACTACAACTGCGTTCGTCACATTGAGACATAAGATGTTAAGTCTCATTTGCCTAGTGATTTCACTAGCTACGGCGCCCTTCAGACCGAAACACAGTAAAGTTACTGCTTCACGGCAGAAATAGGCGCCGTTGTGGTACCCATAATCTAGCCGGCATCCGGTGCAAAGGAGCCTCCCACTGGTAAATCGCTAATTACATCAATAATGTGCCGCCGACTAAGTTTATCACACTGATACCAAAACGTGCAATCCAGACTTCGCACCCTTTTCTATTCAAGAGGAGTACAAACAAAGCATACATACGGGCACCTGATGGTGTCATTACCGCAACCTATGCCCCTTATTACAACAGAGGAATCACAAGAGCGTAGCCGACCATCAAAGCATCAAATAAACGAACATATGAATTCGAAAACCCAAAACAAATTGGTTCGTGGCCAGTGAAGAGCGGACCAGAGACACCTTTGTGACTCTCACCACAGTTCCCCAAAGACTCTGCCTATTGCACCGACGCTTTTTATACACTTTATATTTAATACCTAACTTTATAAAACAAGAAAATGAAATAATAAAGCTGCAGTAAAATTGAAGTGAAAAGAGTACCTAGTATATTACGCACCTAGGGAGAAAAGTAGATCATTCTCACCCGTGGAATATTCTTTATTCTTATGACAATCGCGAGTGGCAATGTACTACTTATCCACACGTGGTGCGTATGCGATGTTTTTTCCCACCTGGATGAAAAGCTCGCTTTTAGTCCCTAGTACGAGGGACAAAAGTAGTTTTGCCGGGAGAGAGTCGGCCACTTTTGTCCCTCGCACAAGGGACTAAAAGACAGCTTTTCATCGAGGTGGGAATAAAAATATTTTTTCACCCACATAAAGGAAGATACATTTGAATATGCCAGGTGCTACGTAAACGATACGAAACTATTGAAACCATTCTAATGAAAAAAAACTTATGCAAGAAGTTATACTTCTTTGGCCTAACAAAGCAAAAATCCTAAAAATTATATTTTATTCCTCGTGCTATTCTACGTTTGTAGAAAGAACAATATTGTAAAAATCTTGCAACTTTAAATAACGAATACGGGGAAATAAATGTACGGCTTGGACCCTTTTCCCTATCCTAATAATGGACGAAAAAAAAAATTATAACGAAGGTCGCAAACGTCAGAAAATTTTAGGAATCAACTTCACCCTGTTACTTTTGTATTAAAGGGATGCGCGCGCATCTTAAAATTTCATCTCATAATTTTTTAATAACGCGCCTATAAAAGATTTTTTTTTTTATGGAATAGGAGGACAAACGAGCGTACGGGTCACCTGGTTTTAAGTGATCACCGCCGCCCACACTCTCTTGCAACACCAGAGGAATCACAAGAGCGTTGCCGGCCTTTAAGGAAGGTGTACGCGCTTTTTTTGAAGGTACCCATGTTGTATCGTCCCGGAAACACCGCACAAGTAAGCTCATTCCACAGCTTTGTAGTACGTGGAAGAAAGCTCATTCCACAGCTTTGTAGTACGTGGAAGAAAGCTCAATCCACAGCTTTGTAGTACGTGGAAGAAAGCTCCTTGAAAACCGCACTGTGGAGGACCGCCACACATCCAGATGGTGGGGATGATATCCTAACTTGTGGCGTGTCGTGCGAAGGTGGAATTCGGCGGCAGGAATCAGGTTGAACAGCTCTTCGGAACACTCCCCGTGATAAATGCGGTAGAAGACACACAATGAAGCGACGTCTCTACGCAACGCCAAGTGATCTAGCCGTTCACAGAGCACTGGGTCCCCAACAATTAGAGCTACTCTGCGTTGCACGCAAGAATAACTTCAAAAATAAAGAATTTGGTCGTAGTTTTTTAATCTTAAGTGATTAAAAAACTATAAAACTATAAAATCAACGATACAATTGAAATAAATAAGAACAAGGGCGACACTGATCGAGGTCGTTCAGCTGACGAGACGGTTCCGGCGACGCTTATTTTCGCCAAATCGATTAGTCGCGCTCCATTACCGATCGAATTATATTTATAACTACTGCAAACAGTTTCATTTATTAACCTCTTGTTTATTGCGAATTTAGCTTCGTTTAACAGTTAACGAAGTTGATTGATAACCGTGATAACGTATTTCATTGTAACTAACATCCGTTTTCAATAACGTATCTCTAGTTACTGAAGTAGGCGTTACTTTACGGAAATCCATAATTATACAAATGATTTGAGTTTTCTTTTGTGTTAATTCTGCCAATATTTGTCTTTAAACAATTCGACACGTGTTTCAATGTTTCACAAGACAAATATTGGCGGAATTAACACTAAAGAAAAATCATTTGTATGACAAGATCTTATAGTTATATTATAAGTTATAGTCTAACCCCCTTATTCATAATGGTCCGCTAACTTTAAACAGCCGCTAAGGAGTGTTTTTTCTCATTCTGACTTAGGTCAATAGAAGAAGACAGAGTGAGAATTAGCAATGCTTTAAGTTAGCAGACTATTATGAGTAAGGGGGTTATGCTTTATATTCGATCGATAGGTTATTAAAAACGGCCCTAAATTATCAGAATCGCGATTACGGAATATTTACTTTTAAGCCGAAGTTACATCTGTCCTGAATTATCAGATACAGAGAAAGATATTTTGAGTTAGTAAGTCATTTATTGAGCAATGTATATTTTTCTACAATATGATCCCAGCAAATGTACAAAACAAATGTGTTACGAAATTTAAAAGAAAGGGAAAGGTTACTATAGCATAAACGATTTTCTTAATGATACCACAGACTGGGAATGAAGGAACACACTCAGGCTCTTTAATTATAAATGTTTATATAAATATTATAAAAAAAGCCAGCTGAGTTTCTTACTTTCCGTTCTTCTCAGGTATGAGGCAGGGTGGTTTTTACGTTCAATAAGTGATTTTGAATCCTATTTTGAATAAAAATATTTGAATTTAAATTTGATACAGAAGAACAATCGGATTTATAGGCAAGAAACAGGTGGAAGAGCTGCCCGAAGTAGTGGCAGTGAGGCGGTCAAAGACGCTAAAGGATCTAGAGCCCTATAATGTATTTAGTTTAATACTCGTATAATATTTTATACTAGTAGTTGCCCGTTGCATTCGCAACTAAAGATTTTGTCTCAATAAAATGTTTAATATCAGAATAATCATTAACAGAGAGAGTTGTCATACTGAAACATGCAGGCCAAGCCTGTCAGCCATTAAGTTGGCATAGCGATATCCCATTACGCCAAGACAGGGAAGATATAAGTAGCATATAAGCATTACCTCTTATAAATTAAGCATTACTTTTGTATATTGATTCCAGAAGTGAGAGATATCCCTTAAAAATAACAAGCTGTTAAGATTTCCGAGAGCGACATTTCAAGTCAATTTCCATAATGAAATTTTTGAGGTTGAGCAGGTTATCTACTACTACTACTACTACAGAAGACCCTGTAGATGGAGTCACAACCTGAGAGTTGAACAAAACCTACCAAAAATCTCGGTCGCTCGAATAGAACTCGAGTGGTGCAGGTTCGAGTCCCGCACTTTCTATAAATTTTGGTAGAAATTAAACTAGTAGGTATATTTAATCCCAGACGTAAGGGATATCACATAAAAATAACAAACTGTTAAGCATTACCTCGTCATCTTCAGCAATGTACTGCACTGTCGGCTGGCGAGGCAACGCCTGGTCAGCATTACTCTGTTTACTCGCTCTTCCTTCAGCCTGCTCCAAAACTGTAACAATAATAATATACCAATGAGATTGGTTATACTGATTTTACACTCTTGTCAAGATAAATTAAGACTGCACACTGACTGATTATAGCACGTAATTAGTACCTGGACGGCCGAGTCTTGCTCGGATTTATAAGAAG
>CATIXQ010000028.1:7635190-7728562 GCA_949711755.1 Leptidea juvernica
TGTATACTAAATTTCATTAAAATCGTTGGAGCCGTTTCCGAGATTCAGACGATATACAAGAATTGATCGTTTAACGATATAAGATAGTTAACGGCATAACATGAGAGCGGTTATTCCAATATCTCGTACTCGCTTGCTTACTTAGACGCTGCAAGACTTATTCGATATTGATGTGATCTATGCGTGCATTTGAGTTCGTCTCTAAGATTGAAGGAGATGCGATCGGTGTTTTATAAATTTTTCTTAATTTTTGTCATCCCAACATAACATCCGTACATATCCCAAATATCACCTAGCCAGCCTAGCGAAACTCTAAGAAAAAAGCGATTGTATTAAACGTGCGTGTCATTGATAGATCGACAGATGACGGCTATAATCTCGTAAAAAACGGAGATGGCCGAAATCCACTACGTCCTAAGCAACTGTTCGCTTACAAACTTAGCCAGATTAAGTTGAATTCGTCGCTTCAATATTGTACCTACTAGTTCAAACTTATCTCAAATCACTGCACGTTTCATACTTAATTAAATTTCAATATTTACTTAGGCAGTCCCGCCTATTATAACGTAGTATTTACTTTACGTATATTTTTTTATACGGTTTGACTGTAGTGTTTATAATCATCTTAAATATTACGCATCTTAATACATGTAATTAAATACCATCCACAATAAATTCTCAAATACATTTAAACAATAAAACATAACAAAAGCTGACTATTTGCGTCATTAAAAAACCCAAATTGGCCGAGGAACTGTTATCGGATGCAGACATAATATTATGATTCACGATAACATTTTTTATCTAGATAAGAGTATAATATGATACAGTCAACGATATCGTTTATCAAATCTATAATTATAATAAAATTTAAGTTCGCTGCTGTGATTATGAGTTTGGTCACACTGGGTTACAATACGGATATACCAGTGGGAGACTCCTTTGCACAGAATGAAGGCTAGATTTCAGTAAATCAAACCTGTGCAGATTTCTGCTGCGAAGCCGCTGAAGACCCCATACTACTCCATCTGGAATGCGAAGCCATTGCCAGAACCAGGCTGCGGTGTCTTAAAATACCTCACTTAACTGGACCCTCTGAGGATCCTTCGCCTTTTAAAAGTAATAGGAGGATATAATTTTAATTTCGGCACAGTTACACGTTTCCTAGTTAGTAGCCTCGATTCTCTTCTTTAACTTTTGAGTTGACGGTAGGCGCGCTAACGCAAGCAGGTGGCACAATAGATCATAGGATTTAAGTGCATTTTAATACCCAAATCATAATAAAATAAAAAAAGGCTAGAATTAGAGAACCCGCAAACTGCAGACTTTCGATCGGCCGATAGTTTGGTTGAGTTCGGCTGTTAAGTGCGCACACTGGCCCGACTAAACAGTTGGGTCTGTGATGAGTGCGCACACTAGACAACTATCGGCCGACAGTTTTAAGGACGATCGCTAGTTTTAAATCGGCTATTGATGAGTCTGGCCGACTAAACAATCGGTGGTGTGCGCGCCTAGAAGAGCGCTGTACTGATTTAACAGTCGGCCGATAGTTTGCTGACGGTTCTGTTTGAAGGCAATCGTGTAGCCCATCAAACTTTTTTGTCGGCCAATACCGAATCGTTATAATGTGTGCACTCTCATACATCTTCATACTGATTAAGAAACCAACCAAACTATCGGCCGATCAAAAGTCTGCAGTTTGCGGGGTCTCTAAGCCGGAGACTCGCCGGCGAGTGCAAAGTCTCTTCAAACCTAGAATCCATTGGACTAACAGATATATAAGATCGTTAGTGATCTTCTCTCCATCCAGCCTAGTAAGCAGGCGGTAGCGGTTCGAGTCTCCTTTCGAGAAGCCCCGCGCCTGTTAGCTACATTTTCTTGCTTCAAGACTCTGTTTTGCTGTAAAAGCCTTTAGGGCTATCAGCACAGAGGAGGTGTTTACACACGAGCCCGACATATGAGCCTCGTTTCAGGGTCTTCAATACGTTAATGTATTTTTCTTCTCTCCAGATATAAGATAAGATTTAAGATTAACATTTTCAGAACATTTATATAAAAAGCTTAGTCTGACCAAGCCCAATTGAATAAAGAATATTTGAGATCTACATAGTTTGAGTTGAGCAACAGCTTGTTAGATACGAGTTATGTCGGTTCCGTGAGCGTTGCTCATTAGCCATTATGTAATGCTCAATCCACTTCAGAGCTCTCACCACCGACCTAACAAGATACACAACTAAATGCCATAAATTTAAAAAAATATTGAAAATGGTTTTTTTATGCCAATACGGGACGAGACGAGAAGGACGTTCAACTGATGGTAATTGATACACCCTGTCCGTTACAATGCAATGCCGCTCAGGATTCTTGAAAAACTTAAAACTCTGAGCGGCACTACAATTGCGCTCGTCACCTTGAGACATAAGATGTTAATTCTCATTTGACCAGTAATTTCACTAGCTGCGGCGCCCTTCAGACCGAACTACACAGTAATGCTTACACATTACTGCTTCACGGCAGAAATAGGCGCCGTTGTGGTACCCATAATCTAGACGGCATCCTGTGCAAAGGAACCTCCGACTGGTAATAGGTAACCTACCTATATGTTATTACAGTAGTAATTTTACGATTTTCATAAAAGAAAATCGGTAAAACGGTTTATTTCGCTAGTTGAACGATAATACGTGCAACATTGCATTATATTTCGGTTTTGATTCCGACCACACTACAGTAGCCAGCTCAACACCAATCATTCTATCTTCATCTTCAAATCTATACGATTTAACAAAATCAAAATTACACATTAACAAAATATAACTTAAATATTAACATACATAATAATAGCATATGGTGCAAATGGCGGCCTTATTAGCGATTTCTTCCAGGCAACCATTTGTAATACAATAAAAGAGAAAGACAAGTACATGAAAAGGGTAAGAAAAGTGTCAAAAATATACACACACATCACATATACTATACTAAAATATAGATTTATATATAAGAAAGTAAAATAATACGTAAATAAAAATTGCTGTTTAGTGTTGATGGATACAATACATACAGATACTATCAAATAGAGGAAAGATAATGTATTTTTAGTTGATTTTTAAAGGTGGCTAATGATTGTGCTTGACTGATAGTTTTTATTTATTATCATTGCAACCTTTTTAATGATAAGCCTTATAGTGGTTTCCTAATCAAAATGAAATGCTTACGGGCATGTTTGTAAATATACTTGCCCGTCCTGCATCTAAGGATGCCATAAGTCTGTTTGAATACATAAGTCTTATTTGTTGACGAAACAGTCGTTGCTTGCTTGCAACTTGCTTTTCCTTTTATTAACTGGATGGCGGATGTGTGGATTCCTTGTGCGGTGTTTCCGGGACGATATGACATGGGTACCTTCAAGAAAAGCGCGTACACCTTCCTTAAAGGCCGGCAACGCTCTTGTGATTCCTCTGGTGTTGCAGGAGAGTGTGGGCGGCGGTGATCACTTAACACCAGGTGACCCGTACGCTCGTTTGTCCTCCTATTCCATAAAAAAAAAAAAAAAAAAATAACTTTTTTTTAGTTTGTTAAGTTAAGAATTTTGTTGTAGTGTTAATGTACTTAGATTATAATGGAGCTGACATTTTTTTTATTATTATGGAATAGGAGGACAAACGAGCGTACGGATCACCTGGTGTTAAGTGATCACCGCCTCCCACATTCTTTTGCAACACCAGAGGAATCACAAGAGCGTTGCCGGCCTTTAAGGAAGGTGTACGCGCTTTTTTTGAAGGTACCCATGTCGTATCGTCCCGCACAAGGAAGCTCATTCCACAGCTTTGTAGTACGTGGAAGAAAGCTCCTTGAAAACTACACTGTGGAGGACCGCCACACATCCAGATGGTGGGGTTGATATCCTAACTTGTGGCGTGTCGTGCGAAGGTGGAATGTACAAACATATAAAAGCCCCTAAATAAATAAAAAAAAAATCAAATGCTATATAAAATCTAGTAGGACGCTCAAGCGTGATTCAATAGTATGCAATTTGTCCAGCCTACATGTAATTACGCAATTCGTAATCATGGCTCGTCGGTCGATCAGGGTCTTAAGAGACCATAAAAACACTTGACTCGTATCATGTATGACGCTATTACAGCCGACAATATCTAATGGCATAATAGAGACTGCGCAATTAAATATCCTACTTATTACAATATATTGAAAAATAAGTGACAATTTAAATATTTTCATGTTTTTTTTATGGAAGAGCAGGACAGACGAGTGTATGGTTCATCTAATGTTAATTAGTGATCACCGCCGCCCACAATCTCTTGCAACACCAGAGGAATCACAGTAGCGTTGCCGGCCTTTTAGCAATATGTACACGCTTCTTTGAAGTTACCAATGACGAATAGGATTGGAAACACCGGAGGAAGGTCATGCTCATACCACAGCTTGGTTGTATTTGGAAGAAATTTCTTGTAACCGCGCTGTGTTATGTTTATAAATGAAAACTGATTTCTTTCCCCTAGACATTGTATAACTAATTATCTAGTCTTGTAGACTTGTCAGGTCTTGCTGGAAGGACCATTCTAACATTGTAACAGTGGGAGGCTCCTTTGCACAGGATGCCGGCTAGATTATGGGTACCACAACGGCGCTTATTTCTGCCGTGAAGCAGTAATGTGTAAGCATTATTGTGTTTCGGTCTGAAGGGCGCCGTAGCTATTGAAATAACTGGGCAAATGAGACTTAACATCTTGTCTCAAGGTGACGAGCGCAGTTGTAGTGCCGCTCAGAATTTTTGGGGGTTTGAAGAATCCTGAGCGGCACTGCACTGAATGGGCAGGGCGTATCAATTACCATCAGCTGAACGTCCTGCTCGTCTTGTCCCTTATTTTCATTTAAAAAATAAGTATTTATGGCCAGCCTAAATATATTATATTAAACAAGATGAACTTACCATCAAATGAGTTAAGTTATAAGTTAAGTATATGTTATTTGCAATACGCATGTGCTTAGGCCATGCTAAAAGTTACAGGTCTGGCCATTTGTGACACAATTATGTAAAAACAATTAGGGTATTCAAAAACAAAAACACTCCGACAGTCGGTCACATTAAATATTTCGGGATACAATGTACTCTACTACTTATACTTTTCTGTACTCATGACAATCATATCAGCCGGAAGACGCCTACTGCAGGACAAAGACCTCAAAGATCTCCACGACGATCGGTCCTGGCCTGCCCTCATCCAACCTATTCCGGCGATCTTGACCAAATCATCGGTCCATATTTTCCTACCAACACTGCGTCTTCCGGTAGGTGGTCGCCATTCAAGGACTGCTACCCCACCGGCCAACTGTCCGTTGAAGTGCATTGCCCACTGCCACTTCAGTTTCGCAATAATCTCTTTTCATCTCTGGATAATGTGTTGCAATATTTCATGGAGATTGGTTGAGGTACTTATGTGCCTTAACGTACGTGAGGGCCTTAACGTGAAACCGTAACAAAACCCCTGAAGATCCCACGCCTCTTAAAGGCCTCGAACTTATATACTTACCCCCTTATTCATATTGGTCCGCTAACTTTAAACAGCCGCTAAGGAGTGTTTTTTCTCATTCTGATTTAGGTCAATAGAAGAAGACAGAGTACGAATTAGCAATGCTTTAAGTTAGCAGACTATTATGAATAAGGGGGTTAAGTATTAACAACTTGTGAACCACAGTTCCAATGGTGATATTTAAAGACGTGTTTAGGACACACGAAGGGGCAGAATAAGAGATTGGCCGAGTACTCGGCATATTCGGTTTTATTTATATTACTCGTACTCTATTGAGTATGTATACTCGGTTTTAAAAAATAATATATATTTGGGAGATATTTTTCAACATGTACTCATTTTTGAAGACCTATCCATAGAAACTCATTTTTTTTTGAGTTTCAGCCCTAAGTATGGAGAATCCCCACAATTTATTGTTATTTTTCTATTTTTGTGTGTAAATTTTAATGGGTTTCACAGAATACATCTACTTACTAAGTTTAAGCAGTATTTCAGTTCTTATAGTTTTGGAAAAAAGTATGTGATATACACGGACAGACAGAAACACACATGACGAATCTATAAGGATTCCGTTTTTTGCCATTTGGCTGCATTTTGATAGCCGGCCTGTCCGTAAGCGGCGTTAATCATTTGGAAATAAACAGGGAAACAAAGTGAACATAATATCATAACCTACATTTATTGGGTGTGTACATCATTGTGTGCTGTATGTGTGGTGAACGTTACTGCCGTATTGAAAAACCCAAGTAAATGCTTGTAAGACCAGACACTGAACGTTTTGATTTTCCTGTTAAGCTCGCTTTACACGGTGCGTTATTAATCGCGCATTACGACGCGTTCACACGATGGGTCGTGCTGGTGCCAAAAATGATTACGAACTAATTTATAGAAAGCTATCGCGTTTGATAAAAGTTGATAAAAAATTTCGCTGCAGCGCTGAATCAGTAATATATCACTTTGAGCCAGACTTTTGGGTACAGGCAGGCCTGTCTCACTACCCGTGGCCTCTACAGAGTAGCCCAGCCAGTAAAGACTCACGAGCGAGCAGTGACGCACGCGCCTTCTTTACCGATCCGACCGGTATTTTAAAAATGGAGAAACATAAAGCAAAGCATAGGTCATTGCGAGCCAAATTAAAAAAACAAACAGCTGAAACCATCTTATATAAAGTGATATTTATTATAATTACCATTCATGATAGCTAGCTATTATAACATTTTTATTTCCTATATATACTAAGTAAGTTTGACTATGTTGTGGTGTTCCAACGCATACAGTACTATCTGCAACTAATGTAGGTTTGACAATGAAAGATTATTGATTTAAATTTACGATTACATACTTTATATTATAGAAACAACTGAGCTATTTATATAAGATGACCTCATACTAGGTAGGTACAGTTTTAGGTAAAGAAGTCAACCCTAATGTCGTCAGAAGAGGTAAGAGTCACGCGATAGAAAGAGAGGCAACTTCTATGTGAGTAAAAATATAAGTTAGTAGCGCTGTGTGATATGAATTACACCTTATTGTATGGCCGCAAGAGTTTCTATTTCTTTTAATTGATTTTGCTGAGTGAGTCTTCTGTACTTGTACTATTACATATTCTTTGGTACAGGATTGCAGCGCAGTGAATTTTTACGTTTCGTACTCCTATCCTATAGACTAAACTGCTGATTGACTGTAGAGGTTACATAGCTTCAATTCATTCATAAGATAATTAATATTAATTGAATTAATTGAACAATTAAATATATTCTATTACTTATATTATTATGAATAGAGTTAAAATTGATAAATTCATTTTTGGTAGGTCCTACTGTACTAGGTACGCTAGCCTTTGGCCTTTAGTTTCGACTCGTGTTTAAATATAAGCAATGTCTAAAGATTGCTGAACGCTAAACAACAGAACTTTTTTAAAACATGTGTTTAACATTTTTGTAATAACACAGTTTGCCTATATCTTTCCTTTGTCAGTACAGAATCACATGACAGGGAGAAGTAATTTTAAACTTGGAGTAGTTTTATATTGCGTTTATTAATAACAGTCGGAGTTCAGATACGAGCGACCTGTGATATCACGCGCCATGACAGTCAGCTGTTGCTCTCGGAACCGTGTTTACCGTTAAAAGGTATAAAAACAAAGAAATCATGAACGAGCTGAGGCGGACGCGCCGTTATGTATCGTTTGTGCGGTCGCCATTGAGAATCAACATTAACTGTAATTCTTTTTTTTAGTACAGCCTGCGGGTTAATAGTAATGTGATCACCGCGGTCTATTTGGTATTCTAGCAAGGTAGGCACTGTAGATCTAACTAGGCGCAGTTGTGCTTTAGTCCGATAGTACGACATAAGTTGTATGAAGCGCTGCTTGCTTCGTATAGTATACAACCTGGAGACTGCCTACCGTAGGTAGTAAATTAACTTTAACACTAGTGCTATATTTATTTAGGTTCATAACGAGGTAAGCACTGCCTTAGTGCCTATATGATATGCACGCTCCTGCGTCTATGTACAACATGTGACAAATGAATACAACCTTACTTTGAGACGGAAGTACGCCATTGTTTGTCATTCTTTTAAATATTCAATAAAACTCCTTGAACAGCACACTGTCGATGATCAGTTCACGGATATTACTTATGGTAAGAGGAGGAGCGAAAGTGCGTGACGGTTGACACCAGAATCACTTGATCGTTGCAGCCAGCGATTTTTTTATAATAAAAATAAGAGACGAGACGAGCAGGACGTTCAGCTGATGGTAATTGATACGTCCTGCCCATTACAATGCAGTGCCGCTCGTCACCTTGAGACAAGATGTTAAGTCTCATTTGCCCAGTAATTTCACTAGCTACAGCGCTTATATCTTTTACGTGTGTGTGTGTTTTCTTCTATTTAATGTTTGTCCATGTCGTTCTATGAGGTAGCGAGTTCAGTTAGTGACTCGATGTTATGAATATAACCTGAATCTATTATAAGAATGATATTCGTAATAAAAACGTTACAACACGGAAGGCCGAAGCTCAAACATAAAACTCACATTAACTATTAAAACATATCATCGACCACGTGAAACACATAATATATATAACATAACAGTACATTGTTATCTTATGTAAAATGCTACTTGTTTTAACTTCATTACGAAATACAAAAAACGTTAGTAGTACCTACTTAGAATATCCGAGAAGAGAGAGTCAAAATTTTATTTGCTTAGGAACCATAATAGATATTGCAAAAATAATAAAATTATTATACAAAAGTAAAAGTAAATTCAAAAAGAAATCTATCAAAAGAATTACCTATCACACTACTGCAGTCCATTAATTGTTATCTCTTCAAATTAAAATATTTAAAGCATTATTAATATTATTGAATTGTAAGATGAGTATAAATGCACACAAATAAATCATAATATTATGTACGCTTTTTATCTGAAAATATTCATTTAATGAATAATGATGCATTTTTCTGCAATCACAGTGGAAATTTTTTAATTCTAATGAATGAATCATTCTTATTTTTGGGAAAATATAGCCCCCTTATCCACTATTCTCATTTGATCATAGAAATATTTTAAATTAAAAATATGTATAGATTTACTCATATTTACGTATGTAAAATACTTTATAGACATTTTAAATATGCATCGAATTAGTCGAACTTGTACAAACATCAATATTGATGATTGATTTGGTTGTGTGTCGAGTCAATAGTTTTAAGAGCCGCGTCATTCCATCGAGGTTTTCAAATGTTGATAATTCATATTTAAGGTGTGTGTAGACTGATTCCGCACCGTCGCCACTTCGCCGCCGCTTGTAGGATAAACCATACTATAAATTGTATTGTACTCTATATCATGTAGGCGTACTCTATAATCTATAACACTAATAAAATATGCTACAATACTCTTTTTTACACAATGTTTACTACGCTAGTGCCAGTCATGTAATATTATGCAAACCCATTATCATAACCAAAAAAGGTCTGAACCGACTATTTACTGTTAATATGTTGGTATCCCCAAGTCCTCAAGCCACATTCGTACGTTTCTTAACGCAGCCTCTAATGTCACTATGTCAATGTCAAGTCGCAAGTTATTTTGAGGTCACGATAATTTTTAAAAATAGGTATAAAATAAATGACTTTTTTCCGTAAGTCTAAGTCCGTACTCCTTATTTACATCAAATATACTCTATTTCTTCTAATAAAAATTGGTAACTCTAGCCGCTTGTGACAGCCATATCTCTTTAATTGTAAAAATAACAAACTGTACATTGCTAGTGTAGCTCGCATAATGTCGAATTTATATCAGAAGATGATATTTCTACTAGCACTATCTCTCAGCCATCAACCAAGCTTTGCGTCTAAAGTTATACATTATTGTCGATAAATATTTTTAAGGGTTTTTCCGATACGACTTATCTTTTTAATTATGAAACGTCTCGTTTAATAAAACCTCCATTGCTATACAACGATATAGATCACTAACAGTTTATTAAAATAAAGTAAGCACATTCAGCAGAAGCCTCCAACGAATTAAACTGGTACTAATATTGAGAGAAATAATAGCGGCAACGGAGCGCGGCGGTCTGAGGATTAGTTGACAACGTCGCGTGTATGGAGATCTGTCGTCTGCGGCATCCGCGCGGCGGCAGTGTAGTCTATACGTGTACTAATAATGCTATGTTAACAAACAACGAGGTATAAGATTAAAAGCTTTGTCATCAGTGGATGAGGTTAGCCTGGTGTTAAGTTATTTAATCTACGTGTTACGCTATGTTGCGATAAGAATATTTGTAATAGGATTAAAAAACATTAGTTTACATTAGCTGTACTAGAATAAACGAAGCCAGATTTATTCACGCCAGATACTCAATGACTTCCTGCGGATTATCAAGGGTCATAAACTAAATTACTAACGTTTATCACTAACAATTACGCCAGCGCACGCGGAGATAGTGATTTTTTCCGACTTCACAAAATGTTAATGTTTCCCTAAACTTTTCCTCGTGAATCTGGGCATTAATAACAAAAAGTATTATGCAAATCCGTAGACCCGGATATTAAGTTGTAAAACTATTCGCATATAGCTTATATAATTGGTGTTTCAAACTAATTTCCTAAACAGGATGTCTTCTACATTTCCAATTAGTGGTAGTGATAAACAACTCCTTTGACTTTGACTGTGAGACGAAAGGACATATTTTTAAATGAAAATGAATTAATGTTATTTTTGTTTACTAATTGATAATGATAAAAGTTCGGAAGTGGATTAAGACCTAGGGATCAGATTTATCCATACACCACGCGCACACAGCGTCGCCAAGAACTCTTGACGTCTCAAGTAAAATTTAAGGTCATCATTACATAATTTAACGTCTAATGCCGGTTCACATATACCGATCGACGTCGAAGAAACCCTTACGAGAGGGTTAGCGAGGGGTGTGTGTGGAAAGGAGAATAATTGAGATGGGAGGCAATATGCTGGCTTACTTCCTTTATTGTTCTTTGTAGTGGATAAGTCCAGTGCCTTAACCTGCCCAGTGATTAAAAAATAAGGCGACAGCCCTACCTCGTCTCTACACAGCCTTGGTTGAAGTAGGCATCGTTTCACGTACTACCCCTACTCCTATACTAGGTATAATAGCTCAGAAACATATTGGCCTGGGGTTCCCAAAATTCTAACCCCCCAAAGAAAGTGAAGATTGAGATTGTTACCGCGAAAGATTACTATTATCCGACGTGTTCGTAGGATTTAGAGGTGTAGGAGGAAACCAGGCCTATCTCACTCCCCGTCGTCCAACGCATACATTACTATCTGCAACTCATGTAGGTTTGACACCGAAAGAATATTGATTTAAATTTTCGATTACATACCTATTTATACTATAGAAAAAACTAAGCTATTATTATAAGTTGACCTAATACTACTACTACTACAGTTTTAGGTAAAGAAGATAACCCTAATGTCGTCAGAAGAGGTAAGAGTCAGGCGAAAGAAAGAGAGGTAACTTCTAACTCCCTTATTCATAATGGTCCGCTAACTTTAAACAGCCGCTTAGGAGTGTTTTTTCTCATTCTGACTTAAGTCAACAGAAGAAGACAGAGTGAGAATTAGCAATGCTTTAAGTTAGCAGACTATTATGAATAAGGGGGTCAGTAAATACAAAGGTAGGTTAATAGCGCCGCGCGATCTGAATTACACCTTATTGTAGGGTCGCAAGACTATTTCTTTAATTCATTTTGAGAAGCGAGACTTCTGTATGTTTACATATTCTTTGGTGAAACTACGAACTATATCAATTTATCAGCGAGCCAAGTGTAGGTAACTAGGTAGGAGGGACACCTGCATAATTATCTTATATTGTGATGCCGCGTGCCGGCTGACTTTTGTCGCTACGTAACAGAACGTTCATTAACGAATGTCAATAGCTCTCAATTGAAGCGAAATCATGTTCGCGCCATATAATTAATGTTCATTGTAAAGACCAAACGCTAGTGTCGTGTTTAATGTCCGCCGTGTCTCCTCCAAGAACTTGAGACGGCAATTGGCTATCGAAAATAACGACAATAATGTCAACATGGCGATTGATATTTAAATATCAATCGTATTAATGTAGAAAATATTGTAACTCTTAAATGTAATATAAATAATAATGGTCTTCATAAAATATTATTAAATCATAAAAATAACATAAAAGGCACGGATAAATTAAATGACACAGAATGCATTAAAACGACAAATGAAAATGCGAAACATGTTATAAGAACGACCAATGGAAATGCTAAATCAGTCATGCGTCTTGTCAAATCAGGGTTGACAAGTTTCATTTTATAACAAGCAATAAGGATTGTTTCACGTAATAATATGTGACCATACCATTTGTGGTCTGCGCAGGTTTTTCTATATAAGAGGGAGCAAAACTGGATAAAGGCTCAAGGGATTGGGATGGTGAGGCAACCGCCCATGAACATCCGCAACAACAGGTGTCAAAAGATGCGTTGCCGGCCTTTAAGGTTGGAGTTTGCTCTTTCTTGAAGATCCCTAAGCCGTGTCGGTACTATAAGAACGCGCTATCGCTGTATCCAAATTTCCTCCCACCATCCACAAATGAAACCTTGTTGTACATTAAAGCTACATTTTCGGCCCAACATAACCAAACACTGACGGTTGAAAAGTTTAAAATTCCGCACGATCATCACGCAGTTTTTCGTATTATGTCTATTGAGAATTCTTTGCTAACGCGGCTTTGCTCTGAACAGTCATTATTAAGGCGACACAAAATGCCAGCGACCTTGAGCGATATGAGTTCACCGCTGCCGGCCCGCCATCTATGTAACAAAGGCAATATTTTCAAAATTCTTGCGTGGAAAACAGTTTATATGCTTACAATACTCGTTATTCACTACTAATCTGAATAAATAAACCTACACAAAAAAGTACAAGCTATAAGAATAACTTTTATGAGAGAAGTACCAAATGCGTCACGCCATGCCAAAAAACTTGTTTAACTGCAAAGAAAAGTGGTAGTTCAAAAAGGCTCGGCAGTGTTAACTATAACCAACAGCAAGCATTAGCAACCTACAAATAAGACTTAAGGATATGTGTAACAGGATTAAGTAGTGTTCATAGCTAGAAATGCTATACTTTCACCACAAAACTTGTCTAAAAACATCATGTTTGCGTGTTTTCTGCTTACTCTTCGCCTTAAGTTACTTTGGCAAAGACCCATACTATACTGATAGCGCACTAGCAATATCCGACATTCTATGTACATTACATTGTATTGAACAAAAAACAAGGAAAAAGAGTATTTATAGATGTTATTAAGATTCCTTAGTTATACTTAATTATGAGTGATTATGCAACAAGGCTAGCAAACCTCATGTTTTGCGTTTTCCACTTGACTTTCCGCGTCATTGAGCTCTTTGTCATTAAGTCACCAATTCAGTTTAAAATATTCCATCATCAATATTATTATTAGTCATAATTTGGTGCTCACTATCTATTTAAATCGACATAATAATAAAATCCTCTCAACAATTTAGTTTTGTTACCAAAAATCTTAGATAAACATAACTGTGACATCAGATAGGCAGTATCTTGGCATTGATTAGAATCCGGTACTGAATGCTAATTTTGGTCACAATATCCGCAACATTGATCATCGGATTGACAAACAGAATATCACGATCACGATTTTTATAAATGAAATAGTTTTTTCATTTCTCATACTCGGAAAGTATTGTTGTTTTGATCTGATTATTGGGTGGAAAATGCTGCTTCCCTCCATAGAGAGGGAAAAATTCATACAAATTACTTCCCACGGCCACGGCCCTTAAGGCCGGAATGAATTTTAAAAATAGAACTGCTGTCAGCTTTGAAGAATTTTATGTAAAAAAACTTAGTAAAACAATACTGCGGCCATGTGACTAACTAATACTAACTAACTAAAAACTAATTGTCCCAATTTGACAATTAATTTAAAATAGGTATTACTTATATTATTATATATTATTAATAAATTGCTTAGATAAACAACTTCTTATATTTTCCTCAAATTCGAAATGAAAAGTAGAGTGTTTAACACGGGTAAAAGAATCAATTCCTACTCGGACTATAGCCGCCCTTGCTGCGCTCGGGCGTCTAAATACCTCGGGAATTGATTCTTTCGACCCTCGGTTAACAATCTACTATTCATATCGCAGTGACGTCAAGTTTAATAAAGCTGCTGTCCCACTAGCACCGCTACCGCACACGAGCACGTGGCGCATTTTAGCTACGTGGATTCATTTGTTTGACAACGTAGGTCTACCTTTCTACTACTACTCTCCACTGAAGCACACACTATACAGGAATATGCCCACGACTATATACAACTATAGCGTAGCTCACCACCGCTACGCACGAAGAAGCTACGCACATGCCATACTAAACGTAATTTGTACTACAGTGGAAACGAAGACCCAAGTTGTCAAATGCCATTGCCATTTGTGTGTGTACCACACTGACCTGTATAAATACCACTGGACAAGCGGTTCCATAATATGGTTGACAACAAATTTTTTGTGCCTATTTGAAGCGCCACTCGCGAGCGTCCAGAGAACTAATTTTGACGTATAATACAAATGGCTGCGAAGGAACGTATAATACTCTGAAGTATTTTTACATTTTGAATTAATTTCGCTCGTATTGCTTGTTATTTATACTACAATAATCAACGCAATAAAGTGCACAATATTTTTTATAAATAGTTTCCCACCATCTAAGTTGTCCACTAGGTTGTCATCACTAGTATTAGTATATATTTCGCAGACTCTCGCTACATAGCCAACAGCGCCAAAATGGCGTATGTCAAACAGTCCAGTGGTATATAGTAGAGGTCAGTGATGTACCACATGCACAGAGTGCATGACGTTGACAGCGTTGTGCTATGTAAGAGCCTATTCAAGCATTCCACGCGTGTATCAATGACGTCAATTGATGATTAGCGAGTCCGTGGGTTGCAGTGGACACAAACAATTTTCTTGTAAAGCGAAGCTTAACACACGTGCTTAGCCTCTCCGTGCGACCCGGTGGGGCAGCGGCTTTATGCCCACATGAAATGTTTCTTCTGTAACGCGTATTAAGTTATTGAGCACTCTACCCGTGACTCTACGCTACAGTTGACTTATTTGATTGAACGGCTTATAGGGAAGTGATACAGTCTTCAGTTTCAAACAACAACACAACTAAAGATTGTTATTGTAAAGCTTAAATTGATTTGGGGTCCTTTATATATACGCTAACCATGAACAAATTAGTCTTTTGATGATTTTTTGATACTTTTAATCCCTTCTTGACGAAAATAACGCAACCATCATTGCTATGAATTCTTATGTTTCAATTACAGAGAAAGCGATAGAACCAGTATCTTCGCGTTAATGTTTGAAATATTGGCGGAGTTCTCCGAGTCTTCTTGTTTTTAAATTAAAATAAATTAAAAATTATAAAGTAGTCGTAATCCCCAATTTCATTGAATAAAAAGAATATGAAAATTTGAATGAATGATTAAATTTGATATGAATTACAGAAAAATTGACGCCACAGCTGTTATTATCAATACAGGAAATTCCGGAAGCCGGAATACATTGTAATCTAACTAAAGCAATAATATATCAAAGGTGATAAAGAACACAAAGACACTAAAGAATCTTCTAATCTCTTATCTTTCAAGAATTATAACCTTACATTAATAATATTTCAAGGATATTTTTTATGATCTTTATTTTTACGATCATTGCCGACGTCCATCACCGCACAACAACAATCAAAGACCTAACAACCACACATTGCTCAATAGTAGGTATCTAGTTAAAGAGGGGGGAGGGTAAGGGGGATACATCTAGTCGGCCACTCACAAATTGGCTACCGGCCATAGAGTAGCAGGCAACCAGGCTCCCCATGAAAAATATGCAACTGGAACCTACGCTAAGGGACTGAAACATGGTCCCCTAGACTGCAACACCGCCCCAAAATTGTTGCCTCAGAGATGTGGTGATGGAGGCGAGTCCTGAAGATCCCTTGGCCAGCTTTCCAAACCAACAATTCCGTCTTGAAAGAAGTGAAGATTAAATAAAGGCTATCGCCGACTGTATAATTACAAATTCTGAAGTTCTTTGGTCACATCTCCAGAAATGAAGGATCGATTGAGCGGTTGGTAGTGCAGGGTCAGGTGGAGGGGAAAAGAGCGAGAGGATGCCGCGATGAACGGATCTAATCAAAGCAGTGACCTAGACAACCTGCAATGCAACAAACCGCCAAAAATGAGCAGCATCGCGCGGGAGGCAGTGCGACCATCTTAGAGGCCACGACCACTGTGACAAGAGTGAACGATTGAGAAGAATTCAAATGTAGTGGCGAAATACTCAATATTAAAGATTTATAAGATTATAAATATATTAAAGATTATTTTATATATTTTTTCTCATAATGCTACAGTTAAAGTCATAAATTTTGATTTTGATTTTCGTGACGTCAAATCATCTACGCGATTTATTTAATATTCCCTTATCTATAATATCAGCTAAGCCTTGAAGTGTTTACAACAATACCCGACAAATAACTCTCAAAAGAAGATCAAACGGCTGCTCGCGTTCATTATCATTTTCCACCTGTGTTCTTTTGTGCTATTGAAAATCACGTCACCCATTGTTTTTACATGACACGTACTTAGCCCTCATAACTAATGGCTTAGCAAATGTTTAGTCTATTATTAATCATTGTGCGCAGGCCCAAGATTAATCTATGAACTCTACTAATACCGCAATAGAATTATAGCTTTTCAATGTTCATTTATCATTATACACCAATTTGTGTTGTCGACGGTCACAGCGACAAAGAGAGTATAATATCATTTGTCAACTCTGAGATTAAAACACCTATTGGCTGAATAGGATAGAGGCAATTCTCAGAATTTATATTTCTATCAGAATTTCGAAGCAATATTGCTAGACGAAAAAGGCATTGGCTATTTTTTATCAGTTGTTTTAATTTTCGACAGCAGAACCCAAAGAAAACAGAATCTTCCTCCATCACGACAAAAGTTTACCTCTTTAGACGAAAAATCGAATATTTGTTTATGAGATCAGTAAAACATTTTCCTTTTAATAGTACCGACCTAAGCAAGTTCTTTTATGTAATGCAAAAATAAAATAATATCAAACAAAAATCTTAAAAGCAAAGCTTTTGAACCAAGATGACGTTCAAAAAAACGAATTATCATTCATCGGCCGGATAAGCCACACAATTCGAAAGAATGCCAAATATATCCCGGGGCAATAGACTTTAGGGGCTTTAGACTGTGATTCCCAATTTGAAGCTCAGTAAATCTGAATGGATGGCATATGCAAAAATTGTGCGCTAACTATATAAAGGATACTGGAACATAAAATATAAGAAAGTCACATGATTCCGTTTTTATTCAGCTGGATTTTCTGATCATATTACAAGGCATAAATAAAAAAATTTTTACTATTTGGTACATCTGTCTATGATTGCTGTACATTCAGAGGACCGAGGCAAATCTTTTCGAATTAGTAGTAGATTATACGATAAATACGTGATTGTGAAATCCTTTTAAGTAAATTCATTTGATTTTAAATTAATACAAAGTTCAGCCATTGTCGAAACTGATCATGAAGTAATAAAGTAATAAATCTACAAATGAAGCGAAAAAGCCCCAAGCTTTAAATACATTATGCAACATATCAGCAAAACAGCGAAATCAGTTTTGCATAATGTATGTCCCTCGTAGTTGGAGGTACAGGCAAATATAAATTGACTTAAAAACTGCATCCATACAATGATACCACAGATTGGGAATGACGCACCGCCCTTAGGCTATTGTATAATAAGTTTTATTGTACGATACAACATTGCAACCATATTTAAATGAGAATAAAAAGAAGCCCGCTGATATTCTTGCGCCCGTTCTTCTCAGGTCTGAGGCATACTTTTTTGAATGGGTAGTTTTTGACTTTCAATGAGTGATATCGGATCCTATTTTCTATTAAATATTAGAATTTCTAGTTATTCTTTATTGAACCAAATATTATCAGCGCCATCGCAACAGCTGCGCTTGTCACTTTCGAGGACATAAGATGTTAAGCCTCATTCACCCAATAATTTCACTAGCTACAGCGCTTTTCTTAACCGACCAACAATAATGCTTACATATCACATCAATCATCCAAACTTCACTATCAATATGTAGTATAAGGAAATGAAAGCTGAAGAAGAATGCGGGGTTTTAATAGTATTTTTTTACAAGGAAAATAGTCGGCAAATAATAAAATCGCTATAACCAGCTAATAACCACCTCGGACTAAAAGAGGTACCTCTCGCAGCCTGCTTGCAAGATACTGCCTACCAAAACGTAATTTAATATCGACATATAAAGATCGTCGCATTCTATCAAAACAAAAAAAAAACAAGATAAATAATGTTGTAAGAACCTATAACAATAAGAGGTAACATTTAATTCAGTAGTCAATAAAAGCGCAATTTCGTTCAGTGAGCGTGAGGATAAATTTCCCAAAGGAGATCTCCTACTTGAGCGCCGTTGCAAGTTTCATAGAATCAATTCCTTGTCTGTTAACGACCGCGACGGTTGGATAATACAATACACTCTTTCTTATAACCCAACAACTTTTTCACGGACCGTCAGTGTGGTAAGTCTTCACCACGCAACTACGGGATTTGCAATTGCTGTTAAAAATATAACTAACCCCTTATTCATTATTCATAATGGTACGCTAACTTTAAACAGCCGCTAAGCAGTGTTTTTTCTCATTCTGACTTAGGTCAATAGAAGAAGACAGAGTGAGAATTAGCAATGCTTTAAGTTAGCAGACTATTATGAATAAGGGGGATATGGGGGAACATGACATATAGACGTACCTATTTCTAAGCAAATTAATTCTGGTGATTTATGTTTCAAATTTGCTGTAATGAACTGAGTGATCCTAGAGATTTAAATAAAGATCAGAATCAACCTGAACATGCTTGTTACAGGCTACCCACTGCTAGTGACTTTAACAGCTTGGCAAAAACTGTAATTGAAATCAGAGGGATTTAGGGACGAAAATGGGGGTGTAGACAACTGGAAGTTCTAGATAGGCTGGGCTGTTTGTACAGCTGTATCTTTTAATGAACGTAAGGCTCATTCCTGTAAGAGAGACGTGCTGGAGAAGATGCATTTACATAGCAATAGATACTAAAGGGGTGAAGAAGACATTTTCACTATTTTTCAACAGTATAACAACTGAGCACCACCATACCTAAATAAATCCGGCGACAAGCAGATACAAGTCATGAAATTTGCGCCGATTTAGAATGTTCTATGAATAATGTATTGCAACAAGACACAGACTAACGACTTGTTTTGCTTACATAATATTCCGAGAATATGTGCCCAATCTACTCGGACGTGAGATTTATCTCGAGCATGCACGAAGTGTTAGTTCTATTATGATCATCAATATCATTACTTACAGAATAAACGAGCTGGTGTATTTAAACAGAAAATAATCATTTGGGTATTACGTTAAATCGACTAAAAATCCCTGCATTTACTATTTATTCTTTCCACCTTTAATTCCTAATAATTTCTCATTTAATTTTAAACACACACAAGTATTACAAATATAAATAAAATACTTTTTAAGGAATTAAAACGATACGATTTGCGATTACGATGTTGAGTAAAAGTTACATTTTTATTATTATCTTAGTTAACCCGACTTTTCGTGACCTTTCTAGTGCACGTTTTCAGGGGGACTGCGGATGATATGAGTCAAGATAGTATTTGTCATAATTGTCAGTATGAAGTTTAGCGCCGTTTGTTGCATCGTGTTGGAGTGGTTTTGGCAAAACTTACTGAATGTCCTCTTCTTCTACACTACAGTTTTCATGAGCTTATGTAACGCAGTACCTAGCCATAAAAATGCCAAGGATAAACTATATCCATTGCAGATGTAGATTGTTGATAGAATGTGAGTTTTTTTTCATGCACTTATAGGTGTTTCTTATATTGTGCAAAAATACTTGTATACGCACATTCCCGGAAGTTTTACATATTTTTGATATATTACAGAGAATTTTATATTGGAGATTATCATTGGAAGAATAGCATTGGTTGTGGCTTCACGTACGCAGGTCACTATCGAATCCAATATACAACATGCTCACTTAACAAACACCAAAACAATGATGTAAATTGTCACACTCAACGACTAACAAATACAAAAAATACATGTTGCACTTAAAGTTATATTTACATGAGGATAAAATGGCGGGAACAGCTGATATATTTTACTATTCAATGTATTAATAAAACACAACTAGAACATGAGTGTGCCAGGGTAAAGTCGCAATAACAGCCAGCCTGACCCGAACACTTGTCAGTGTTGAGTCGAGCAGCAATTGCAAAACAGTAGTTATTGAGTAATCACCTCTCAGAATTAGAATGATAAAATTTTACTTTAACAAAGCACTGCTCACTAACAGAATATGTTAACTTGCGACAGTACAAATAAGCATGTGAAAAGAATCTTTAAAAATGCGCAAAAAGACAAGCAGGCGGATAGCTTTGATACCAGTTTCACTATTAGATCTCTTGGAACGTTCGAGTAAGTTTTAAGCCTTGATAACAGCAAGTCTGGCTCGAGAGCCTCGCAATTAGGCTTTCAATGTTGTGATTCTACATAAAAGACCACATTGTTAGTAATCAGCATCATGCTGAACTGTAGACAATTTGTGGCAAACACTTAGTTTGTTATGATTCTTCTATATAATTTGTTAATAATTTTCTTGTAAATTAATATCTTGTTTTCTTTTTCTTTCATTAAATATTTTTTGTCTCAACTTGGAAATTGGCTCCATCAGGGTCATCTATGATTGAGGTGTATGTTTGAATCACCAAGATTACTAATTTTTATGATTCTTCTATATACTTTGTTAATACTGTGTTAATAGTATTTTCTTTGATTAACGCGAGTGTTACACATTTAAATAAAACCTTTCCAGATCTCGATTTCAGATCCCAGGATGAAACTATCTTTGACTCATTTCATCTGCAGTCCCCCTGAAAACGAGATCTGGAAAGGTCTTGTAACGTCGGGTGAACTAAAATAAAAATGTAACTTTTACGCAAAAATCTAATGTAAAAACAGTTACAATAACACGCGTTTTAATACTTTTAAAGTGTTTTATTTTAACATTTTGTTTCTTGTAAATAAATATATATTTTTCTTTTTCTTTCATTAAATATTTTGTTGTCTCAACTTGGAACATGGCTCCACCAGGGTCATCTATGATTGAGGCGTATGTTTGTATCGAACCACGATTACTTAGAAACATTACTGATTGAATAATATCTACTGACCAAGCAGGTATCATAAAATATTGAAACAATTGCAGAATCGATACACATGTGTGTAACCTACAGTGATGAAATATTAAACAATCGGATGCGAGCAAAGCAAATAACAACTTGTAGATTCAGCTGTGTTATAAATTTTTATAGATCACGTTGTAATGCATTACAAATTTTGCTCACAGTGCTGACACTCACATGTGCCACAAAATCGAATTTAAAATAACTTCAATATTTACTCGAATTTGTTTACGTCTTCTTCTTCGTTGTGTTTTCTACCGCATTTATCACGGAGACATTTACATGTACATGGATGGTATAATCGCCACTCTCTATTCTTGTAAATGTTGGGTTGATAAAGTCATGCTGCAAAAAGTGTTTGTTACATAAGATTTTACTTTGTGCTAGCTGGCTACTTTACTAACAGCCGTTCCCAATATTCAGTCTATCTCCGGTTGTGGCCTACTTGAAATAAAAATCGTAACTATCTTTGACTTTTCTGTCCCAATAAACTTATCGACGATAACTCACTTTATCCGTACACGTTGTCTGTCAATGGGACGACGTATTGCTTACCAGCGATAGAAGTTTGTATGGAAATTGCAATTCACGTGTCCCAATATACGGCAATAAGAATGACTTATCGGGTATATTGGGACAGCTTCAGATTATTGACAGCTAATTACTGACAGTAGAAGGTAGTAATTTATCTCTATCTGTAGATAGTATAATGAGAACGGCCTTTAGTCAAACAAATATAAGTTCCCTAACATATTATACACTAAAACATTTTTCGAAACACGCTGCATCTTATGGTATAAGTATTATTCCCATCGGTTCAGTAGTTTTAGCTGTATAACCGAAGGAAGAAACCGGCTCTCCGTTTAGTAGTAGCAAAGATAATTCTCGCATGTTCATATGTGACAAGAGCAATAAAATAGCGTGTTAATACTAACTCTCAAATGTTTTGCCAATGATAACTGCACAGTTGAGCATTAGTCACTTGGACACGGTTCGATATCGGGATGTTTGTAAACTGCTAGATTCGCGAACTTTCCATTTGTCCAACGACATCGCTACAATGAAATTCGGGTATAGTTTAATTCAAAATTTTTATATTCTAAATATGATTTTTAAATTCCGTTCTGGCGCTTCATAATGGCGTTCCTCACGCTAGACATCGAGATTCTGAGGATCATATCCTAATTTGTGGCGTGTTGTGCGAAGGTAGAATTTGAAAAAAAAAATACTCATTCAGTGATTCACAAAAAATAATCTTTAAGACACTTAAGATTAATATTTAAAAAAACATGCAAGTACAAAGGTTTCATGTTAGTAAGATATTTAACGGTTATTTATTTTATTTTAATTTATTTTTATTGATTAACAACGTCTTTGAAGCTCGCAAGAGACTATATTCCGAGTAAGTTATTTTCATAATTTATGTGATTAACCTTTCAAATATAGTGAAATAATTTTTAAGGTACTTAAGCACCTTTTGGATAACATCTTATACACTTACTAGGTACTGTAGATAACTTAACTCTCCATATATGTATAAAGATATGAATCTTCCCTCGTCATGTTTTGTTGACGGGCCAGAGGTCATAAGCTGTTCTGACTCAATCGGAAAGATCTGTAGGTACCTAGTGAAATCAAGAAAGATGCTCAGGACCGATGCTTCTCGTTTAAATAGATGTATTTACGTCTCTCTCTATTCGGATCATCTACTATATGAGCGAATCGTAAGATATATCATTAAACGATCTAAGAGTACGATAGCACGACTACATTGGCAGTATCCACCATCATCCAGCGACTTTAAAAGAGATTCTTGTGTCTGTAATTACAGACAGTGCCGATATAACCACGTAGCAAAAGTAATAATTGCTAGGGGATGCACGCGTTTTTTTTGTATAAAACTTATTAAGATTTGGTAAACGTTAGACACTTGGTAACCGACTATTTCCTAGGGCTTTTTGAAAGAATTTACTACAGGTCCTTGCTTAATCCGGCACTGATTACAGGAGTATCCATAATTTTTAACCGAAACAAAAGTACCTCAATTGGACAGCTGTTTTGCCGCTGAAAAACCTGGCAAAATGTCCTGAGCAGTTGATGTCTTTTATAATATAAATACAAATATCTTACGTTGTTGTTTAAATTATAAACACTGCCCTACAAAACAGTAACAAATAAGGAAACAATTACCCGTACACGTTATTTACATCGTAAGGTCGCCAGTTGTCACTGTCTAGCAATGTGCATGTGATATTATTAGAATACGAGTACATATCAGAGTCTTTATTATGGCACCGCAAGGCTCTTGGTCGCCAAATACAGCCAGACGGTCACGGTCGCCACTCACAGCTGCTGAATGTGACACACATCAATATAATGAAAATTAAATAAAGTTTAGTGGCCACATGGCCAAGAATATGTATTAGTTGAATTTCGCTGACAATACTGTCAATACAATGATACTTCTGAACTTTTTCGAATGACAAGCAGCTTTGCAAACTTCACTACTGAACATATAGTGACAGATTATTGAGTTTCATCGTTCAATCGTTAGCTGTAAAAATTTGATTTGAATAAATTGTAAAGATCAATGTGGCAGCTGAATTGTTTGTTGAAAGATCTAATTTCAAAACAAAAGACCATTTTATAACAATAGTCAAAAAAACGAAACACCTTGATTTACACAAAAAATCGTAAGGGCCAGTAATTTGCAGATAATATTATAAAATATCGTATAATGAATAATTATGGTTAGCCCTTTAAGAATAATATAAATCATGTTAGAAATAAAGAGGTAAAACAAACAGTTTTTTTTTAAAAAGGTGGTCGTATCTCGTATTTCCTCCCCGGGTCCTAATGGCTCCTTAGGTACATGTGGATGAGGGTCACAATTATGTTGCGTATGATGTTATCTCACACTACTCATTTAGGTGTTTTAAGCTGCCCAAGCGTCTCCACGGCAGGTTATCTTTTTTTTCTTATGAAAATAAGGGACGAGACGAGCAAGGCGTTCAAGCTGATGGTGATTGATACGAATCCTGCCCTCAGGATTATTGAAAAACCCGAAAATTTTGAGCGGCACTACAATTACGCTCGTCAACTTGAGACATAAATTGATAAGCCTCATAGCTACGGCGCCCTTCGGACTGAAACAAAGTAATGTTTAGATTTCATTATTGCTTCACGGCAGAAATAGGCGCCGATGTGGTACCCATAATCTAGCCAGCATCCTGTGCAAAGTAGCCTGCAAAAATAACCATTGGTAAAAATCTGGCTCGGACTCGTCTCGTAGATTTAGTGACAGTTATTCAGTTTGCTGCGAAAATAACGAAAGCTGAAAGAATGAAGTTGAATCTTAATACGAGTATTATAAAAACAATTGAGTAACGCATCGCATACATGTTACTGTAGGCAGTGTTGCCAAATATTGGCTTTACGCGCAACGCACCCAGAGTGGTGCAATAACGTGTTCACGTTCATTATTAGTTGCGTTGAAATGTGAGGGTCGATGTGTTTCGGCTCCATTCTCACATCTGTTAACGAAATATAATCATACAATTTACATTAATCGTTTTTCTTAACTAAGCCATTAATAGACAAGATCACATCAATATAAAGTTTTTTTCAATTTATGGTTTGTTGTTTTACTATATATTTTCAGCTTTATTATAATTTAAGAAAGTTTCTCGTAAATCTATTGATTCTGTATCCTAGAGGGAAATCAGATATAAAGGCTTTCCATTCGTTACGGTTATACGACGCCTTCTCAGTACACGTATCATTATCATTATATCAGCCCGAAAACGTCTATTGCAGGACAAAGACCTCCCCCAAAGATCTCCTTAACGATCAGTCCTGCGCTGCCCTTATCCAACGTATTCCGGCGATCTTAACCAGATCATCTGTCCATCTTGTGGGTGGCCTACCAACACTGCATCTTCCGTATGTATGTACGTACGTATGCCTACGATGAACTCCTTAAGATTACACCAACAGTACTACTTTAATCCTCCTGTAACGAAACTGCAATAGATATGCAATGAAAACAGGTGCATTGAAAAAGAAAAATCAGATAGACTGAAAAAAAACTTAAACAGGAAAACAATATTCCCAGACATAATATTAAAATCAAAAACTCCTCTTAGGCTAGCGTTGCATCAACTTACTTTAGCAATAACACACATACTAAAGTACCGGTTAAGCAAAAAAATGTGTGGCAACATTTGACAATTTTTAGATGACGTCATGACTTTAACTGTTAACCGTAACCGTCCATTCTTAACCAGTGAAAGCTATTGTAAATCTTAAATAGCTAAATAGAGACCTGCCAAAAGTTTCAAATAAATATTCGATATTAACTTGCCCCTTATTCATAATGGTCCGCTAACTTTAAACAGCCGCTAAGGAGTGTTTTTTCTCATTCTGAGTTAGGTCAATAGAAGAAGACAGAGTGAGAATTAGCAATGCTTTAAGTTAGCAGACTATTATGAATAAGGGGGTTAATGTTTCACTTTTTAACTTAAACCATGCCACGGAGTACGATGGTGCAGTACATTCCAGTCCACGTTAAAGTCAGCGTTACTGTTAACGTTAAATTTGAATTAAGCCTTAACTATAACAGCTAATATGATCACTTCAATAATAATAATAACGTTACGAAAAACATTAAAATCAGATTCCTTGTCATTATATCACCAAATACGTCTTCACCGAACTTCTCAAAGTCGCATGTCAATTTCAGTTGTGGGTAAGGAGTTTCGTTGGTGAATGTCAATTGGTTCTGGTACATTGATCGAGCGGCGTCGCCGCGTGCAAGAATGCACGCATCTCTATCGTGCCGATATTAACAATAAATGTATACATCTATAAATAGCACTCGGCTAGTTTGTGGATTCCTGCAATATTTATACAGAATAATCTTCTCTGTTCTCTATATACTGTATACAGTAAAGAGAGAATACAGTGGATTTCGTGGATTCTGCACATGTGCTTGTTTTTCTTTTCTAAACGGTTAAATCTGGAATGTGTCCCTCGATGGTTTAAGCTTTGGATAAATTACAATATCGGACCCAGCCAGTTGTGCTGCGAATTATAAACTTCAAAAGCTTTGCGTGTATTTAACATTCAAACCCATTAAATACATATTTTATCAAACGTAAAGCAAAAGTTTCAAAATTAATTATACCTACATATTATAAAAGGTAAATACAAATAAAAAACTATATCTTCGTTTGTTTTGAGTCATCGTCGTGCGTATCAGTACATCCCGCATGTTCATTACGATGTAGGTAATCCGTAAGAGATAATGAGGTTGGAAACAAACGAGTTCCTCTTCCGCCTGGTAAATACTTATGGGTAGAAGAATAGGAATATTCAAATTCGGTTAATAAATATTCAAAATCAGAGACCTTTTTTGGAGAGGAGGAACGTACATTTAGGTATTGAAGACCCCGAAACGGGGGCCATATATTGGGTATATATTTACTCGGGTGTAAACAACCCCGATTAAAAACCTCCTCTGTGCCACCCCTAAAACTTTTTCAGGGAAACCGGGCGGAAGTCTCGCAGGCCGAAAATATAGCTCACAGGCGCGGGGTGTCTCGGAAAGAAACTCAAACTCGGACCCGACTGCTCGCTAGCCTGGATGGACAAAATCAGAGACCCCAATCAGATGATATACTTGTATCTATCTAGTATCTGTCCGAAAGACGCTGGTCACATTGGCTTTTTCCTTCTAATTTGAACGAACTGCCCAAAAAACTTTCAACTTATAATTCACCCTCTTAGGAGTATTTTGAAATCGCTGATACATGAACTTTCAACCTTTTTCAGAAATTTCGATCATCATTAAAAATTACAGGCTTCCATACAACGGCCATTAATTATTCTACCCCATTGAAGAGAAAAATCGTCGCTTACTGCTCATTTACGTCATTTAAGGACTCTTTGTGCCATATCGGTATCACCAGTAGTTTACACTCTGCGTTTATGAATCAGTCCGCCAGTCAGGACTAATAATTATATTGTACCTGTAGCGAGTAATTGATATTGCCATAGTATAAGTCTTCGGAACAGATCTTGAGCGGCTAGTGAAACTAATGCTGGAAGAATGCTGACGCAGGTTGCGATCTCAGCATGTGCCACTGCACCGTCCACCAGTGAGACGAGATTTTTTTCTGGGCATTTAACGACACTGGAGCCTGTCTGTTTAAAATTAACGATGCACCATGACAGATAATATAAGTATTCATTCGTGCGACTGTACACACAGTTGTCGAGTAGGTAATTTACACAGACCGCTCAAACAGGATATTGCTAGCTGTGTAAAACAGTCAAAGAGCAATTGACGCTCAAGCTATCGTTTTGCACGACTAACGGCCGTTTTCAATCATTTATCTATCCTTCGTTTAACTTACTAGAGGTAAACAAATCTATTATTTTACGCTTACTTACATTTCAATAACCTTTTGACAGAGAGCATTGGACTATATCTATATAGGACATAACTATGGATAGATAAGATCTTGTCATTAAACGGTGACAGCAATGTATCCGTAAGTTAAACTAAATAGATAGGTTATTGAAAGCAGCCGTTAATCGACTGACAATTACAACACGTAAAAGAAGCTGTCGAGAAGTCATTGTTTGCCACTCTGAATCATTTACTATCAGGCAAAAATATGCCTCAGTGTCGTCTTACGTGATTGGGCACGTGCTCTCGCTGGGTACTAGATTGTAGTCCACTATACGATGATGAACGATCGCTTCAATCTGCTAAAGTAGAAAAATATTCTCATTGGTATTGTTATTCGCTACAATGTAATCCATATGATAAAAATACCCCAGTACAGAAGGAGAGTTCCTCTTCCGCGTAATAAAACATCGTCTGATAAACACAAGAGGGACGCAATCAAACTCAAAGCACTTGTTGCACAATTGTAATGAACAGATCTACGAGATCTTTATTGCAATTAACTGATTGTTGCTGTACCTAACAATTGGTTAAAATTATTTTCTTCTGTTAGACTGGGTCTACATGTAACTAACGATGGAGAATAAAAACTTTCAAAAGAAAGCAAGGCGAATGAAAGCCTCCTACAAGTTGCGAATGGGAAATGGGCTCGAAATAGAAATATTTGACCAATAATTAGTGCATATATAGTATTTTCGAGCAATAATCATATTCCGATGAAATCTAATAATAATAATAATAAGCGTAATAGCTCCTAATAAAGAGAGGGTAATAATTGAAGTAAAAGAAATAATAGTTTTTTTTTTACTTTCACAAATTGACTGGCAAAAAAATTCTAACTTATTTAAATGTTACTAATGCTTGAAGTATTAATAAATGCTGCAATTATACAAAATCATATCACACAAGTTACAAGAGGGTAAGGACACCACACTAAATTAAAATGCAATTAAAAATAAATTATAAAGCTTAAAGGCTTACAATAAAAACTCAATTGGTAAGTAATAAATTTAGCAAATAATCATTTGGTATGTTATGACGTAGATAAATAATTTAATACATTATGTTATTTTATATAGCCTTGTTATTTTATAAATACTTCTTCTTTGACAAAAAGTACACCATTCTCACGAAGTCGAGATAGTTAACGGGGTATTTATGTGTAGGTATAACTACTACGTAGCTTACGAGAAGCCCTTACCTTAAATGTGTACGATCTCGATATTTTGACTTGCCTATAGGCCGATGAATTTTATTATCTAAATTTATATTTAATCGGTTCTGAAATTGTTGTTATTTTTTTTTAAATAACAACTATTTTAGAACCGATATCGACGAGAACTGAAGAATGATAGGTACGTAAAGGAGAGTCGTAGCTTCTTCGAGTTAAAAGGTATTCCAAACAGGAAATAATAGATATAGTATGTTTTATCATATAATTGATAACGTATTTATGTAGTCAGAACACCCATAACGGGGTTCACTTCGCGACTGCCGAACTGAATGTTGCCAAGACTGTAGTATTTAAATGGCAATTATTATTATCAGCTGTGCCATTGACCCAGGTGACAATGTTAGTTAAGAGCTCTCAGAAACAGAGCGGACTGCTTTTTTTTAGAAAAATATGCTTACAATGTAATATCGTACAATAAAATTTATTAATATAGCTGGAGAGGCGGTCGCGTTCCATTCCCATTTTTGGTATCATTAAGAAAGTAATTTATGCTATACCACCAGCGTATTTTAACAATTTTTTTGATTTTCGTAATACATTTGTTTTGAACATTATCTGGGATCTGGTTGTAAAAGCATATTATTACATCACTCCACAAAAGACTTACTAACTCGACTTAGACGCCTAGTAGGCATTGTAAGTTTATATTTGCTGCTGGTGTTAACATTGTGGTTATGACAGTTTCTTTCAAATTCACTTATGTGCCTATGTACATACATAACATTATCATATACACCTACGTGTTCAAATGAACAATAAATACGTTAGGAAATTGCTTGATGGTACCTAAATGGAATCACCGTCGTCCATGTTCCGCGCCAAACCATGGGAATCACGAATAGGTACTTTTAAGATAGCTACCCTTTATCTGCGCTTTTTGGGAGTGATCACCACCTAGGTGGGTAACCGACATCAACCCAAAGAGTAAGTCTTTGTTTTTTTTAAGGATAAGCCCGAATTATTTTAGATTCATTCCATGAATTCATTACCTGCGTGGTGGTATACATAATACAATATACATATGAAATTGCCGGATCATATCAATTTTTATTTTTTTATTAGGTCGAAGTAGATGTATTTATTTATTCAATAAAAGTATCTATCTTCACGGTCTATTCATTTATTATTGTATTATGTATTATTGTAAAGATTTTTTTTCATCCAATTAATTGTCCTAATCGCGAAAAAGGAGGAAGTCAGTTGGGGAAAGGTCTGGCGAATAGGTATGGAGGACATCGGATGTTTTCTAATTACAATACTCTGCCTTATTAAACAGGAAATTTCCTCCTAAAGCATCTTTTCTCAAAATTAAAACTATATTTAGTGTTTGAGTTACTAACCTACTTAAGTTTGGGAGAGTTTCATACGCCGCTTTTCCTCTGTCAGAGCGCACTTGTTTCCAAAGCGGTGGTAGTGTTAGAAAAGACATCAAAAACAATTCTAAAGGAATCAATTTTGAGAAAAAAAATGCCTTTTAACTAATACAGAAATAGCGTATTTTTTCATCGTAAATTGTAATACAGCCTTGAGATGCATTCTTCTTCATTTTTAGTACTTTAAGGCCTTACTATTTGGATCAATGCGCGCGAATCATATCACGGCTTCATGATTCCCTTCATACAATATTGCGTCACTGGCTTCGCGATGACGTGTCAATTTGTTTACAAATGGATGGTCCTTGCTTCACCCACTGAAGCGTACTGCGGGCGGCAGCCAAGCCTCTTGTTAACTTGTCAAGCGAGCGAGGATAAATAACACACCGATAGTTTTTAACACATCAACGAACATATCATACGAGTAAATGTTAAGTTCAATGTTATGCTTTGAATCAACGTGTTATCTATTCTCAAGTATGAATACAACATAGTACACCACTTTATCTATGGACCTCGCTGGAACATGAAGCCAACTCCCGTTTCCCTTTCACCCCCTCGCGCTCGTACTGTAGCGTCAAGTACGGTTTGCAGATTCATTAGCGTTACGTACATGTCGTGATATTTCCGTGCTATCTTCTTCTGCTTTGTTTTTGAAGTTTTCATTGTTACGTTTTGACTTTTGCTGTTAATAATTCTGTAGTTTCTGTTTCTCTGTGTCGCTGTAATAATACTGCCAGAAAAATGAAAACTTTCTTTGTTAACCCAGATTCTTAAATGGCTTTTTCATTATTATAATGATGAAAATAAGCATCACACCTTTAAGTACATCAATTGTTTATTTATTACTACTTAATAACTAGTGATGCTTGTTTTGCACACCGTACCAAAGCGACCATGTGACGTCATCGACGTCAGATCCACAGACAATGTAACCGGCTAGTACTTCTATCACATTCTTATTGAACATTTTCAAAATGCAATGATTTGTATGATGACAAAGAATACAATCGATTAGACAAGCACGTACAGAATCTCTCCGCGCCAATACAGCCGTGACAGATAATTTACTGTCGTGTTGTAAACGCTCGATGACAACGTGCTATGAATACACACGACCACGAGCAACCGATTATGCCAAATGATTAACGGGTAATTTCACTTTGGGTTTCAACAGTGAGTTTAGTATTCTAATACGTCGGAGCAACTTATTATTAATAGGGATTGAAGTCGAAATACTTATATTAATAGAAACAATGCATGCAAATGTATAAAGCCTGAAAATTCTGTTCGAATCAAGTGTACCTAAAGTTCTGCCAAGTACAATACAGTGCCACTGCAATCCCGAGGGTGTGAGTGGCTTAGTTACATTATTACGTAATGACGTCTAGTAAAAATCTCAAGGATTTAAGCGTTCAGAGGAGTGCATTGGTTTTCTAGTAAGGTAGGCACTGTGGATCTAACTAGTCGTAGTTGAGCTTTGGATTAAGACTAAGATTGCTTACTAATAACAGAAGCAAATTAACTTTAACACTAGTGTTATATTTATTTATGTTATAGCGAGGTAGGCACTGCCTAATTGCTTATATGATATGCACGCCCCTGCTGGGGATACACATACCCGTAGCTTGCACACTCCCATACCAGCTCCATGCACGTGTCACCTATTGTCATGTGTAGCATGCCCGTTGAGAGAGAGGACGCAGAGGGTTGCCAAACTAGCGCGTGTGAATAGACGCGACAATTACGGGCATGTAAGTAGCAATAACCCGATTTTATTTAATTCACTTCGACTGTTATCCATTTTTACCGCACAAGAATAGGTAGGAGTTCTCTCACGAACAGTCCTGTCCATATGCGATAGCATTACTGGCATGCAAGGGCACAACATGCATACCAGTAACATTCATGCCAGCTACTTTCCCGATACACTGGCATGTGTATCCCCGCCTTTATTAACAGATTAGAAGTAAATTTATTGAAGTAGGCGTTACTTTGCGGAAATCCATAATCATACTGAATGTCGTGATGTCTCGTGCCAGATTTTGGCGAGAAAACACGTCCTGAGGATGCCTCGTGTAGAGGCGAAACACGTGTCGAATTGTTTAAAGACAAATGTTGGCGGAATTAACACTAAAGAAAACTCAAATCATTTGTATAGATTAGAAGTACAAAAAAATTACAATTGTCACTTATAAAATAAGATAGAATAAAGGTAAGTAAGATAGAATAAAGGTAAGTAGTTAACTCAAGAACTATTAATATTTCTATGTATAGTTCCGAGAGTAATTTATAATATAATTAAATAGACAATTGTTAACATTAGTTAAAGTTATAAGTTTACTGTTCTTTTGTATTGTTTTAGCGATTTTAAGATATTGCCACTTTTAATGACATGAAACGAAATTCTTTTGAATACAAAGTATATTCTTATTATGAACCCGCTGACCCGACAGACGCTATTCTGTCTATAGAAATAAAATGATGTAAGTATTCGGAAATAATGTAGTCTAAAGCCATCGGAAATGTGTAATCAAAGTTAATGAGTTAAAAATGAAACAAAAACGTATATATTAATGATATTATATGTAGTAATAAAATGATAAGGATTAATATCGTATTTGTGTAAACAGATTTCTAATTGCCAATTTTTTTAAGATATTAAAATATATATAGTAGGTACTAGCTGACCCAGCAAACGTTGTATTGCCGATATTAAAATCGCGATACTAAAGTAACTGTTGATCGTAGATGGGTGAAAATTTGAAGTTGTATGTATTTTTTTATGCTGACTCATAAACACACAAATTTAAAAAAAATGTCAAAAAAATTAAAAAAAAAATTGGTGTGGACCTTTAACATTTAGGGGGATGAAAAATAGATGTTGTCCGATTCTCAGACCTACCCAATATGCACTTAAAATTTCATGAGAATCGGTCAAGCTGTTTCGAAGGAGTTTAACTACAAACACCGCGACATGAGAATTTTATATATTAAGATTTTATCTTTAAGAGATATACCTACGTATGTCATCGCGGACTTTTCTGTACACCTATATATAAGATATACAATTCCACAATACATTATTTTGTTATATTTCAAAGGGCTCAGACAGCGTTTTCGTTAAAAGCTACCAGACGGCTTATTTTTTTTTTCGACATCTCCAACAAATATCTTTAATATATACACATATGCATACAAAAACGTAACAAATTGTATACTAAAACCTTCCTCGAGAACCACGTTATCCATTGGTGAAAACAACATGAATATCGGTGCAGTAGTTTTTGAGTTTATCGCGAACAGACAGACACGGCGAAGGACTTTGTTTTATAATTTATAGTGAATATAGTGTTTCTTCATAAAATAATAGGCACAACGATAGCAAACTGATTTTGCCAAAATGTCAATTATTTGAAGCTGGGCGTCACAGAATTTCGGAAAGCGTAAACATATTTTGATCATAAGTCGATCTTCAAGCACGACCCTTAAGGCGAAGGGTAAGCAGAAAACACGCATTTTAGACAAGTTTAGTGGTGAAAATACAGCATTTGGAGCTATGTACACTATTTTATCATATAATACATACCCTTACGGCTTATTTGTAGGTTTCTAATGTTTACTGTTGGTTATAGTTAACACTCCAGAGCTATTTTGAACTACCACTTTTCATTGCAGTTAAACAAGTTTTTTCTCGGCATGACGCATTTGTTTAGAACATTTCTCAGAAAAGGTATTTATATAGCTTGTACTTTTTTGTGTAGGCACATTTATTCAGATTAGTAATCAAAAATGAGAATTGTTAGCATATAAACTGTTTGCGCCTGTTAAAAACGAATACGAAATATTATACGAAAAATTACGATTTCCACGCAAGGATTTTGAAAATGTTGGCTTTGTTACATAGATCGCGGGCCGGCAGCCGTGAACTCATATCGCTCAAGGTCGCTAGCATTTAGTGTCGCCTTAAATATTATTTTACCTACTACTCAAATTCTATAATATTTAACGTGATATTGCCTACCCGTTACTGGTTAACTTTAGTTGGTTTTCTAAGCAACTTGCTTCTACTAATAGAATGACTATAAACAGAGCTTCATGTAGTGACGTATTCAAATCGATATAATTATATCAGTATTTTAACAAAACAAGCATATAGATACCTACTCTCGCTAACACTCAGAATTTCAGGTTTGATCATGAATCTTTAGGAGGCTCCTTTGCACAGGATGCCGGCTAGATTATGGGTACCACAACGGCGCCTATTTCTTCCGTGAAGCAGTAATGGGTAATCATTATTGTTGCTCGATTATTGGTGCCGTAGCTAGTGAAATTACTGGGCAAATGAGACTTAACATCTTATGTCTCGAGGTGACGAGCGCAAATGTATTACCGCTGAGTTTGTGTTTTTCAATAATCCTGAGTGGCACTGCATTGTAATGGGCAGGGCGTATCAAATACCATCAACTGAACGCCCTGCTCGTCTCATCACTAAATTACATAAAAAAATCCTGGGCGTCACTGCATTGTAATCGGTAGGGCGTATGATTTGGTAAACGGCTTCCTTGTCACAATAATTTTGTCTCATAAAAACATACGTCGTCAAGCTAATATAAAACATAATTTTTGATTAATTGGCCACAAACTTTCTTAGCACAGAGCTGTTAATAACTCCTTTACAAACAGCACGCTGGCTATTATAAATTACATATCGCAAATCGCTTTTCAATTTCCTGTTTACAGTTTCATTTTTAATCTCGCGCGACGCAAGACGTCGGAGAAAGTGTCGAGTGGTCCACTTCTTCCACTCGTCTTCATATCTGGGTTACCTTAATATGTTTTAAATATTACTTACTGTATGTGCCCCGCGCAATCGTTTTTCTCAAACTAACTGTATAGATAATTTAAATAATATGATACGGCGTAAAACTGTACAAAGTTACTTTGAAATTGTTATATTTATATTAAAGTGAAACTTTTATTACATCGCCTCAATTTTTTCGCAATCGCATGTCGCATTACAAGCGGCCGCAGAGTAGGGGCTGTCTAAGGCGCCCGATTTCAGATCTGCTTACCGAAAGTGAGCGTGCGTTTGTACCCCACACCTAACACCACAAATCCTTGGCTGATATCTATAGTGTGATAAAACGCGAACTTGGTTTGTGCATTGGGCTGTGTTAGCTTTTAAGCTCAGCTGTCAAATGGCTAAAAAAAAACCTAAACCAATGATTATGCAAAGCTTACACTCAGCTAAGTTTTACTAAGTAAATCTGAGAAATGTCTGAGTACGCTGTATATACTCAGTCTTAGGCTGCAAAAAGATGGTGTTTCATTTGCGGGATTAAATATTAATGTATTTAATACATTGTCACAGGGTATTCTCGAGTTGCCTTATCAAAAAGGGCTACTGCAAAATGGAGGATTATTTTAAATAAAAACTATTTGGACAGGCTAATCAATGCTCGACCAGCCACCTATTCATCCACATTTTATACTAGAAATATATAATTTAAGTAATTCTCTTTTAAAAATGGGTATGACGAGCATAGCATTTCCTTGAAATCTACTTGCAATGATGAAGAGAGTATTTGATTTTATACTAAGCTATTTTTATAACATTATAATTTCTGAAGTACCTATACTATACTCTGATAGTAACGTTATTTTGCGTCAAAAGTTTCACTTGCATCTAGGGTTGCCAAACGTATTCTAAAATACAGTATTGTACTCTTTATCATGTAGGCGTACTCTATAATCTATAACTTATATTATTACAAAAAGTACAAAAAATACCTTTTTAAAAATATTAAATAAATGATACTCTCTTTGGAAGTTCCTACTCTTCATATATACCTCCTTCGCAATCAGATACTCTATTTCTTCTAATAAAAATTGGCAAACCTACCTGCATCGTGGTTTTATAAAATCACACAATTGCTTTTTAATTTCATTGAGAGTATAAAACTAATGGAAGGCTTCGTAGCACAGGATGCAAGAAGAGTAATGCATCGCGTTGTGTAAAAGCGCTATTTGTCTTTCGGTTCAGGGCGCCTTAGCTACAGATATTACTGGGCTAATGGATTTAACATCTTATGTCTCAAGGTGACGAGGGGTATTGCGATACAGCTGCTCAGAATTTTGGGTTTTAAAAGAATCCTGAGCGGCACTGCATTGTATAGGCACGGCGTATCACATTCCAGGTGAAAGTCTTGCTCGTGTAGAGACTTATTCTCAAAAAAAACTGCAATGATTAAGTCTACAGTCGGAAAATAAAAATATACGTTTCTTTCTGCTCTCAGACATTTCTAGAACAATCTTCGGCGAATGTATTATATTTCACTCTACGTTAGCACATTTTCCCAACTGATTCCATTGTGTCTATACATTTTCTTATAGATATAGGATTCTTGCAGATCACTACACTGACTGAAGTATGAAGAAGTGGTGGCAAATGGCAAAACGTTTACATATAACTTTAACATGAATACTTTAAGTGTCATGGATTGACCTTCACCTACATGCAGTAAGTGCAATATATAAGTTGAATCACTCAATAAATACAATGGCAAATTATTATGGGCGAATGAATGTTTCAAACTAAGCTGAATCACCTACCGTGAAATCATTTATAAAACAAACTGAGTCGAGAGTATAATACGAGCAGACGATCCACTAAATATTAAGCGGTTTCTGATCTCATGATATGACTCTTCAGAACTGAAGCTTAGCCGCAGCTCAGCGAACTTTGTCCTGTTCTGTGTTAACTGTTATGCAAAAGAGAGCCATCCGTGCTATATATCAGCTTGGTTATAGACAGTCTCTTCAAGAAATAAATATTATGACTGTTCATTGTCAGTATATTTATGAAAATTTAATATACTTTCACAAAAATCGTCGCCTTTTTGCTCTTAATAGTGATTTTCATTATTATAACACTAGAAATAAGGGATTGCTTGAAACTAATTCTAATAGGCTTCATAAGATACATTTATAGCTTTAAGGGAAAATGTAAAGGGTGTCCAGCGGGAATTTTTCAACTTTAAATAAACGTTACTCATTTGTTAGCGGGGTTAGGGCTGCGGAGGGGGTGACGTTAGAAGCGACGTTTCTGCGGATTTGTCAGTCGCCATGAGTCATTGGTCGGGCGCGCACCGCGCGTATGCGGTGGAACAATATTTGTTGAACGGCAATTCGCCTATTCGAGCGCGTCGTGCTTTTTTGTTTGCATTACAACATTCGGCGATTAAGCGATGGTCCGAGTACGCAGCTTATCAGAACGTGGGTGCAAAGATTTCGAGAAGAAGGGACAATGATCAATAGGCCGCCACCAGGACCGTCTACGTCGGCAGCAACACCAGAACGAGTGGCACAGGTGCGTCAAGAAATTCTTAGAAATCCAAGGAAATCAGTAAGAAAGATTGCCGCCTCTACAGGCATTAAGAAGTCAACTGTGCATACGATTTTGAAAAAAAAACTAAAGCTTCATCCCTATAAAATGCAAATTGTCCAAAAATTGAATGAGAACGATTATGTTTCAAGAGAAAGGTACGCCAGAACGGCTTTGCAACGATTTCGAACCCCCAGAACACTTGGAAACATATTGTTCAGCGATGAGGCACATTTTCACATCGGGGGTTACGTAAACAAGCAAAATATGCGTTACTGGAATCCCAACAACCCAAGAGAACGTCATCAGAAAAGTTTGCACTGCCCGAAAACCACAGTATGGTGCGCCATCTCAGCTCAAGGAATAATCGGACCGTATTTTTTTAATCAGGGGGAAACTGTGGATACCTCTGTATACTGCCGCATGATTGATGAGTTTTTAGTGCCGCAATTGCAAGTTTTTCCAGGACGCAACAATAGGACACATTTCCAGCAAGATGGGGCAACCCCGCACACTTCCAGGGTGTCCATGTCGAAGTTAAGGGACATTTTCCCTGGAAAATTAATAAGCAAGTACGGAGACATAGCCTGGCCACCACGATCGCCTGACTTGACGCCCTGTGATTTTTTCTTGTGGGGATACCTCAAGTCCAAAGTTTACTGTAATAATCCCCGCACCATATCTGCCCTACAAGAAAATATCCGGCGTGAAATTGATGCAATCCCCCAAGCACTGTGTTCGCGCGTATTCGCCAATATGAGGGTTCGCTTACAAGAGTGTGTTACGCGAAATGGACGTCACTTGGAGGACATTATTTTTAAAAAATAAAATCCGCAGAAACGTGCTTTGTTTTAAAAATATAATAAATATTTTGAGTTTAATAATATGTTTTTTATTTAAGTTTAAAAAACAAAATTTTCCGCTGGACACCCTTTACATACATTTTTATAATAAAGTCCCAGCCACTGCTCATTCATTATCTATAAATATATTTAATTGTTTCATTAAAAAATGGCTCTGTCGTAAATCCTACTACTTCACAGCTGAATATCCAAGTGATCCGACAGCCTGGGGCTAGATTATGATTTATAGCAATAGCAATGACAGTACAATATTGTATACTCGTATCTTATATCTTTAAACGAGCAATTCTTGTATATATATATAATCTGAATCTCGGAAACGGCTCCAACGATTTTCATAAAATTAAGTATGCAGGGGATTTCGGGGGTGATAAATCGATCTAGCTAGGTTTCAATTTAAAAAAAATGGTTTTATCCATGTTTGAATGAGAAACAGCTACAATAACATTAGAATACAAAGGTAAATTTCGCCACTATATACAAGACTATTATAGCTCAGATGGAACATTGGGTGATCCGGAAAGCAGAAGACCCCGGTTCGAATCCAGAACTCCTATTAGTTTTTTTTTTGTTCAAGTTTTGTATATTCTTAAAAATCCGAGCAAGGCTCGGTCGTCCGGATATTTGCATTAAAAAGAGCGCAATAAAGAATGCCGTGAGAGTTTCTTGCGCCGCTTCTTTTCTCTCACAGCGCCATGTTTCCAAAGCGGTAGTAGTATCTAGTATATTAGAAATGACATCAAAAAGAATTCTATAGGAATCAAATTGAGAAATAAATGCCTTTTAATGCCTTTTAACGCAGTATTATGAATAAGTAGTAAAATATTTGAGCCGCAACACACAATCTAACATACTTAACCGACACGGCTTAAAGCGTGGCCTATTGTATATTCAAGGTGACCTAAATACTGGTTACAGATCGTACCTGTTGTGCTAGGTTAGGGCTACCACGTGCGGCTGGGGTGAACTTTAACGGCTTTATTTCTATAAAAGTATCCGCTACTAAAATAGTTCACAAGGGTGATTTAAGGGGGTTTAATAAATAAATTGGACAGAGCAAACATTGCACGAAACGCTTCTCTCAAAACGACCATCATTTGGGCGTCCCGAGAGTTTATGCATCCTCGCGGGGCACATCATACAGCAGGTCGTAGTCGATTGTTATGGCTCGAACCCAAAGCCCGTGAATGCTAGTGTTCCTCAAGACCTGTGTGCTATCTCCTACACTGTTTCTTCCATATATCAGTGATATGTCGGACACATCGAACATGCATTGCCAATTGGATGACAGTAATGGACATGCCGTATAAACGGGCCATGCACATCTCTTGGGAAGTGGTCGACCAGTGCCTGATAAAAGTTGTGTCTTCTATCGAGTCCTCTCTTGAGAAAGTCACAGAATATCACCTTCCTTTCACAACACTTTCTTAATGCCTCGACTAGTATCGGAATACTGGGTCGCGAAATCATTTGCAAATTCAATCGCCTATTCCGCGGACATCTGGAAGGCAAAGCCAAATTGGCTTCGAAGAAAAAGAAGCTGGGTGTCAAAAATAGAGCACGCAATAATTCGAGTCAGCCCACATTCTAGCCCTCTACAAAGTCCCTGTCACACATATTGCAGTCATCGTGGTCTAGCACACCCCAGTATCAGCTTGAACCATTTGACCGCATGCAATGCAGAGCTGCTCGAACTGTCGAGGATCCAGGCTATGTGAACGGCTAAATCACTGCGTGGCATAGAGCCGTTGCTTCATGGTCGTTTGTAGCTGTCAAGGGTCAACATATTTTGTTATTGGATTTGTTTCGCTTCCTCTTTAAGGTTTAATCCTAAATTTTAGAAACAATGAACATGATGAACGATATGATCATTTGCTCTCCCCACCCACCTTGCCTGATTTTACCGACATCTTCCAGGAGCTATCTAAATCACCAAAATATAACATATATAATTCTTAAAAAACCGTAAAGACAAAAATAGAAGTGTTTCTTTTAAGTAAACAAAGTCCATAGCCAACTTAAGCTAAATTAATGACTAATAGCGATAATAAGTATAAATAATAATGGTTAAAGTAATTATTTATAGACATTATTCGTAGAGCAGATTAGTTTGTCAATGTGACCAACCAATATACGCAGACATCGACGTTTTATCACGATAACGTCCCCTCCCTCGTCGCAAACAAATACCGGTCCACTATGATTATATTTGTCGATTAATTATGCAAAACCATCCGCCGCTAATATATACTTCCTGGTAAATAGCTTGATGAGTGTATTGACGATATACCAACACAGTTATAACGCGAGATTAATGTTATCTTGGAAAAATATAGGATCGCTTGATCCTACGTTTTAAGTTGACCTATACCGAGTACAAGGGCAAAATTAATAAAAATGAGTCATAAAACTATTGCGATAAGTTCGTCAATACTTTAAGAAATGCTTATTTGAATAGAATCATAATATCTCAGCCACCTAAACAAAGACTGGGCTAGCCAGTCCCAGTGTTAAGACCGCTATCCCAACAAATCGCCAAAATAGCGCATAATTGAAACCATTTCTTGACGGTTTTAATATAAAGCTTATATTTTTACATTTCTATTTTTCATAGACAGTGCGGAAAAAAAAAATCACCAAACTACCCCTAACTTTTACACTTGGAGCCATGCTAATCATTCAGTCTAGATAACAATTGTACGAAAATATATTAACTGTACCTACACCAATAACTATTTAACATGACATAGTTTTGTAAAGAATATTGTATTATGTTTGTAATAAATTAAAAATGCTTCTAATTTTGATTTAAAACTATGGCGATCTTGGGCGAGAGAGGTAATTGGCTCCTCTCGATTTCTCAAGGTCATTGGCTCGGTCCCCAGCCTTAACTAGCTAGTCTTGAGAGCTTAGAACACTTCCTGGGTCTCATTATTGATGATTTTTGATCGAATCGTTAAACGAATAATACTGCTACCTTCAAAGTACACAAAATATTAAAATTCAAAATACAATTTTTGCATATTTTTATGTCGTTATCGATGCCTAAGTCGGACCAACGTACGCTTAATATTTATTTACAAGATGTGCAAGCTGAACTTTGAACGAAACTGGTGAAAAAAATATTACATCGTGGCGTAACTTTATTTTAAAAATATCTACCTACGTTTCACAACAATTTTAAAAGCGTGTAATAACGCTATATATATCACTTTTAATACCTAATTATGCCGAATAAAGAAAAAGATATATAGTGATTTTGAGAGCTAGGTATGTAGAGCTAGACATATCTCGGTGACGCAACGACACAACTAACATGTCCTCTATTGTGGCCTTGCTATTCAGTAATTTGGCTAAAATTTAAAGCGCTATACATTATAGCTCAATCTACGGGCTTCAAGCGGTATAAAATAAGGTAAGGGAAAGTCTTTTTGCATATACCTAGTATGTATAAACTTGTAATGCGCATAGGCCACAAAGGTTTGGAAAAAATAATTGCGGTTGGATATACCGAAAGCATAAGATCGCGCGGTCGCTCTGCAACAAGATGGACTGACCAAATTAAGGACTCGTCATCCAAATTCTCCACAGTTGTAAGAGACAAGCTGATCATCCGCTCCAGATGCCACCCTGATGCTGACGGCTGGCCACGATATAGTCCTCAGATATGAGGGACCGACTCCAGAGAGAGAAAGAGATAAACTTGTAATAAATATCTTTGGCAGTACTATCTGTATCTGGCTCCTTTTGATTACGTTAAAAACACACATTCATCAAAAAAGGTCACATTTAAAAAAAGAAACAAATTAGAAAAAAATATGTTTTTAGGCCGTTTTTGAAAAAAATTATAACTGTAATGAAACATGGACTACGAACGACGTGTTTCACAGTCAACGTCCTGCACGTCTCGTCTTTTATTGTCATAAAAAAAACTACCAATAAGATGGCAAAAAAACACTACGTCGCGATCGTTGGATGTCACAGAAGGTATACAATGTCGGCCTTACAAACAACTTGGTATAAAGTTATAACTGATGATTAAGAAAGAAAATACAAAATGTTTACAATATCGTTGACCACACTGTCAATACAATGATAATTCTGAAGTTTTCCTAATGACGAGCTCCCTTGCAAATAAACGCGTGAAACGTTATACGTCCGAACAAACCATTCGTAAGCAAAATGTCTATTTGTAAACATTTTACATATTCTTGGTAAATAATGCTTAGTTATAACTTTATGCCAATTTTATTTGTCAGGCCGTGTATGTATAAGCGGACGTTAACGTTTTGAATCGCGTACAATGCCGCGGTGAACAGTTAACTAAGTCTTGCGAGCTAATCATGGCAATGATGACGGCAGTCTAACGGGACTCTCCGCTATTATCTAGTCTAGTAGTATAACAGCTCACAAAACTCAATTTGTCATGACGTCACTGAATCTTCTAAATTAAAACGTGTATCAAGCACATATTATAGAAACAATTACCGAACAATGCGATTCTTAAATAAATTATAGAGTATTTTCTATATATATAAAAATGAATTGCTGTTCGTTAGTCTCGCTAAAACTCGAGAACGGCTGGACCGATTTGGCTAGTTTTTGTCTAGAATTATTCGTGGAACTCCAGAGAAGGTTTAAAAGGTAAATAAATATGAAAATGCTCGGAATTACATAAAAGAACATTATTGTTGTTCCTTTGATGTGTCCCGCGTCGCGCGTTCAGAAATCAAATTGAAAGAATTGTTTAAAATGAATAACTAATTAGAATCTTTGTATCTGTCTAACTTTTTCAGGAGTTAAAAAAACAAACTTAATTTTAGCTACCAGTAGTTGATAGATTAACTACAGTTGATGATGATACTATGATGGCAATACAACGTTTGCTGGGTCAGCTAGTATTTCATAAAATCAAGAATTATTTCGTAAAATATGTTCCCTGTTGTTTGTGTAAATAATTATGGGTCCCAAAGCCAAATAAAAACTATCCTATCTCTCAGTTGGACTAAATCGCACTCCATGTAGTAGTCACCATTAAAATCCGTTCATTAGTTTAGGAGTTCACTGGAAACAAACAACAGGACACTGGATTTATACTTAATAAGATTTTAAGTCGGTGGGACTTTGTGAAGACTGTAGATACAGCTGTTGAAATTAAGTGATAAATATTTGCGTATTTACGGCAATAAAACTCCAGATACGAGCTGTATATCTGTCCTTTCTCGCCTAATTTCGTATTCAAGAAAGCAAGCGTGTTAAAACGTAATCCACTGGCAAGTATATTATTATTTTTTCTGCGTACTAACACAGTAGAAAGATAACAATTACATCAACAGTCTTATATATCATGTAGTAGTAAAGGTAATAAAATGGAATCAATAAAGGCGTAATTACCACAGGATATGCGCGATTATTCCCTCGAAGGCCCCGAACACTTCCGAATCCGTCACGGCGGTACCCTACTATCGTTTCTAATGTTAATACAGGGTCAGGTTCGAATCGTGAAAGGGATTTAAGATAAATCTTGTTTTAAATCATCAGCATAATTGAATATCATTCTAATGGTCGGTAGCGGGCGATCTTCTGGTATATAAACACATAGATGGGTGGCGGAGAAGTCCTGACAGTTGGGCTGGATGTAGCGAAGACCTTCGATCGTGTATGGCACAAGGCGCTCCTCTGGAAGCTTTTATCATTTGGACTTCCCAGGAGTTTATGTAAGTGGCCCAAAAGCGTCCTCACTGGGTGCAGCATACAGGTCGTTGTCAACAGCTCTTTATTGCTCCAACCCGAAGCCCAAGGTTATGTAGGTACTATCTCCTATACTGTATCTTATGTATATCAATGATACGTTGGATGCCTCCAATATGCATTGCTATGCGAATAGCATCTATCATATTATATCATGATATCAATATTCTTATATGGATTATGTATATACTATATTTAAATTTAAGATATCTCAAAAAAAGAACTTTTCATACGTGTTTTTCTTTAGGGATAACTTTTAAACGGCTTTACCGATCGATTCCAAAAACTAATCAGTTCTTAACGTCAAAAAAGCACGTCGATCGCCATCAAGTCGGCCAAAATCGGTTGACCCGTTCGTGAGTTATCGTTGACGAAAGAAAACCGAAATAAGTTTGAAAACATATGTTTAATGTGTGTGTGTGTGTGTGTATGTGTTGCCATTTGAAAGTGCTTGACCAAAACTGAGATTTTTTTATACAATTTGGACTGGTAAACATTGAGAAATCTCAAATAACTATGAAAAAAAATCAAAATTTGGTTTTTTCGGAATAGTTGTTAAACAGCTTTACCGATCGACTGAAAACAGTGTGAAAATCCGTTTATTCATTCAAAAATAATTGCGGTTTTTTTAACCTAAAGAGTTCAAAATAACACTAATTATATTATATATATCTTTCTCAGTCTTTATTTATTGAATTATTGAAGATATTAAGAAATGTAGAAGAATGCAGCAACTTTATTATATATATATATTATTTTATATTATTATGTCATTTTTGTGTCTTTTTGATTATCAAAGAGATTCTCTCTCTCAGTTTGTTTTTGAAACAAAACAATTTTTTTTGATATCAATGATGGGTATAGACACTGCAGTTCTGTATGGAGGCACTTCCATGAGTTTCATGCCGTGACATAAGTTTCATAACTTATGTTTTAGTCATACAGCATCTTGCCATTTTTATTTAGTTTGAATGTTATTTCATATTAATTTTGTTAAAAAATCATGATATTCCCCCCATGAAATTTGCATTAATGTAGGTGTTTAAATACAGAGTGATATAGGTGCAATAAGGAATTTCACATTTCTACTCTTTGCACAATTCTTGCTGAACAACCTGGGAACTATCACTTTGCAAATAAAGTTAAATTTTGATAAAATTCAGTGTCACACATATTATCTTTGCAAATGTAAACTCAGTAAGAGTAGTAATTGCTACAGACACACTTGAAAATGGGCCTGCATATTTAAGCCCTCTTATCTCAGCCTGGGCGTAATTTTTTGAGTGAAACTTGTTATAGGTATATTGAAGTTACTTGATATCACAAATACATAAAACATTACAACTTTTCCTACGAATAAAATCCACATCAGACACTTGGTAAAATAGAGAGCTCTTTGACAGAAGTTGCTAGGGTTAAGCAAGTGTGCGCCATGTTTGCTTAACCTCTCCAAATCGGCAATAAGGCACTAGATTTTTCAGATACACCAAAACCGAGTGTGCAGTACAGTACCCTACTTCGTCAACAAGTTCTGCCCCTTATTTTGTTTATAAGAAGGTTAATTTTGCATGGTCTAATAGCTTGTTTCAATAGCTTTCTGATACATTCATTCAAATCATCTTAATTATAAGCAATCTATTGAATAGACATAAAATAATACACCTGAGGCATACCATGTGATCAGAGTTTCCCGGAACAGAAAGGTTAATCTGGCACTGCCTGTATAGTAACACTACTACTTGTGAAAACTAATTTGGTTAAAACCAAGAACATGACTTGTCAACTCCTAGGATGCACACATCAGAACCTCTTTCTATATTTTGTATTCCACTTATAAAAATGCAAGGATTATTGTCTACTATTTGATTTATTTGTTTAGTACTTCCTTATAATAAAACTCTTTTAATTTTTTTCCCAATTTGAGGCATTTTTTTTGACCATACAAAATATTATGATTTCAGTATTTGATATCATCTCCAGTTTAAATAGTCATGAGATATTTGCTTCTAATATTAAATGAAAATAATTATGAAATTCTATGTCTCTGATTCTTTAGTTTGGCTAAAACCACAATGGATGCAACCACCTGATGGAGCTTAAATCTAATTGGAATATAATACTCTTATTACATTAAAGAACTCTTGGCAAATGATACAGATAGATTTTCTTTTGTTTAGTCAAACACATCATTCTGTTTAGCACATAATATTTTAAAATATGACCATAATTGTATGTTTTTTTTTTATTTCTCTGCTGCATACTTTATTTTAAGATTCTTCGAAATGTAAAATAAATTACGGATAATATATAAAATCTACCTGAATGTGTAAGTCTCCTCCCAACTAAGGGGCTGTCCAGAAGAAGCCTGCGAAGGGACCATCTCCCGAAGACTCCACTACCCCAGCCGCATCCACCTCGACGCATTCCTTCGCGTTCCACCATCACGATAAAACTTTGCACATCACACACAAACAACTGTCTTGATTCTTACAACGTTGGAGTACTACAAGTCTTCCGAAGACTCGTATCGCGGCCCACTTTAAAGCAGTGTTGAAATAACCCACTCTCAGCGCAATAGAAAGTAGTTAGTAGATGGACTGACATATCATTCTAATAGCTACACTTTTTCAGAAGTATCAGTGTGCATCGTGCTCATGAATATCCTATCTTAGATTAATAACAACTAATGCAATATAAATATAGTGTACAACCAGATACCAAGTCCTGACCTAACTTATAAACGCAAAAATAACTGATAAGTGGAATGTTAAAACATGTGAATAAATATACAGCGTGATCTACACTTTATACCACAAACTATTCATTAAGTCACATTCAAGTCGCAAAGAAAGTACGAAAATTGTAAACTGAACTGATGTGAATTTTGATGTAACTTGTGAAATGTGTTTGCCCATACCGCCTGGAGCAAAGTTGTAAACTGGCAATCACGATTAGTGACAATGGCAATACTGCAAAGTCTGCAAGCCAAAGAATATATTTTGCTAAAACGACTACAAACGACAGATTATAACAAGCTGCGTTAAATATAACTAGCGCCGTTTGCGCCACTTGAAGTAACTAAAAAAGGGCGGGACATTTTCAATATTGTAGTAGAAATATTAAACGTCATATATTTGCAGCAATCCCGTCAAGATTGTACTGTTTAATGCGTATTGCCAGTGCTTCTATACCTGCCAACTTTGGACGAAATTTCTCAAAAAGTCATATGCGACAATGGCCGTGCAATACAATGATGCTTGTCGCATATTGATGGGATTGCCTAGGTACTGCAGTGCCTCGGGTATGTTTGCTGAATCGAGGGTGCCTAATTTCTATGCTGTGATGAGAAAAAGAGTTGCTTTCTTCTGGGATAGACTCCGCAAATCTCAGAACCGCATACTCCAAACGGTGTGTGACGGGATGCCTAGCAATATTTTTTCATATTGGCTATCTGTGCATCAAAACAAAAATAGTAAATAAATGACGGTGCCTGTACCAAGACGCCTGGGAAGAGCTTTACTAACCTTTCCAGATAGTTTATAAGTTTTGTGTATATTTTACTTTTTATCTTTATATAATGTATTACAATATCATTGCACCTATTTTTTTCATAATGTGTTTACTGACTAACTTTGCCTTTAATAAAAAGTTATTATTATATAAACATAATATCCTCTCTATAACCACCACCAGGCACAGTTTACGTTTACTTCAAGGGATATAACTGTTCTCGACGCCTGGGTGTCCATGAAGGACGGGACCTGTACGTTCTGTGGCTGCACGTGGACTGTTGTGACCAACCGTAACTTTATGCATGCCTGCAATGGTCCCATAGTGATAATGCAGATACAAATCGGTTCCATGAGCACGTATAAATGGCTACAGATTCAGTGTTAGAGCAGATCCCCACCACTTCTACGGTGATACGGTTTCTGGCGAATCAGTATCCACCATGCCTAATACCAACTGGTTATTGTGCTGATGCGAAGATCAGACCCGGACGATCATACATTTTTACCATCGGACATTCTGTTGATCGGTAACCATTCACCCTACTCACCGAAGCACTACCTGCTCTGGAGCACCGTCCCAATCACGTGCTTAACACGGACCGCTTAACCGATGTTAGGGTTGCCGCCGCGAGTGATACATAGGTCGGCAATTTGGGTTGAGATTATTTTTTGTAGCCTACACGTGGAAGAGGGTTTATTTTATGCAGGATGATTGAAGTGCCACCTGTACGTTCTGACTCTGTTTTCTTTTCCAATTCTAATCTGAATAACTTAGGTTCTCCACCACCACCTTATTTTGCGGCATGACTCATACATTTCGGAACGAAATTCGTGCCGTGTATAAGGCACTTTTCACCTTAGTCAATCCTAAATTGAGTGCGCCCGATACCATTCCCTCGATAGTACTACGGATATGCGGTCCAAAATTGGCGTCGCTCCTTATTCGTCTTTTTCAGCTCTCCTACACAAAAGGCGTAGTCCGAAAATGTAGTATAGAACGTGGCTTCTATCGCCAGCTCTTCTATCACTCATAAATGGGCGGTAGCGGTCGAGTCGAAGGTACAGTTGAGTCTGCACATAGTGGAAACCTTCGATCAAGTGTGGCATAAGGCGCATAGCGAAGCTGCCCTCCTATAGGCTTCCCGAAAAGTTTTCTGGGAACTGATTGAAGCATCAAGGTTAGTGTTGACAGTGCATGCTCTAAATTAAAACCCATAAATGCTGGTGTTTCACAAGGCTGCGTGCTATATACCCTACAATATTTGTTATACATATTAATATTCTAATGCTGCTGCAGCTGCATTCATTGCTATGCAGACGACAGCACAGGGTATGCTCACTTATTATTTATTAAAACTACAAAATGTATCGGGATATTCGCATTCAATGCGAAATATTTCTTAGATTGTTATATATATTTAGAACTAGCTGACCCGGCAAACGTTGTTTTACCATATAATTTTTTTTAGTGTTCGACGGTTTTTTCTTCGACGTATTTTACAAATACAACTACTATGAAAAAGTATTTTAGAGGGTTAATATGTATAGTATATATATGACACTCACAAAAATTTGAATTTCTATTGGTAACAGAATTTTTAAAATCGGCTAAGTAGATCCAGAGATAAAGGCCGGCAATGGTCTTGTGATTCCTCTGGTGTTGCAAGAGAACATTCTCTGAGCGGCGGTGATGACTTAACACCAGGTGGCCCGTACGCTCTTTAGTCCTCCATTTCCATAAAAAAAGAATATCCTCTAAAATTTTGTGATAATGATTTTAAATGAAAGAAAGTATTTTCTTTTTTCGTCAAGTTTTCAAGGATTTTATATTATTCCACGATTCGGGACGGAAGCAAATCCAACAAATTAAAAGTCATGAAAATCAGTCCAGCCGTTCTCCAGATATAAGTGTTCACACAACTATATTGTGTAATGCATGTAACTTTGTACTAAGAATTTTAATGATGATATCACCAATAGGTATTATAAACGCTATAGTTTGTAAGCTTATGGTGTTGTAAAGTTTCAATAAAATCCATTTAGTAGATTTCGTGTGAAAGAGCAACAAACATACATCCATACATCCAGACCTCCATGCATTCTTCCAAACTTTCGTATTTGTAATATTAGAAGATATTTCTTTGGAAAGCCAGAAGGTAGGGCTTAGATTTTTACAGGTCCATACAGCCAGACATGCATACATTCTTAAATACTTTCGTATTTATAATATAAGTAGATACTTCTTTAGAAAGCCACAAGGTAGGACTGAGATTTTCACAGGGTTGTAAGATTAAGTTTAGTATGTATCGATGTACCTTTATTATGTCTGACCTAAATGACCTGTCGTTTTCACTTTTTGCCTCATGTGGAAATAAATTAATTAACCGGCAATATAAGGTATCAACATGCCAAATTTTATTAAATTATGTGCATAAGTTGTTGTGTACTACGCTATATAAGTAAGCAGAGGTTTTTAACTGTCCCACGGGAACTCTTAAATTTTTCAGAATGAAAAGTATCTAAGATGTTAGTCAAAGTCAAAAACGTCTTTATTCACTGTAAAACTTTGTAAGTTATTTAGTGCAAGTCAGGATGAAATTCAAAAGTTACTGTGAGAACAATATTCATTAACAAAATTTAGAACATTAATTCCAACTATCTTTATCAGTCAAATAATCTTTCACATTATAAAAGGCCTTAGATGTTAATTTATTTTTTTGCGATACATTAAAAAATTTTAATAAGTAATATTTTAATATCATTTGGGAGTTTATTATAAAATTATAACACAATCCAGTTTCAACATCTGTCAGCTGCCTAATTTTTTTATCTCAAATACTGCAGAGCGAAGTCGATTACATAAGTTTTTTATGTGAGCAACCCATTGTAGCTTAAAGTCTAATGCCTAGGAATGTTGTCGTTTCTACTACATCAAGTTTGTCATTATTAATTTTTATAGGTGTTGGTTGGTGCTTTATATTTGGAAGTTTAAACCTTATACATTTTGTTTTCCTTTCGTTTAAAAGTAAGTTATTAACATTAAACCAATTTACTACTTCAGCAATGTCGTCGTCAACTTGACAGAATAGTTTTTCCTGGCGTTTTGTTTTACATAACAAAGATGTATCATCAGTAAACAGTATAATATCATGTTTATTTTGAATCAGATATGGTAAATCATTGACGTAAACCAGGAACAAAAAAGGACCCAAGAATGAGCCCATTGATATCGCTTCTTTACAAGAATAACGTGACATCTCATCAAACGTGATTTATATATTATTTGATATTCAAAACCGCGATGTCAAATTTCATTTTCTACAAAAACGCGGCATTTTTAAAGTGAATATTCGAGAAGTTATTAGTGAAAGAGACGGCACGGCCGCGGCAAATGGTCTTATCACGTTGTCTCTTCCGGTGTGGCGCTTGATATCGACAACGCGACGAGTCAGTTCACAGTTGGTCCCGCACGCGCGACTAGTGAAGTGCTTTTCACAAAAAACGTGACATCACGAGTATACCACGTTTATTATTTTAACTTCTGTCTGTTATTTATTTTAACTTTTATAATGTGATATAGTTATTTAACTCATTTTTGTTGTAAAACTCGTGTGCATTGAGAATGATATAATTTATATTGTCACATTATTGATGAAAAAGTAATCAAATATGTCACAACTTTCCTTTGTGATATATTTGATTGTAAGGATGATGTTGATAAATCATTTTAAAATACTATGGGTTATCTTATTTATTATCATTATTATTGAAAACTTTTTAGTTTATGCTTATATTATTGCAAATTGGTACATAATATGGTATATATAATTGCTAAAATAAAATAACTTTTACGAATTTGTTTTTCAGATGGGATCGCGATCTAGGAGGTTAGTTGAATTTGCTACAGGTGTTAAAAACAATTTAAGTGTAAGTAACCAAGTGATTCAAACTCTCAGATAGATATTTATACACAAGATGAAAATGAAAATGCTATCAGCTCGAACTTGCAAACATCAACAGAAGGTATTTTTTACTTGGATTGATATTAATTGTTCTAGTTATGGTCCTATAATTTCATTACTTCAATCCTCTTTGTAGACAAAGAATTCGACTAGTAGCAGCAGTTCCTCTAGTTCAAGCAGTTCTTCAAGTTCTAGCAGTTCTTCAAGCAGTGGTCCATCAATATATCATAGTAACTTCTACACTTCAAAAATGTATTGCAATTTTAATGTTTTAGACAGCGACGACTCAGTAAAGGATCCTGATTATGTAATTCAACAAACAAGACATGCTGAATGTTCTTCTGATACTGACGTGGAACGAGATGAACCGACTGTAATAACATTTTGGATGATCAACATTTTTAACATCTAATATGGAATCAGAAGAACCACATTCATCTACAAACGAACCTGGTATGGTATACTACGATCTCGGAGTGACAGAGAACAGCGACTATTCTGCGATTGTAAACGTAAGTAACGAGAATGCTGCAATCCCAGTAGTCTATTATTCTAGTCCAACTAAAACTGGTAAAAAAAGAACATTAAATGAAGCAAACTGGAAAGTCAATGTAGCTAAACGGCTGAGAAATAGTGGAAAGCCTTATCAATATACCAAATAAAAAAAAAACATACCAAGTCGTGAATTGAAACCTGCTTGTAAAGATATCTGTAAATTTAAATGCGGCTCTTAATTTACAGAGGAGCAAAGACAGACCATTTTAAATGTTTACTGGAACTTAGGTGCAATAGAAAAACAATGGACGTTTATAGCTAATAGTGTAGACATAGTCATCCCAAAACAACGTTACGTTAAAGTTGATTCGGATGGAAATGTGGCATGTATTCGAAACAACAACAATGCTTTCTTTCTGACTATTTCTGGTGAAAAAACAAGAGTTTGTAAATTATTCTTCAAAAACACTTTGGGGATTAATAATCGACCGATTGAAACAGCTTTGAAACAGAAAAATAGCAACACATTTCTTCCATGAATGATAACCGAGGTACTCATTCAAACCATCATTCAGTGAACGAAAGCATTAAAAATGACATAAAATTGTTTATTGAGTCTATACTAAAGATTGAATCACACTACATCCGAGCTAACTCAAAACGAGACTATATTGATGGTAGCAAAGCTGTAACAGATCTTCATAGAGATTATGTAGAAAAATGCAAAACTCAAAACGTCCCCTATGGAACCTACATTACGTTTTATCGTATTTTCACACAAGATTTTAACATTTCGTTTTTCACTCCTAAAAAAGATCTATGCGATGTATGTGAAGCCTATAAAATAGCCCAAATGAAGAGAAAGAATCTAAGAAGCAATATTAAGCCTTAAGAGAATTTTTGACTGTATGATTATGAAGAGTAGAGTAATGGAAATGTGCCTATTTTGAATTTCTAATAAGTACTATAACACTCAGTGCCATAATTGTGTTAGAAGTCACTTATGACTATTATATAACTTTAAGCAGTTAAATTTTAGATTTTTTCTTTATATTTGAAGTAATTTTTTAGTTTATAATTTTAATAAAAGCGAGTACTTAGTACTCTATGTGATTGATTGTGATCTCATGTTGATTATTGTGCCTTAAACTAATTTCATGGTGTAATTAAACCATTGTTTTGGTAAATTTGTTTTTTTTTAAATACAACGCCCCTTATTCATAATAGTCTGTTAACTTAAAGCATTGCTAATTCTCACTCTAATTCTCACTAAGTCAGAATGAGAAATAACACTCTTTAGCAGCTGTTTTAAGTTAGCGGACCATTATGAATAAAGGGGAATATCTTTATTTTGAAAGTGTATTTTATTTAACTTATTACACAGCCTTAAACCTATATTTAACACCTTCAATGTGATATATCAATATGTTACAAGCATTTTGTGACATATTTTCATTAAAAACGTGACATGTGATTCTGTGTTTTTTTAAACCAGTTTTTTTACCTAATTGATATTAAACTGGGATTTTTTTCTTATTTTTATAAAGATCATTAATAAATGCAACAATTTAATTGTTTTCCCACACCAAAATTATCAATATTTTAGAATTTATAAACACTTCACTGTTTGTAATTGCTCTCCTGTAAAGTGCTCTTTGAATCCTATTACACAAGTATGATTTCATTAAATCTAGAGAAACATCTCTATCCCCATAGTGGTAAATTTTTTTAAGTAAGGTTTCATGATGGACGTAGTCGAATGCCTTGGATAAATCACAAAACACTCCGAACGCATCACATGAATCCTCCCAAGCATCCAAAATATTTCTTATTTACTCGAAACTAGCATCTGTGGTTGAAAGACCTCATGGTCTTAATATGGTTTTACTCAAGTTCATATTGTTTATTATGCATGAGGTTATTATTGAAAAAATGGTTAATTAATTGCATTAACATAATTTTTTCGAAAATCTTGCTAAAGGTTGGTAGTACTAATATGGGTCTAAAATTGGTGGGGTCAGCTTTGTCTCCCGACTTAAATAGAGGAGTAATCTTGCTCTGTTTTATTAGGTTTGGAAGTATACCGCAATCTACACACTTATTGAAAATTAAACCTAAGTGTGTGGCTACAATTTCTATTACATATTTCACAACGTTAACAGAGATTCCCCAGAGATCTTTAGTTTTCTTAACGCTAATTAGTCTAAACGTTTTAATAATCTCTATGCGATCAACATGCGTAAATTTAAAGTTTGTATTACATAAAGATACGTTTTTCCGTAGCAGTTTCATTGCAGATATGTTAGGTTAGGAATTCAGATATTTTGTCGTAGAGACCGGTATCATCATTAAAAAACTTTTCAAAAGTATCTGCGATTTCAGAATCTGTTTTATGTTTCTGTTACCAATCTTTAATTTGAACTCATTATTTCTCTTATTTGTTTTACCGATCTCCTCATCTCATCTCTCAATTTATAATTTTCCAACGTTGACCGGCAATATAAGGTATCAACATTCCAAGTTTTATTAAGTTATGTGCATACGTTGTTATGTACTACGCTATTTAAGTGAGTAGAGGAAACGAACAAAAAGTTAACTGTCCCACGGGAACTCTTTAATTTTCCGGGAAAAAATAACTAAGATGTTGACCGGGGATGTACGGTCTCATCATGCAATTCAATTCAATTTAATCGGTCCAATAGTTTCCGAGATTAGCCCGTACAGACAGACAAACAGACAGAGAAATAAAAAATTCCAAAAAAATCGGGACCCATTGTACTTACATCCCCCCGACTCGGTTTTGATCATTTTTTTTTCTTGGTACAGAAATTTTATCTCTACGGATTTATTATAAGTATAGATATAGATAATTTTGGGTTCTATATATATTTTCCCTTAAAGTATAAGAGTGAGTCAAAGCGAACTGTTTGCGAATACATAATGATAATAATTGTCAAAATTGAATATGCGCAGAGCCCAAGCCACAGAATATCTATTATCTACAATAGATAAATGTTAAAATTTCTTGTGTTAAGTAAAATAATTTGCTTCTTTACTAGCAGCAAAAAAATAGCGTAATAACCCACCCACAGGTCGCTGAAAAGATGGTAATGGCCTACCTGTGGCTCATCCACACGTATTTTCCATTTAATATCATAAAGATATTCTCAGATGTTTTGTGGCAAGGAAAATATTAGAGGAAGGACATTTAAATTCAATTTACATAAACAGATGAATATTTTTACAGCATAATATACCAATAACAGCTTGTTTATCAAGAGTCAAAATGACCACCAAAGATTATACACAATTTTAGCTCAAGGCTATAAGGTCATACATTAAATAGGTACTGCCGATAAAATTAATCGTGACCCACCATACCTTCCCTTTTCTACAGTCATAATAAACAATTAGGCAGAAATTCGCTTCAGCATACATTTCCTAAGTAACTGTTATCATTTGATTATACGTTGACAATACAATCTTTTTCGTACAAATATAAAACTTAATTTTTTTTTGAGTTAAAAAAATATTAAAGTAGTAAAAAGTAATAAAGTGGTACCCTCTATCCCTTTTTTCCGGTCCGAGGACTTTAGGTACCGATTGTTTTTTGAGTTCGATTAGCGAAGGGACTATTTATTTTAACATCGGAGATAGAAATGATAGCTTTGCTAACTGAGATCCAGAATGACGCTCTTAAAACTGCTGTTTTGCTGCTAAACAATACGAGTGAACATCGCTGGAACGAGTCAAAGTGGACTAACTCTAAAATGGATCAAGCGACACTGATGTTCTCTTCTATTCCTCCTACTGTGGCTTCTGTGGAAGACCATCACAATTCAGCCAATGTCCCGTTAAAGTTGACTACCAAACTTTGAGTATGTATAATTTCTAAATTTATCGGTAGTTACCAGTGCTAAGATTAAACTAAGTTTTATTTTCTTATATTACGTGAAACAAATTTACACTATAAATGACATACACAGTTAGTTACTTAAATTATTAATTAAAGGTACTAAGTAAACATTTAAAACTTTATCTTATTTGTTTTAATATATTTACAAAGGGCGTTAAACTAGGGAGAGGAGACATTTAAAGGTGGTAAAACGGAGAATTTCGGGGGTATAAAATCGTACAAAGAAGAACACATTAAAAGACAAATGACCCACTTTTCCCTCATCAAGGCCACATTCACAAAGGAAATGTCGCTGAACATGCTAAAAATACTACCTACTGAAATAATAAATTCAAGAACATGTAAGCCAAAAACTCCCCAATAGGAGCGAAAAACAAGTGGCGTCATTCTAATTCTAAATAAACAAAACTAATGGCTGTATGGATGTTAACCTTTCGCCTGTCCTAGTAACGGAATGGACGAAGAAATATATAAAAATAACTTTAAAAATTAAAAGAAGAAAAAAAGGCGGGAAGTGTTGAAGTAGGCGGACGTCCTTTTTTGGCAAAACTTTTGAAAGTTAAATTAATTTGATATTATAGGATCAGTTAAGTTGTAAAGTGTATATATAAGTAGTTAGTGTTTATTATTTATAGTTTTAGTTTTTTTTTCTTCACCTGGTAAGTCATTTTATTGTATTATATGTAAATAGAATTTTTCTCTTGGCGTCCATGTTGGAGCCCGAAGACCCTGGAGGGGCATCCCTCCAGGTGTCTCATGTAGTCACAATAGATGCGTCGGGAATGGAAACGGAAAGTTCAATTATAGATACGGACTGTTCGGAAAACACGAAATCAATTAAAAGAAAGAGAATCTCAGATAGAAATCAAAGGAAGAGAAAAAATCACAGATATAAGGGTCCATCAGATTCCCAATACTCTCCCAATGATTTGAAGGATAATGTTATTCCTAACATGCTTGAGTCTAATGATAAAAACACCGAAATCCACCATAATGAGGCTGTTCAGTCTAATAATATCACAAGTAACCCTCGTTCTGCTCGGTCACTTTACCACGCGTCAGACCCTGCGCCTTATGTTGTCCATGTTCAAAAAATCTTACAACCAAATCAAACAGGATCTATTCACCCAGTACAATTTGGATTTTTCCTTAAAAAAAGTTTGATAAAAAACATTGTAGAGGGAAGCATCAAAAAGATTGGAAGGAATAGGTTGTCTTTACAATTTAAAACATTTCAGGATGCTAACACATTTCTAGATCACAAATCTCTTGATGTTAATAAATACAAATCATTTATTCCGGCCTTCACTATCACCCGCATGGGAATTGTGAGAGGTGTGCCATGTGACTGGGATGAGAAAGATATTATAGAAAATATTGAGCTTCCGCAGAACTGTGGAAGCATTTTGAAAGTTCGGAGATTAAACCGAAAGGTATATGATGGAGAGACACCCAAGTTCATTCCAACTGAGACCGTAGTTTTAACCTTTGACGGGAAGGTGTTACCTCCCAGGGTCTTTATATGTTTCAATTCCTTATCTGTAGAGCTTTATATTTTCCCCACGCTGCAATGTTTTAATTGTTGCCGTTTTGGTCACACCAAAATGCAATGCAGAGGCACTCCAAGGTGTTACAAATGTGGTGACAACCACTCAGGTATAAGCTGTGAGACTGAAAGGAATGATGCTGTCTGTATCTTATGTTCTGGTTCCCATTTCGCAACCGACAAAAAGTGCCCGGAGTATGCTAGACAAAAAGCTATTAAGGAAACAATGGCTAGAAACTCTATATCTTATTCAGAAGCCAGTAAAGTCCATCCACCAGTTTCGAAATCTTATGCTGACGTTCTTGCTTCTGCTTCATCGGCCCCTACTGGTCCAACTATTACGTATTCCAACCCCAATAATTTAACAAGCCTTTCTAAGAGTCCCACACAGTCATATAGGAAAACAGTATTCTTGAAAACCAAAGTTCGTCCCAGAAATTCTAGTAAGGGATATGATCAAAAAGCGCATGCAGAGCTTATCCAAGATTACAGCAATATTTCTTCCTTTTCTACAGGTTGTCTCAAAAATTACAATGATTTGTCAGAAATAATAACAAAGGATCTCATCATTTCTATCATTCAGTACCTTTCACAATCTAATATAATTAAAATACCGTCCAACGATGCTGCTACTTTGAAAAGTTTTTTAAATCATGGCCAGTCAGGACCATCCACAAAACCAGTCTCTAGTGATTCAGTGGAATTGCCGGAGTATTAATAGTAAAAAAAGTGACCTAATTTATTTATTGAATAGTTACAAACCATTTGCAGTCTCTCTTCAAGAGACTTGGCTTCGTCCCGGATTCAATTTTAGAATTCCAGGACATATCTGTCTTAGAGAAGACAGAACAGATGGGTATGGTGGAGTTGCACTAATTCTTAGAGGAGGTGTGCCCTTTGTCCACATACCCATCCCTAATCACAGTGATAAATTTTCCATTATTGCTGCTAGTGTAAATAATATTTGTTTTGTAAATATGTATATACCTCACCCTTCCACTGAAGTCTTTGATGATATTTGTAGCATTCTATCTTCACTCCCGCACCCTATTTTGGTCATGGGAGATTTCAATGCACAACATTCTATGTGGGGAAGTTCTAAGTCTGATCATTATGGGGCTAGAATCTTAGACATCTTAGATGATAATAATTTATGTCTTCTAAACTCTGGCTGTTCTACTAGAAGGTCACAGCCCCATGAGGGTATTAGTGCACCAGACCTAACCATGTGTAGTCCCTCCCTTGCCCCTACATTAAACTGGTGGCCTCTATCGTCTTCATATGGAAGTGATCACTTTCCACTAATTGTATCATTTCCTCAAAAAATTAGCAAAAAGTTGTCAAAGTCTCCTTCCCGGTTAAAATATAAACTTAAGGATGCTAACTGGTCATTATATAGAGATAAAGTTCAACAAAATTTATCAACCATACCTCCACTAAATGATAGCAATAATCATCTTTGTAATGAAGCTTTTACAGAGGCCCTACTACAGGCTGCTGAGGAAGTTTTTCCTATTAAAAATAATAATGGCAATGGGTATATTCCATCACCTCCTTGGTGGGACAGTGAGTGTTCTGCTGCGATAGCTGAGAGAAAGATAGCTGAAAAAAATTACAGAGAAAATTCTACATCACAAAATTTTAATGTTCTTTGTAATATTATAACTAAAACACGTAAATTATTAAAACAAAAAAGATTCAATGGCTGGAAATCTTTTTGTGCCTCAATTTCACCAGACATTTCTCCATCTGAAGTTTGGCAAAATATCCGTAGATTCAGATCCTCTTTTAAACCTCCAAGGTCTCCTCTTATGGATAGCAGTACAGTTGATTTGTTTCTTGACAGATTAGCTCCACCATTTGTCCCATCTATAGATAATATGTCTTCTAACTCACAGCTTTCTCTCCTCCCCCAGCATGATAGTAGCAATTCATTCATTTCCTTTAGCCTTTCAGAACTCAAAGGGGTTCTTTCAAAACTAAGGGACTCAGCCCCTGGTTGTGATGGAATTCCATATTCCTTTTTTCAAAACCTGAATGATTCCTGCCTTTCTTATTTTCTCAGTTTAATTAATTCAATCTTAACATCAGGTAATATTCCTCCATCATGGAAAATCCATGAAGTTATCCCAATACACAAGCCCAACAAACCGATTAATGATCCATCATCATACAGACCAATTGCATTAGCTCCAGTTATGTCCAAAATTTCTGAACATTTAATTAAAACTAGACTAGAATGGTTTATTGAGAGTAAGGGGTTACTATCACCAAACCAGTTTGGATTTAGGAAAGGCAGGAGTACAATGGATAGTCTCAGTATTTTTATGACAGACTTAAGATTGGCATTTTCTTACAATAAGTCTGTGTTAGCGGCATTCTTAGATGTGTCGGCAGCCTATGATAATGTCAACCTTTCAATTCTGAAACAAAAAATGACTAATTTGAATATCTCACAAATTTTTATAAGCTTCACAATCAATCTTCTCTCTGGTAGAATGCTTAAAGTAATATCAGGAGACTCCTACCAATCCCGTATTGCCTGGAAAGGTTTACCTCAGGGCTCAGTTTTAAGTCCTTTACTTTACAATATATATTCTCATGATCTGGAAGCCTCCCTTAAGGGTAAAGTTAACACACTCCAATATGCAGATGATTTACTCCTCTATGTGTCTGGTGATTCTGTAGACAACATGTCTGATACTATGACACATTCCCTTAAGTTACTAAAAGTCTGGCTTGACAATAACACTTTAAGCCTTTCGGTTCCTAAAAGTATTATAGTCTTATTCTCACGTATGAGACTTCCTCCAGCAGTATCTGTATTTTATAATAACATTAGAATTCCCACTAAAAGTGAAGCAACATTTCTTGGGGTAATTTTAGACTCAAGACTTACAGGAAGCCCTCATTGCTACTATATAAGTGCCAAATGTGAGAAGATTATAAACATACTGCGTTGTCTCTCTGGAGTTTGGTGGGGAGCCCATCCTTTCTCTCTAAAGCTTCTATATAATGCTCTAATAAGAAGCATTTTAGACTATGGAACATTTATACTTGAACCCTGTAATGCAGTAGCTCTCCATAAGTTAGACATTATCCAGTCTAAGGCTCTGAGAATAATTGCGGGAGCTATGCGGTCGAGCCCTATTAACGCTTTGCAGGTGGAATGTTCTGAAGCCCCCCTGCACCTAAGACGTCAATTTATTTGTGACAGGTTCCTGTTTAGAGCATTTCAAGTTTATACTCATCCTCTTTACTATAAGTTACGGTCTCTGTTGGAATGTATGGATTATTCGTACTGGGCTCATAAATCGCCGCCATGCCTTATTGTTAGTCTCCAAAAATACTTAGCTCTTCAAGCTCCAACACATAGATCACAATTTCTTCCTATATTTTGTGTTAACTATGATGCATTAATTTTAAATCCATCTATTTTGTTTGACTTTGGTGTTTGTAAACAAGATCCTTCTGCCAATGCCAAATTTATGGATATTATTGACAGTGACAGCCGATGGAAACATTGCCATTTAGTTTTTAGTGATTCTTCCAAACCCGGTCCTGAGAAGTGTGTGGGAGTTGGCATTTTTCATCAACAGTTTGGCATTGTACAGAAAATAAAATTGCCTCCAGAGACTTCAGTATTTACTGGAGAATGTTTTGGTCTGCTGAAGTCTCTGGAATACATTTTAATCATGAAATTAAAAAACACAATAATTTTTACCGACGCTAAAAGTGCCCTACAAGCCTTGGACAGATTTCCTTTTAGCAGTAACAATCATCCAGTCATTATTGCATGTCGTGATTTATTGTATCAATGTTGTAGCAAAAATTACACAGTTTCCTTTGCTTGGATTCCGGGGCACTCAGGAATCTTTGGCAATACCAAGGCTGATAGCCTAGCCAAAGCTGCGGTCAATGACGGAGATCTGGTTCCGTACCAAAACTTTTGTTGTGATTTGGCCCTCCTTCCTAAATCCCAGTTATTCAACTCTTGGACACATATGTGGCTTTCTTCAAGCCAGACTAAAGGTCGATATTACAGCACGATCCAGGTGGATATACCTCCTAAACCGTGGTTTTCAAATCTGACGTTTGGTAAAGCTACCACTTCGACTCTTATTCGTATGAGGCTGGGCCATGCATGCATTCCCTTGCATCTGGCAAGGCTTAACCTTTTGCCTAGTGATATATGTGAGTGTGGCAATGACGTTGGGGATTTTAATCATATATTCTTTGCCTGTCCTCGACATGACCGTTCCGCTTTTATTTCCTCGCTTTTGTACATTAAAATTCCTTTTCCTACTTCAATTTCTGTCCTTTTATCTAATATAAATATTGATGTATATAGAATTTTAGCTAGTTTTATTTTTCTTAACGATATAAAATTATAACCATTTATGTACTTATATACTAAATTTACCTGATCCTTTTCCAAATTCCGTTCCAATTCTCAATCCAATGACACACTTCCTCACCTTTTTGTATGGCTGACGCACAAACCGTGCAGGCCAATAAATGGCGCAAAAAAAAAAAAAAAAAAAAAAAAAAAAAAAATTAAAAGAATTGATTAATGAATTGTAAACTGTATATTTTTCAACCAAAGTGATTTTAAATACTTCGTAATTTTATAAACTATATCTCGCTAAAGTAAATAGGTGATTCAAAAAAATATATTTTTACAGTTTGTTGTAGTTGGTGTTTTAGTAAGTTCTGTTTAGGTTCAGGTTATTGGTTATTAATCTCATAACTCATTACTTGTACAAAATTACTTTTGTATACTTATTGCTTGTGATTTTTACCAAAAATGTCATATAAATTATTTGTTTGTGTACATTTTATTTTGTTCGTTTGTTATATTCAATGTGAAAACAAGTATTCTCGGTCATCTAATGTAAAAAGCGAAAAGGAGAATATAGACTTTAGAACTTTGGAAAAACCATTTAGAATGCAAAAATTTAACCTACTGTGGACAAAGGCTAAGCAGGTAAATTTATGGCTTTTTATTATCTTTGTTAATACTTCGAATTGCTTGTTCAGAAAAACAAGCTTTTCTTGATATATAATTTATTTTGCTTGAAATTTTTCATAAATAAAATAAATAATTTCAGAGGTTGACTGAACCCAAATTGAAATCCTTATACAGTGATTTAATGATACAAGATAAGGAAGAAATAATATACAAAAGGATTAAAAGTGAAGGGGGTGATAAGGAAGGACTGAAGGAAGCAGATTTGAGAAGAAAAGTGACAACAATAATGAATAACTATGGTTTGAGGGAGCATTTTGAAGACAATGATATAGGCAGACAAAAACAAGACCCTGTAAGTTTTAATTTAATTAATTTAATAATTAGTTATTTTTGTAGTATTTTTATACCAAAAGAATAGTTCATAATTCGCCAAATTACTTAAAATGCTTTCCTATAGGTACTGTATATTCTCTATGAATGTGGTTGAGTTTTTGTGGCAGGAGTTATTATTTTTACGTTCAACATTGGTGTAATTGCTTGTTGAGATGTCACGGAGTAAATTGTTACATTCCCTTAATAATTATGGTTCAGGGAGGCAACGGTTGGTTCCAAGTTCTTCATCTTATATATTTATAGTTCTGTATATATTAGCAATATATAATAGTTGGTAACTCATGTGTTATTATTGATTTACTGTTTGTAACATTTCTGCAATATTGTTTTTTTCTTTGCCAAGGCTGAGAAGATTGAGCATTATATCCTTGTTTCTGAGAGAAATGAGAATGTATTTTAAGATGATTATGAAAGCATAGCAAAGCAATGTTCAATCTAATTTTGATGATGATTTATAAATGTATGATAAAATCTATAATTGAATTAATACTGTTCAAATGAATACAAAAAAATATTATAAAATAATTTCTTAGCCCTAAATTTACACAGTTTTTTACCAGGCTCCCTTGCACAGGATGCCGGCTAGAATATGGGTACCACAACGGCATACGTACGTAATATATAAATAGTAAATACCTATTTCTATGCCTATTTCTACCGTGAAGCAGTAATGTGTAAGCATTACTGTGTTTCGGTCTGAAGGGCGCCGTAGCTAGTGAAATTACTGGGCAATGGGACTTAACATCTTATGTCTCAAGGTGACGAGCTCAGTTGTAGTGCCGCTCAGAATTTTTGGGGTTTTTCAAGAATCCTGAGCGGCACTGCATTGTAATGGGCAGGGCGTATCAATTACTATCAGCTGGACGTCCTGCCCGTCTCGTCCCTTATTTTCATAAAAAAAAAAGTTAAAATAAAGTGATAAAATGGTTTTCATTTAATAAATATAATTTTAGAAATTTAACTCTGCATCAGAAAAGTTTATAAATAAGAGCCTCTTTAAAGACAAAAAGCTGAATATGCTGTGGGCGAAAGCTGAGGCTTCAGGGTTTACGACCGAGGAGCTTGCTGCATTGAAAGAGGAGTTCACACATCATCAAGAGAAAATTGATCAATATTATGACTTGTTGGTCAATATGGATGTAAACGATAGTGAAGCATTTAAAAGTATGTAATTATTGCATGCATATATTATGTGAAACATGTAATGGATCTTGTAAGATCATATAAAATGTAAATGATCAAATTTCCTCAGGTGTCTTATATACCTTTCAAAATTTTAAAGTAAGCCCTAAAAATTTCACACACATATATACCGCCTTATAATGGTCCGCTAACTTTAAACAGCCGCTTAGGAGTGTTTTTCTCATTCTGACTTAGGTTAATAGAAGAAGACAGAGTGAGAATTAGCAATGCTTTAAGTTAGCAGACTATTACGAATGGTTGTTGCTGGTAGGGTGATGCTGGTCTCCATCATACTGTTCATCTTTTACGGAGTTGACTCACTGTTTGAATTGTAATTGTTACAGTTATAGGAATAACTATGAAAAGGTAAAGCAGTAAATACAAAATAAATAATTATTGTTACAGATGTTATAAATGAAGAAGAATTAGTGAAGTTTAATGAAATAAATAATGACAATACTTATGTCAATGATAATGGCGAGAACTTAAGAAAAGATTTTGTTGATAGATCCAACTTAGTAAGAGACAAGCATAGAGGTCTCCGCGATGGCTTTGATAGGCTGGAGAGAATTGCTGCAAGAGGTATAAGAAAAAAATTTGACATTTGAATAGATTTATAACTTTTAACTACTTTATTAAAATCTTCAGAAAAATGGTCAATTACCCACAGTTTTATGTTGCGTTGATAGAATATGATATCTATATGTCTCCATATATTTCCTTATTTTTTGCATTGAGTTTATATTACGGTGTGAACTGAGCACCAGGGAAGTCACCCCATACTATGAATGTGATACTAAGTGTTAAGATAAGGAAATGTATGATTATGAGAGTGTTAGTATTTGTTTTCTACCGACACTGCATAAGACTTTGGTTCAATGCCCGGGGTGCTGCCACCACAGCAATTTCAAAGACAATAACTGTGTGGACTTTATGGTTGTGTTCCAGTGTTATAACGGCACATGGTGTTCAATCTTAAATGTCAGGCTAGCTGCAACATGATGAAAGTTATCTCACATTACTATACACCCATACAATATGTATAGGTTTATAGTATATAATAAATCTACCATCATTTAATACCATTGAAAAATACTTTAATAGGCAAGTTATGAAAAACGAAATGTTAAAAATTGCTTAATATACATTTTACCATTTACCTTGGTGAAGATTTTGCAAGGAACTCAATGCTACTCTTAGTCTAATTAGCATGAAATATTTAAGAAATCTCATATACAAAGTAACATGAAGCAGGGTTCTCGATTGCAGCAAGGCATGTGAACCAGCTGTCGCTTTCCTTGACCATATTTAAAGCAAGGACATGACATGCCATGTCAGTAAAGTGATTATGATGAATCCTGCCACTCAAAATAATGAAAAGAAATAAAAAAATTAATTTCGCTGGTGATATGTTGGGAGGTGCAACATACAGTGAAATTAATTTAAGAAAATTGCTGCTTGTGAACCACAACCTCTGCTGTAGCATGAGGTATCACTTACAATCAGTCATTTAATGCTATTTTAAAAAAAATTGAGATTTTTGTAAAACTACCTAAGTTTTGTTTAATACAAACTTATTTAAGATATGTGTGAATTTTCAGGGCCAACTAACAAGGAGTTCATTGAGCCCAAAGTTCAGGGTCTGTGGAAAATGGCGGTTGCTGCTAACTTTACCGTAGATGAGCTTGCTTCACTGAAGGTAAAATACTATTAATTTTTATATGGTCCAAGTAAAAACTCAGTACTTTATAATGACATTTTTAGGATTGAGAAGACTTTAATAATAATAACAGTCTTTTATTCAGATAAACAACATTATATCCTAACCCTAATACATATTAATATAATCAACAATTTTTTTTTCTCCTTGTCTGCAATTGCAAAAGAAAAGTATATTTTTGCTGTTAGAAAAAATAAAAATAGACCAGGTTATTTTAGTGTGTGTGACAAGCTATGTCTTACACTCGCGATTTGTGTGACACGTTGTGGTAGTGTGTGTGCATTGCTCAAAATGGAGGTTAATTCTAAATAATTTTTTTGAAATTTTCACAGCTATCAGTCACAGTCATAGTCTATCTAGATGTATGAATTATGATCTAAGTTTTTGCATACTTTGAAGAAAAACTTCTTCAGGCGTGGCTTGGGGGTAACTCAGAATATTTTTATGCCAAGAAAGAAGTCAATTGAAAGAATTTTTTAACAATTTTTTTAACCTTAATGGTTAAAAAAATTGTTTTTAAATTGCTCAGTAATATTTTCTGAAATCCCCAAGTGTTTTTGTTTATATACGACTACTTTTGTAATAAATAATAATTTAAAGTTGTCAGTCTGACGTTTGCGACATTCCTTAATTTTTCTTCATCCATTGGAGAGGCAAAAGGTTCGAGCCCATACAGCCATATGCATTAATATTCAATAATAACGTTATATTAATATGTGTTATAATAATAATTTAATCTTCAATTTCTTATTATTTTTATTCAATTATTTATTAATAACAGGGCTTTAATTAAAGTATGTATATAATTAATGGTATAAATTAAATCTTCTTGTCTTTCAACTTTTTAAGAATATTTGTTATATAGGTACCTACTGGATGTCCTAGAATAGGTGGGACAAACAAGGGCAAACAAAAATAACATATTTTGTCTATGAGCTTTCAGATAAGCAAAAAAAAATATGTATATATATATATATATATATATATATATATATATATATATATATATACACATATATGTATCTGTTAATTATTCCTTAGTTAATTATAATTAAGTTTGGCTTCAATCGCGCGTAAAGATTACACGCACACACTTTTTTTATATTCACATATTGAAATTTACTGAACCAAACCACGGATTTGTATGTTAATGTTACATTGTCTCCCTGTGTCGTATCCCCTCAATTTGAGGACATCCCCCCACAGAGAAGGGTGGCGCAAATCATCGACAAACAAGTTTAAATCTGCTGGATTCTTTGTCATTGCATAGAGATGTTGGGTATCTCTCCAATAATAGTATCGCATAAATCACACTCGTGTTTCATGCGATACTATTATTTGATTCAGATCATAATATTCCACTCTTAACATAATATTATGAGTGCTTCAGATGATATGTAGAGTTATATGTATTGATGGCTTCGGCAGGTAGAGCTGCAGCATTACGAGTCTCGTCTGCTGAAGCTACGCGCGTTGCACGCCGACCACGTAAGCAACCTCGACAAACATCACTCCAAGGTTCCTGCTTTCTTTTGTTTATTTGCTTGCATGATACAGGGTAACCCATGAGTCAATGCCCAAGGTTTATATAAATACGCCTAAGATATGATGATGGTAAATTGAGATTTGTGTACATTGTGCACAAAACGTTTGGGGAATTCTCTAAACTGTTACCTTTTCAATCTAATGTCATTCGATTTAGTGACACCTTTAATGTTGTACTAAAGGAGACATTTTTTTTTGTTCCACGAATGGGCCCAGCGCGAAATGCAGTGTATATTATTGAAACATATATTGATTTATTCCTTATAATCTCTAGATTACAACGGTATATTTAGTTAGAAATGATCTATCGGAATACTGAGAAATACGACAAGAAAGTGAACGTGAAAATAACCTAAAAATCAATAAGATTTGTTATGGTAGTATGTGCTTTTTTATATCAAGCTTATAATAAAGGCATTTGTCTTTTTAGGTACCTACATGGATTTTAATGCGATTTGTACTACTTGAATAGTGGAAATCGCAATTATTGCAATCTTAACGAACAAAAATGTTCATCATACAAGAATTAATAGTTCCAGGCGTGTGCACACCTCAATACTTCCATTGAGCAGTCATGGCACCATAACCACTAAACCAGAAAGCTTGCCAAAAATACTTAATAACCATCATCATAATTTCAAAGTCGTGTCTTAAAATAAGTATTTCATATAAATACTAGGTAAGGTCTTGTACACTGTTTATCATAGGAAGAAAAACACATTGTATATATAAAAGATGGTCCAACCTGAAAGCATGAGGTTAATTATAAATAAAACAAAAGGTTCTCAGAGAATAATCTTAATATTTTTAATATAATTTAATAGGAAATAGGCATAGGCACGACAAGTTCAGGCTATTCAAAATATAAACGAACGTATTTTAGACTTAGTTCTTACAAATAATACAGATTGGATTCAAGTAAAAAAAGAAGAAAATGCTTTGGTCACAATAGACAACCATCACCCACCCCTACAAATTAACTTAAAAGTAAATTGTAACCGCTACATGAACCCTTCTCGTACACCATTTCTCAACTTCTTCTTATGTGACTATGGTAATGTCTGTAATGAACTGGATAAAATTAATTGGTTGTCTCTATTTCATAATGTCTATTCGGTCGATGCAAAACTAGAAATATTTTACCAGACACTAATGCCCATTATTTATAGACATACACCCATGCGGAAACCGCGAGATAGTCACTATCCTATATGGTTCTCAGGTCCACTGTTACGAGCACTTAAAGAAAAAGCAAAAATCCACCATAAAAGTAAAAAATATAACAACCCAATGGACAAATTATCATACGAATTACTACGCGAACGTTGTGCCATCATGATAAAAGGTTGTTATGACAATTTTACAAAACGCGTTGTCTAATCTATCCATGATGATCCTACCTACTTTTGGAAGTTTTTTAAACAGCAACGTAAAAATGGTACAAATTGTATTCCGAACGAAATGAATCTGGATTATTTTGTGGCCAAAGGAGGAAAGAATATATGCGACGCCTTTGCAAAACCTTTTTCAGAGGTCTATACTAACACCAGTAACTGTCACGTAGGAAATGCACCACACCTAAACAATATTATTCCCAATGCTCCACTCGGTAGTTCTCAACTAACTGAAGTGGAAGTTTTAAAACACCTTTTAAACTTGGATTCACTTAAGGGTCCAGATCTTATTGCTCCAATATTAAAAAAATGCGCACACCAATTAGTTAAACCACTAACTCTCATATATAATTGTTCTTTGCAAACGGGCATATTTCCTACCAAATGGAAAATTGCATATGTCACACCAGTCCGGCAACTCAAAAGATATAAAAAACTACCGGCCTATATCTGTTTTATCAATATGTGGAAAGGTCTTAGAAAGTCTAATTCAAAAAGTAATATATTCTCATATATCTCGATCCTAATCAACACGGGTTTCGCCCTCGGAAATCCACTACCTCGAACTTAGTTAGTTATATTTCAGACATCGCAGAGGTTGTCGATGCTACTGGTGCAGGTACATGCAATTTACACTGATTTTCAAAAAGCTTTCGATATGGTGAACCATAATATTTTATTGTCAAAAATTGAGTTTTTGGGAATTCATGGCTCATTGTTGCGTTGGTGTGAATCTTACTTAAGAAATCGGTCACAACTAGTTGCTGTTAATGGTTTCAAGTCCTATGAGATAAAAATATCATCGGGTGTACCTCAAGGATCACATTTAGGTCCCACATTCTTTTTAATTTTCATAAATGATTTGGCACTCAAGTTAAATTCTAAATTCAAATTGTTTGCAGACTATATGAAAATTTACAAAACTATTAACAGCCAAGCTGACGTGACAACACTACAAAATGATATTGATGCTGTTCACTCTTGGTGCACCACAAATGGAATGTCCTTAAATATTGAAAAATGTTTCCACGTTAAATTTACCAGAAAGAAAAATCCGTTAGACTGCGTATATAAAATAAACAATGTTAGTCTTAAGGAAGTTTATAGTATCAGAGACCTTGGCGTTATAATAGACTCGGCTTTAAGTTTTCGCCCAGACATAGAACAAATAACATCTAAAGCATCAAAAATATCTGGGCTAGTCTACAGACAAATGAAAATATTTAAGGATCCCAGTTTATCAATACTCGTTTACAACAGTGTTGTCCGCAGTATCCTTGAATATTGCAGCACGGTATGGAGTCCAGGGTATCAAGTTCATTCCGATAGAATAGAACGAATTCAAAAACGGTTTCTATACCATCTATCTTACAAAGACTTCAAATGTAATAAATTGTTTTCGTACGACTCTCGTCTCTCTTACTATAGAATGAAATCACTTAAAGACCGCAGAAAGATTGCCGATGTTATTTTACTTGGCAAAGCTAATGAAGGGACACATTGACGCGCCTGAATTACTTGAACGCTTCAAGTTCGTTGTGCCTCGTGATTGTAGCCGCTTACATAATCGCAAGACTTTCTGTTTGCCACAAAGCAGAACCAAACTTGGTGATCATAGTCCACTTTATAGAATGCAATTTTTTGCAAATTATTACAGAAATGATATAGATATCTTCTGTGACAATATACCCAAAATAAAACATAAATTAAGTACATAGATAAGTTAGCAAGTAAGTAATCTGTTAATCTTTTTTTTTTATTGTCTGTTAGAATAAGTCCTGTTTTTATCAAGCTTGGTTTGTTTAGCGTGTTTTGTTGCGCTGTAGTTATTGTTTCACTTAATGACGCATGCCACGTCCACATCCAGTACACTCAATTGATAAATAGTATTTTTGTATATTTTACTACTTTGCAATCCATACAATTGTAGTCAGTTTGTGGACTAAATAAAAAAAAAAAATAGCTTAAGAGATGGTTAACCTGGTGTACCCTCACACCACTGCAAAATAATACTCCTTTCTGTAGAGTCTATAGTTACAGTATGAGTTTGATATGCTCTTAATATTGAAGCCCCACATATAATACAAATATTCCTGCACCCAAATCCTGTTGATTGACCAGTTTGAATATTGTCTTGTAATATCAATAAGCATTTTCCACTGAGTCTAGTAGGTTTAACTGAAAAAAAAAATAGTAGTTATTAAAATATACTTTAAATAAATAGGTGTATTGACCCCTATACTAGGCACTTACTACAAGGTATTTTCAGGTGCACAGGCGGTATATAGGTCTTTGCTTTATGTACAATACTAATTTATTTACAAATCATATTTAGGTAAAGTACTCTCATACAATGCGAACAAGCTAAATATAAAAATAAACATACTCTGAACTCACATTACGTTGAAATCGTACTGCACAATTTAGACAACGACTCTCTGGAGTAGAATATGCTGTAGATGCCATATTAAAATCTTTGAAATATACTAAAGAACTATAATAATGCAAAATAAACTGTCAGGCAACTCGAAAGAAACGGAAAATACAGAATTATGTTTTGAAAAATAAAAATGACAGATTTGTTTTTTAGACTCATCACAGATATAGATTTTGTCTATGATACTTTTTTCCATTGCACGGTAATATTAAGCTATATACATAATGCTAATGTAGTTTAACCTCTAAAACAATAATTAAAATGAGGTTCATGGATCCAATAGTTATTTGTTACTTTTCAAAAGCTGATAATCACTGTTAGCACCACGTTTTGCAGTAATATTTTTAATTTCTCGCATGAATGTTACAAATGTTTCATTATACGTATTTGTTGCCATGGTGACCATAACTGGATACAGGAAATGTATCAAGTGTTTGCCTTTTTAATATAATTTCATGAACCCGGTTAGATTTTACAATAAAATATAGCCTGTTGACAATAATAAATTAATTACATTTTTACGATTAATAAAGTGGGCCCAAAAAAAAGTCTCCTTTCATTATTTCGCATTCTTTCTAGCTAATCGATTGGTGTTTTTTTTTTTATGAAAATAAGGGACAAGACGAGCAGGACGTTCAGCTGATGGTAATTGATACGCCCTGCCCATTACAATGCAGTGCCGCTCGGGATTCTTGAAACCCCCAAAAATTCTGAGCGGCACTACAACTGCGCCTGTCACCTTGAGACAAGATATTAAGTCTCATTTGCCCAGTAATTTCACTAGCTGCGGCGCCCTTCAGACCGAAACACAGTAATGCTTACACATTACTGCTTCACGGCAGAAATAGGCATAGAAATAGGTATTTACTATTTATATATTATTATGTATTAAAAGAACATAATCATGCATGTTCAATTGATATACGTACTACCCTAGCTTAAACATAGAAAATAATAATTATGGAAATAAGAAGAGGCATATTTACCTGTATTTTTTTTTATATTGGTATTTCGTTGCAGTAACTAATTACTTTGTGCTGAGCAATTTATATTTCAATATTGAATTGTGCTGTCTTCACCGCTAGATATTTCTACTACAACAAGAAACATTACTAACCAGTAAAAGACCTCCAAACCCTTAACACATTGTAGTGGATGTAGACAATGAGACTCATTCGTGTATATCAATATGGTGTTGTTTCATTACCTATAAAACTTATCTTGTGACCTGACTCATTGGTTTTCCTTGCTTTTTATTTTACACTTAATTTGCACGTGGGTTTATTGTATAGTAGCTCCAACCAAAGACCAGCAAGATACCTTGTTATCAGCACGAACAAATTGCTCGTGTTGTAAGATATTTGTATAGTTTGTATAGGGGACCTTCACCAATACTTTTAATAGATGATAAGTATTTTATATGCTAAAAATATATCGGGAGTGGGTGTCAAACACTGACCTCTATATATCACTGGACTGGCGGCTGTCAAAGTGCTTTCGTGCCCGTTTGATATTCGCTATTTTGGCGCTGTTGGCCATGTAGCGAGAGTCTGCGGTACTAAAACTAGTGATAACAATCTGGTGGACAACATAGATGGTGGGAAACTATTTACAAAAAAAAATTGTGTACTTTATTACGTTGATTCTTGAAGTATAAATACAACGGAAAACGAACGAAATTAATGCAAAATGTAAAAATACTTCAGAGTATTACGTACGTTTATTGTACGTTCCTTCGCAGCCATTTGTATTATATGTCAAAATTAGTTCTCTGGACGCCCGCGAGTGGCACTTCAAATAGGCACAAAAAATTTGTTGTTAAACATATGGAACAGCCTGTCCAGGGGTATTTATTCAGATCAGTGGTGTCAAAACAAACTGTCGGGATACATTTATATTGTTTTGAATTATATGTGTATATACAGGTGTATATTGGTGTCAAGTAGAGAGAATAAAAAGTGAATAAAAAGGTACCCAATTATAAAAGTTTGGATACCTCTTCCTGCAGTCATATTAATTTTGTAGACTAAGCTTACTTTGTGATGTTCACATAGACCGCCACAAGTTGCTTGATTGTCATGCTCCATTAAAAAAAATTGTCACAATTATTGTATGTGTGGTACAGATAGCGGCAGCTGGTGACAAAATGGATAACTTCGCGGACCAGCAGCAGATGATAAAGAAGCACTCGCGCAAGGTAGAGAAGCTGCACGCGGATATCGAGGGTAGAATCCTGGCCAGGCACACCGAGTTGTGAAACTACCTTCATATAATATGTACCTTCTCAACATAATACTTACTTGGCAAGATATGTAGTAATAATATTAAGTATGTGGTGTTGTACTTTCAAAAAAGGAAATTCGTAAATAGTTATACAAATTAGTGATTTCCTGCAAAAATCCGCAAAATGAGAGTATTTTTTTAAAGTTCTTGTGTAAAAAATATTTTACACTGACAGTTGGCTCACCGCTGGCGGTGACGGGGACGGGCGATTACTCGTACTGTAGTAGAAAATGACCGCTGCGAGTCGCTGGCAGTGTTTCTGACCGCCAAGCGAGTATCGATCAACTATTCATTTATGTGTCTCTTTTATTATATACAGCGTGACATATCACGGATTACGTATTCAGACACCTTCTGGAATACGGTATTATGTGCGCAATATAAATAATAAATTTGTAACGTACGTTTTATTTCTTATTTACAGAGCTTAAGATCTTTAAAACTTTAAATATAACTATATATTTGTCTTTATATAATGAAGTTTGTTTTTAAAGAACAAACAATCAACATAAATCTTAATGTAATAACTATTTTTTTATTATTTTATAATTATTGCTAATAAATATTTTATGTACACCTATGCTTTAAATCCTCAATTAAAGATTCTGAAACAGTTAGCTTATTGCCAACATTAAAACACCCAATGTTCTAATAACAATTACATCATCCAAACGGATGATGTAATGTTGTACTGAATTTCATAACAACACTCCTTTGTTTTTTTTTTGATCCCTTCATGCGCAAAGAGTTTCAACAGACAGCCACATTATTATTGCTCGATGCGTGGTATCTGTATGAATTAAAAAAAAATAACATTTAAGTTTACTCGCGTACCACACTACCAGAAACAAAACGCCGGAAAAAAAGTAGGTTATTCGAATCCCCGCCATTTTTCTTCGATATTTTTATTGTTTTGTTTACAAAAAATGAGCAATTCAAGTTTTGACAGCACACCGCCAGATATTTTAAACGCTGCAAGGAACATAATATTCAAGTGAATTTTAATAGTTGTACTAATAATTCTTTCATTAATACTTAGTTTATTTGTATATAATCAGTAATTGATGATATTAGGTTACTACTAGGACTAGCTGTTTTAATGTTAGCAGTAAGCTACCTATTCAGAATCTTTTATAGAGGATTCATATTCTGGGTGTAGATAGTCTTGTATGCAACTGTTGATAATTAGCTATTAAAACACTCATGTGATACTATTATCACATTCATGTTTTAATACGCCTTATTACACAACAGTTGCATAAATGACCATAAGTAGTCTCTCTATTAAGAAGAAGTATATATATATGAAATAAGATGAAAGATGAGCGTTTATTGGATTTAATTTTATATACCAGTTGTATTTTGTTAAAAGGGATACACCAAAAATATAATTTTTATAGACACAACCTTTATTTAAGTCTGAATGTTATTAAATAGCCTTAATGGTGCTTCTCTCTTGCATTTAGTTAGATTTAATTTTTACTTTATTTAAAACATGAATCTGAAATTATTTTAATAAAATATTCTTACATGCTTCGTATTTTTATTATACCTTCATATTATTTTATGTTACAGTATAACATCAAACGTCGCGATTGACTCTAATCTGATGTTCATCCACATACATGTATTTCTCAAGGAATTTCCTTCCAAGTTCAATGTAACTAAATGATATACCGAGTTCCTACTGAGGCATTTCAAGTCTAAATAAAATGGGACAGGTTCGCGAAAATCAGACATGTGCGAGTCGTTCCGGAGGAAATGCTATGTGCCGAAGAACTCCGGAAATAACTACCATAAGAGTTAAGTTTCAGAAGGAACTATCTTTCTTAATCATCATAATAATAATATAATATATATAATATAATATTGACACACTCTTACACAAATTATCTTGCCCCAAACTAGGCATAGCCTGTACTATGGGTACAAGACAACGATATATTTAATACAATATACTTACTTAAACATACATAAATACATATAAACATCCATGACTCGGAAACAAACATCCATATTCATCATATAAATGATTGCACCTACCGGGATTCGAACCCGGGACCTCTAGCTTAGTAGTCAGGGTCACTAACCATTCGGCTATATGGGTCGTCAATAATAACACGCGGATTTCACTGAATGAGTACAGTCAGCGTCAGAAAAAAGCGTCACTCACTGTATTTAAAAACATTGCTGTCTGCATGTTTACAGTCAATGGTAATATTAATATGCCCAACGCAGTTTATTGACAATCTGATTTGAATCTTATATCCTTACACCGAAAGTTCATTTTCTTCAAAGTATCCAAATTTTTGAACACTGGGTTCTATATTTTGGCGAATTGTGTGTAGCGAGATTTTTTGACTTCTTTGGATGCTAACCATTTGACGCTGACTGCACAAGTTAGATAGTATGGGTGTGTAGTCATTAAAATTTTGTCGTTTGACCGATTTTCAAATGAAATCAGATATATTCAATTAGGTCAAATAATGACACTTATGAATGCTAAAAGTTATACATATTATTATCATTTACCATGACTTCAGAATAGGTTGAGCTGTAATGAGAAGAATTGGCAAGAAATTCAACACCACTTTAAATCAATATTTACAGCGTCATTATTTTATAAATTATTGTAATCAAAATTGAGTAAATTATTGAGTACATGAGTAAAAACAGGCGTATCGAACTTAGGTTGCGGCGCTGAGCTCAAAAGATCCGAATTGCCAAGTTCTAAAGAGGAAATATAACGTTCATCCAGATTTTCCAGCGGCAAATCGCCCGTGCGAAATCGAAACACGTCGCCAAAATCGGCGAGCAGCTTTCTAGTTACCCGACCGGAACACGCAAGTTCTGGTCGTTGTCGTAAGCTGCTCTTGGTAACTTCAACCAGCTGTCGATGCCGCCGTTGCACATGAGGTATGACACCCTGGCCCATACGGCAAAAGAGTAAGCCGATCTCCTGTGCACTCTTTTTACCTCCAACTCGACTCTTGACGACGACGGAAAACCACCGCCGACCATCCCGCGGTGTCAGAGCTCTATGCCCGAAGTACCTACAGTTCAGACAGAAAATTGTTAGGCGAGCTCTGTTTGAGCGTGCTTAGGACGTGTGCCCCTGAGTTGACGCCTGTGCTAACGCGTTTATTCCGGCACTCTTATTCAAAAGGCGTAGTCCTTGACTCATGGAATGGACTCCCTTGTCGATCCGATCCAAAAAAGGAGACTATTTCAGATCCGGCAAACTACAGGCCTATTGCTATTACCTCCCCTGCTCTCCAAAATCATGGAGAGCATATTTAACCGCCACATCTTGGTATACCTTTCTTTCGCTATGCTTCTAGCTTTTTTTAGCTTTCGCCATGGTCGGTCGGCAGGCGATCTTCTGGTATACCTAACACATAGATGGGCGGCGGCTAATGAAAGCAAGGGGGAAGGCCTGGCAGTTAGCCTGGATATAGTAGAGGCCTTTGATCGTGTATGGCACAAGGCGCTCCTCTCAAAACTTCCATCATTTGGGCTTCCCGAGAGCTTGTGCAAGTGGACCTCCAGCTTCCTCACTGGGCGCAGCATACAGGTCGTTGTCGACGGTTATTGCTCGAATCCCAAGCTCGTGAACGCTGGAGTGCCCCAAGGCTGTGTGCTATCTCCCACGCTGTTTCTTCTGCATATCAATGATATGTTGGAAACCTCCAACATACGAGGGGCGGTCAAAAAGTTCGCGGAATGGCGGGGTTGGCGGGGGTGAGGTCGCTCCTCCAGGTAGCCGCTACTTGAGTAACTCATAATTACTATATATGCCAATTTCTAGCCTAATTGGGTCATTAGCTTTCGAGTTACAAACGAGTGAACAAGTAAATCGGGAACAAACTAGCCACTATGGAGAAAATTGAACATCGCGCCGTCGTAAAGTTCCTCACCAAACAAGGAAAAACGCCTCAAACTATTTTGCAAGAGATGTTAGCTGTTTACGGAGACTCTGCTCCTGGTAAAACCATGATTTACAAATGGCACGGCCTTTTCAAGCAAGGAAGGGAGTCAATTGAAGATGATCCTCGACCTGGACGGCCCATTGAGGCCACTACGCCGGAAATCATTGAAAAAGTTGAAAAACTTGTATTGGAAGACGGAAGGTTGAAGAAGAAACAACTTGCAGCATCAGTTGGAGTATCAGAAACCACAATTTTAAATATTCTTCATCAACATCTTGGCATGAGTAAAGTGTGTTCAAGGTGGGTCCCGAGAATGCTCACGCCGCTGCAAAAACGTGAGCGCGTCAACTGTTCCCGCGAGTATTTGGACCGCTGTGGAGAAGTTAGGGAAGAAATTATGGCCCGAATTGTAACCGGTGATGAAACTTGGGTTCACCACTATGAGCCTGAGTCAAAGCAGGAGTCGATGCAGTGGCACAAAAAAGGCACACCACCCCCAAAAAAATTTAAAGTGTCGCAATCGGCCGGAAAGATCATGGCGACTATTTTTTGGGATACTGAAGGTATTCTTTTGATCGATTATAAAGAACGTGGTGTTTCTATAACGGGAGAGTACTACGCTTCCCTATTGGACCGATTAAAAGAAGCTATTAAAGAAAAAAGAAGAGGAAAACTGACAAAAGGTGTACTCCTTTTGCACGACAACGCGCCCGTTCACACGAGTCATGTTGCGACGGCTGCCATTCATCGATGCGGTTTTGAACAACTACGCCATCCACCCTACAGTCCAGACCTGGCCCCTAGCGATTTTTATTTATTCCCAAAGATGAAGAAAGAGCTGCGTGGAAAAAAATTTAGAGACGATGATGAAGTCAAGTCGGCGATTTCGGCGTATTTTGACGCCCAAGACAAAACCTATTTTTTCGACGGTATTAATAAGTTATATGCCAGATCCCAAAAATGTATTCGTGTTAAGGGGGAATATATTGAAAAGGAAAAATAACATAATGTATCATTTCATCTTTTTTCCCAGTCATTCCGCGAACTTTTTGACCTCCCCTCGTACATTGCTATGCGGGCGACAGTACTGGTGGTGATGCCGTATACACGCGCCATGCAGGTCTCTCTCGGGAAATCGTCGACCAGTGTCGACGATTTCCGGGACGCCGGGAGAAACTTGTGTCTTCTATCGAGTCCTCTCTCGAGAAGGTCGCGGAATGGGGTAAATTGAATTATGTCCAATTTAACCCCCAGAAGACTCAAGTTTACGCGTTTACCACAAAAAAAACCCCATTTGTCGTATCACCGCTTTTAAAGCCTCGCCTAGTATCGGAATACTGGGTCTCGAAATCTCGAGCGATTGCCAATTCCGTGGCCATCTGGAGGGTATAGCCAAATTGGCTTCGAAGAAACTGTGCGTCATTAATAGAACACGGCAATATTTCAAGCCGGTCCACATTCTAGCGCTCTACAAAGCGCAGGTCCGGCCACACATGGAGTATTGCTGTCATCTCTGGTCTGGCGCACCCTAGTATCAGCTCGATCCATTTGACCTCGTGCAACGCAGAGCAGCTTGAATTGTCGGGGACCCAGTGCTTTGTGAACGGCTGGATCACTTGGCGTTGCGTAGAGACGTCGGTTCATTGTGTGTCTTCTACCGCATTCATCACGGGGAGTGTTCCGAAGAGCTGTTTAACCTGATTCATGCCGCCGAATTCCACCTTCGCACGACACGCCACAAGTTAGGATATCGTCCCCACCATCTTTTTGTGCGGCGGTCCTCCATAGTGCGGTTTTCAAGTAGCTTTCTTCCTCGCACTACAAAGCTGTGGAATGAGCTTCCTTGTGCGGTGTTTCCAGGACGGTACGACATGGGTACGGTCAAAAAAAGCGCGTACACCTTCCTTAAAGGCCGGCAACGCTCTTGTTTGATTCCTCTGGTGTTGCAAGAGAATGTGGGCGGCGGTGATTACTTAACACCAGGTAACCCGTACACTCGTTTGTCCTCCTATTCCATAAAAAAAAGATGCATCAATCTTATGCGGTACCCACCGGAGAGGTTTTACGATGAAAAGAATATTTAAATACATAGAAAATTATAGTAAACTCATGCTCTTGCCCTGTGTTGACATTCTTAGCTGAATATACTACGTATTGGATCCGTCGAAGTCGGCAACAGTAATCCATACACACTGAAGAAAAGTGTTGTGATTTATAATACACAACCAGCTGACTGACAGACGGACTTATGAACACTGGAGTCTTTAAAACAAAGGCTTTATATTAAACTCTACAAAAGTCTAAATCCATTGCAGCCTCAGAATAGATAATTAAACTTTTGAATATAAACCTCTGTAGTGCTGTCGACATCTTTACTATTACGTTCCCTGTTGTTATGCATTGACAGCGTAATTTGCTAAATAAACATCTTGACTATATAATCACTTCACACTATACTAGAGCGAGGTTTATTCAACTAACTTAATGGTGTCTAAAAAAATAATCTCTAAATGTAAATGTAAGAATTCACTTTCAACATTTATCTCTCAACGCTCCATGAGAACTATAACTAATTTTTTGGGGCAAACCCACCCATTATTTATCACGCCAACACAGAAAGAAGGCTTAGACGCCATAAACCATTTCGTTTCTGTCAGAAATATCCAATTTATAATTTTTTTTATGGCTCATCCCTTTAACCCTTTTTAAATAAGGTATACAACTTAAAATATTTGCCACCATCAGGCATCATATTGAATATCGACGCGACGGAGAAAACATAGCTTTGAAGCGTCCTGAAAGGAGTTTTTAGTTTATTTGGTTTATATGTTGTTTCCCAATTAACATCCCATGAGGTACTTCTATGATTTTGTAGCAATTTCAAATAAGTATATTTGAGTCCGCTGTTCACAGATGATATAAGTTTGTACATACTTTTAAAGTTAATACAAAAATAAATAAATAAATTAAAGTGGGAAGCTCCTTTGCACAGGATGCCGGCTAGATTTTAACCTGATTCCTGCCGCCGAATTCCACCTTCGCACGACACGCCACAAGTTAGGATTTCATGCCCACCATCTGGATGTGTGGCGGTCCTCCACAGTGCGGTTTTCAAGGAGCTTTCTCCCTTGTACTACAAAGCTATGGAATGAGCTTCCTTGTGCGGTGTTTCCGGAACAATATGACATGGGTACCTTCAAAAAAAGCGCGTACACCTTCCTTAAAGGCCGGCAACGCTCTTGTGATTCCTCTGGTGTTGCAAGAGAATGTGGGCGGCGGTGATCACTTAACACCAGGTGACCCGTACGCTCGTTTGTCCTCCTATTCCATAAAAAAAATAAAAAGATTAACACAAGGGCTCCTATTTCTGCCGTGAAGTAGTAATGTGTAAACATTTCTGTGTTTGGGCAACATGGGCAAATGAGACTTAACATCTTATGTCTTAAGGTGACGAGCCCAACGTCCCTTACTACACTACACTACACTACACTATACGAGTCCTGTGTTATCCTGTCGATAAATAACACCATACGATTAAGAAGACACTGTTGTAATTTATCATCGGTTTATTGGCTTACAACTTACCACATTCCAGCAACATATAAACATCGGCAGGGTATCACGGAAACAGTAACACGAGTGCATCAATAAATGATATTTAATCTTCATGTACAAGCAAATGTATTAATACACATTGGGGGCGCATCGGGCGTTCGCTCGTCCGAATAATATCTTATTATGCCATAATATAGTGTAAAACATAGTAAAGTGGCGCGGCAACACAACACAACACGGCCGCTCCGGAATCACATTCCAAGCTAGCTACGTATCTACATCGCGTGGGGCCGCGGCCGGCGTAACAACTATATACCGTGCGCTCCGCTAACAATAGGCGGGGCCTGCTCCCAGTGCCGTTCCCGCCCACTTATGTTGCTTATATCGCCTTTATTATATCCACATACGGCAGACACTAAGGGTCCGACAGTGGCGATCAGGTCCGGCCTATTCTTATGAGGAACGCATTACAATTATAATTTGTCTAAATATATGTCCCTCTCCGTCCCGATGGGAGGCGGCACGTCCGGCGGAGGCGAGAGAGGGACAACGCTTCTCCTTCATACAGACTTTAGGCGTGTGTGAAATGTATGGACAACTTTCCGTCTATATAGATAATCCTCTGTATATATATAACTTTGTCGCTAATATCTACACCGACTCCAAGGTTACACGTTCGTTTTCGTCGCCGCGGAGGTGATCCGCCTCTATTGGCTCCACTTGTTCCAGGTTTGCTGAAATAGAAATTGTTTATGTAAAATATTATCAAAATATTTTTGAGCATACAAATGTATTTAGAAAGCATATAATGTTTTTGTGGGTTCTATTTTATGTTATCAAATTTTTTACACTTCTATTATATTATAAGTTGTCGCTATATAACAATAATAATTAAATAATTTTAGCTTAAATTATACTAGCTGTATTGTGTTAAATTATAATTATATAATATACATTTAAACAAAATTATGTCTTCACAGGCTCGGGAGGCGATGACAAAAAGCTTTCGCAATGCTTGGCAGGTGATGAATAACTCTCTTGTCATCAATATCGGCAATAACAACTTAAGTTTTAAGGTTGCGCACAATAATATTTTAAAACTCGAAACTTAGGCTCATAAATTTAAAGTCACGCAAATGTTACATTAGTTGTGAGATAATGTGGGTTGGGTACGTATCTCACGAACTCTTTCTTTCGAGTACAGACCGTGAGGTCGTGCAGTGTAACTTATATTTTATATGATGCGTTGAAGAACCGCACATTATGACCACCATAAAAATAAGACTTTTGTTAGAACAAATTTCTTATCTGTAAAAATGTTATTATTGCTAAAAAATAACATCGATTTCTATAGTATTATTTCATTCAAATTACGGAAATATCTGAAAAACAACCAAAATTTGTCAATTTGCAAACAAATTTGACAAATGTTGCACGTAATTAAGATATCGAACGATATGATCATTGGGGCCGACTCAAGTTTGTCTCTGAAAAAAAAACAGATGACAGAAGACTTCTCATTAACGCCATTTCCAGTAAAATTTATGGTAGTCGATATGCTGCTCCTGAGTGCATCATGGAGACTTACGATGTATGGGTAGATAAAGTAGTGTATGTAACTGTACATAATAAAAAATTAAAACACTCGTATGATGTTATAATGCTTTACCTACATACCCATGCTCTAAATCCTCTATTAAAAATTCTAAAACTGTTAGCTTATTGCCAACATTAAAACACTCAATGTCCTAATAACCATTACATCATCCAAACGAGTGTTGCAATGAAATTTAGTGCAACATTACATCACCCGTTTTATTACAACACTTGTTTGGATGGTGTAATGGTTACTAGGACTTGATTTTTCAATGTTAGCAGTAAACTAACTGTTTCAGAATCTTTTATCTTTGTGTACATAAAGTCTTGTATGAAACTGATGATAATTAGGTATTAAAACACGAATGTGGGTTTATACATGAGCATGAATAACTATTAACGCACACTCGTTTTAAATGCCCTTCATTATGTACAGCCACATAAACTACTATTAGAGTTTTTCATAATGTACTCGCTTGCTGTGTAGATGTCTTTTATTTCTCGCATGTTAGTGAGTACCTGTTTGTCATTGTGGTGTTGCTGCTGCTCCCACTGCTGCTGCTCCGACAGCGGCAGGTGCTGCAGGTACTGCATGGGCAGCGCGTGCATCAGCGACAGCGCCGTGGCCGTGGCGCCGCCCGCACCGTAGCCTTCCGCGCTCATGCCCACGTTGCCCACACCCGTCTGTCGAAAGGTGCTCCGATAAGATCATGCCCACATAGGTACTAATAACAACAAACGAAAAGGTCTCTCTTCTTCTCGCCTGCAGTCTTTATTTTTCACTTTCTCTCATCATCCTTCATTATATGTAGACCCGGTATGACAAAATATTATGTGTAAAGGAAATTTCGAGTTAGGTGTATGTAACATTACACCCTAGATTTTTTTATTTTTGTGTTTTATATTTTTGTGAAAATAAGAGTTTGACCGCGCTCTCTTTATGAAGTTGTTTTGCTTGAGTAAAGTACAATAAGTGCCATTGTAAAATACTCTATTGATTGAAAAGAGTGTCTGTTGAGTTCTTGTTTTTCTCTCGAACTGAACTTTTTCTGAATATATGGTAAATACAGTAATTTACAAGAAATATTTATCAGAAGAGCTTAGTTTAAGCCTAATTGAATAAGGTTTATTTGACTCTAAGTGTGGATAGTATCTATCAAGAATTTAATAATAATATAATCTCTAACTATCTAGTCACGATCGTCGGAATACGATGGATGAGGGCAGCAGGATCGATCGTCGTGGAAATCTTTGGGGGAGGCCTTAGTGTAGGCCAGCAGTGGACGTGTTCCGGCCGATGAAGAAGTGCGGTGCTTTGCAGGTACCTGGTATCTGTCGTGGTCGGTCCGCAGGTGCCAGTCGTCGGCCGCGTTCATCTTCCACGCTCGCTCCGTGCCGATGGGCCGCGGCTTGCGCTCTTCGTCGTCGCCCCACGACATGCCGCTGGTGCCGGCACCCACGCCGCTTACGCCTGCACCCACACCGCTCACGCCCGCGCCCCGCTCCAGCAGCGACTGGAAATGTTATTCAATCATCATTACAACTTTACACCACGATGATAGTGTGGATATAGCGTCCTGTTCCAGTTTTAAATAATTTTATTGAAATTCTCATAGGATTTGTATGATCTCTTAAAGTATTTTATATGTTTGTATAATTATAATAGACTGTTCGCTATTAAACATATTAATTAAGGAAACTATAGATCTGTTATTTAATTTACTAATTTATTTGTAAGACTGTCTGTTTCTGAATAAATATATAAAAAAAAACATAAATGGCGCTGGACAGGACACACCCTTCGGGGTATAGACAAATGGAGCAAATATATCACGGACTTGTGTCCCAAAAACCTAAAAAGGAAACGGGGAGGACAATACAGGAGACGGTCAGATGAACTAAGGTAGATAGCAGGCAAGACATGGTCTAGGATAGCTAAAGATAGAAAAGAGTGAAAGAAGTTGGAAGATATCTTTGTCAATAGACAAACAGATGGCGATAGATACTTAGTTAAGGACAATATATAAATATTATTATATAAACTCTACTATCTGCATAAGGGTTTATATTATTATTATTACATGTGGCAGAAGCATTATGTGTCTGCTTCTTGTAGATTTTCTACGATTACAGCTTCACTGAAGTATAGACCAATTCAAGTTTGATTATTTTCGCATTTTACGAAAACAAATTGGATTATTTCTGCCCGGTGGCCGGTACCTATAAACAATAAAGGCTCGGTCTTGCTACGCTCGGTTACATTTTCTTAGTACATATTTAAAAACTGTTTCACTAAATATCAACCGTAAGGGCATTTTACTGATAGTTAATAGAAAGAACGAAACTTTTATTTTGGGGGGTTTGGAGAAACATGTTGTACAATTATTGATGATCGACATTTGGATCTTCATTATTTATTTAACAACCACCTACGTAATGTAAGCAAGATCAATTTCTATTACATAGTTTAAAAATAACTAAGAATATTTTAAAAACACGATTACTTTACTTGGATTTTGTCAGCCCCTAAAAATGATTTTACAAATCAGATCGTCCATTTTTTATTATTTACTTGTTGGCTTTTAATTAAACGATTATTACCAGTTAAAACTGGTTTGTTTAAATGATTTCCTTTGCAGTGTTAACGTTAAGAGAGTCTTTTTAAAACTCCCAGTCAGTTCCTTAAGATTCGAAACGAGACGAACGTCGTGCTAACCAAGTAGAAGATAAATACTAGGTAAATATCACTAAAAGTAGAAATAAAGGTCTGTCAAATGACTCGGGGATGGAATAAATCGTACTAAACCGATTTAATTAATAGAACTTTTAAAATAAGCTTAAAAATATAAATTAAATTTATGAACGGTACGGCACTCGAACCTGCGATCTCTCGCGTTCCGTGCGAATGCTCTTCCACTGAGCCAACCGTTCGAGTGACGTATTGTATATAAATCTTAATACGTCTTGTTCAACTCTCAGGTTGCCTCCATCTACAGGATCTACTTTACAGTTGATAACCTGCTCATACCTAGTATATGCATATTAGGAATGTGACTTGAGATGTCGATGTTTAGTTATTTTTTTAAATATGTTGTGAAATGCTGAAGTACGGTGATATTACTTCATTCTGTATTTTTTGTAATCACGACGATTTTTTAATTATAGGAACCGGGCAGGCATTACAGTTCTTTTAAACTACTGTAAAACTGTTATATATTGAACGGAAAACTTAGGCGTGGAAATATTATTGTTTACATCTTGAATTTTGTAAAATTGACTACAAATAAAGCTTTTGTAATGTGACGCTACCCTATGCGCCGACGTCGAAGTCCTTCATACACTCTCGGCTGCGCTCGCGTGTGATATCTCGCGAATCGACGACCGCGCTGTCCGTATGAGGACGTAGCTATAAACACGGACGCCTAGCGTTAGTTCAATACTCTAGTACTTATTTCTGCCTTCTAAGTAGGTAATGTATAAACATTATTGTGTTTCGGTCTGAAGGGCGCCGTAGCTAGTGATATAACTGGGTAGATGAGACTTAACATCTTATGTCTCAAGGAGACGAGCGCAATTGTGGTGCCACTCAGAATTTTTGGCCTGAGCGGCACTTTATTGTATTGGGCAGGACGTATCAATTACCATCATCTGAACGTCCTACTCTCCTCTACCCTTATTGTCATAAAAATAAAAATAATAGTGTCCGACAATCCAACACTGCCATACAACACGTTTGTCGGGGTTACGGGGGTCCTTTATACGTACTTTGCTGTTACTATTTGTACTTTTTTATGGAAGAGGTGAAAAAACGGGCGTAGGCGTCACTTGATGTTAAGTGATCACCGCCGACCACACACTATGGCAACTCCGTTTACAGCTTTTCATGTAGGTGTACCATCTATATGTTAAGGTACCCATGTCGTATCAAACATCGCGCAAAGAAACTCATTATAGTTTGGTTGCGCGTAAAAAAAAACTTGAAAATTGCTCTGTTGAGCAACACTTACACATCAAGGTGGTGAAGATGATACTACATCCATGACAATTCGAGAAGCTCTTACTCGCGGTAAGTAATGTAGTACTTAGCTATAGTAATACTTTGAAACTAATATGCCGTTAGTGAACTGAAGGGGGACGCGTGCAATTACGACGAAAAATCAGTCAAGCTTAAAAACCCTTGAAACATAGTTGATATACACAATAAGTATTATCTATACATATAAATATAATTGGAGTGTCTGTTTGTAACATTGTAACAAACGTTTTTTACAATATGAATTAGAGATGAAACGGATATCCGGTAACTATCCGGTATCCGGCGGCCTTAATACTATCCGGCCGAATACCGGATAACTACCTACTATTCGGCCGGATAGGCATCAGGCCGAATCAAAAAAAATCTGTATAAAAATATATTTTTAAGTAATTATTTGCTTTATTTAGTTAGTTTTAGTATCACTTGAGAAATATAATTAGTTTTAGTTGTAAATTTTTAATCACACCATAGTAAGTGAATGTAATAGAAAAAAAATAATTAATTAGTACTCATACTGAACTAAAGGCAAACTATGGTGGATAAATACTATTTTCTTTGCATTGAGAGGTAACAAGCGGTTTCGCTTCTTTTCATAAATAAGGCCACAAAAAAGTCTTTCGCTGTACACACTGCTGCAAGGTGCTAAAAGATAGATTTTGGCAAACTTTGTTAAATTTGGGTATTGTTCCGCATTAGCTGCCCACCAAGAATAAGGGTCACGATTGCGATCAATTCGCATTGACTTGGGATAAAAATCCAGCTCACAGGTTATCGCGTTTCTTTCTTCACGTTGAACCTGGTCAGTATTGTTTTCATTTGCTACCTCATTAAAGCAATCCCAAAACGTGTCATGAGCTTTGCGAGATACAGCTGACTCTGTCTCCTCTCCTCTACTCTTTTTAGCCGGTGTTGAAGATGAACTGCTACTTGAGGACTCTTCATTTTCAAATATTCCAATAAGATCTCCAAACGGCTAAGTTCCGGCTAAGCCGGATATCCGGTATCCGGCCACATGGTTGGCCGAATATCCGGTATCCGGCCAAACTGCTATCCGTTTCATCTCTAATATGAATATATATACGGGTACATACACCAAAATAACATTTTTTACAATGTTTGTTTGTCTGGCTGTTTGTTCAAGCTAATCTCTGAAATGGCTGGACCGATTTTGCCGGTACTTTTATTGGCAGGTAGCTGATGATATAAGGAGTAATTTAGGCTACGTTTATTTTAGAAAAATAAAGTAATGTTGCAATGTCCAAGAAACGGTCTAACTCTAAAGATAATTTATATGGCAAAACAACGTTTGCCGGGTCAGCTTGTATGAACATCATATTTGACTGCGAAATGTGCAACGTTCTTGCGAATACCGAAATACCTACCAAAGAATAATAAGAATAAATTTTATAATTAATGACGATCAATATACCTGGTAGGAGTGGTGTGCGTGTTGCTGTTGCATGTTGCTCTGCTGGTAGGACATCAGCAGCGAGCTCAAGTTGCTAGCGTTGCTTGCGTTGGCGAACAGTTGCTGTATTAACACATAGATTTGTTATATCTGCACGAATATTACCCACTCCAAACTACGACATTGTGTTAATGTGTCAAATCTCAGGTAAAATAAGTATGCGCATTATATACCGGGTGTAATCGTTAACCCCCTTATTCATAATGGTCCGCTAACTTATAACAGCCGCTAAGGAGTGTTTTTTCTCATTCTGACTTAGGTCAATAAAAACAGACAGAGTGTGAATTAGCAATTCTTTAAGTTAGCAGACTATTATTAATAAGGGGGTAAGTGTGCACAGGTGATTATTCCGTAACTATTACAGATATCAAAAAACATTTAATAGATATAGAAAGTATGTTACCCAATCAGTAAGATGGCATCAATAACTTTATGAAAAATTAAACGAGAAGTATGCAAAATTTTGATATGAAACACTCTCATACATGAAGTATGAGAGTAGTAGAACCGAGAGTGTTAATGCATACTTCTCGTCTAATTTTTAAAAAGTTATTGATGTCATTTTACTGATTGGGTAACATAATTTGTATATATTTTTTTTTATATCTGTAATAGTTACGGAATAATCGCCTGTGCACACTTAACGATTACACTCGGTATAGAAAAATACAGTAATATACGACACAAAAATAGAAACCAAAAAAGAACCACATATCAGTAACTGCGCTTTATGATTATGGTGGTGTCAATACTTGCGAAACTGAATTGGCATTGGGCAGGGCACATAGTTCGATGGACAGATGGCTGTTGGGGCAGTAAAGTCCTCGAAGGGCGATCATGTACCGGAAGACGCAGTGTTGGTAGGCCACCCACAAGATGGACCGACGATCTGGTCAAGATCGCCGGAATACGTTGGATGAGGGCAGCGCAGGACCGATCGTCGTGGAAATCTTTGGGGGAGGCCTTTGTCCAGCAGTGGACGTCCTCCGGCTGATGATGACGCCAATATAAAGGTCTCTTTATTATGTATACTTATAAAACAATTAGTAAAAATATTGAGAGTAGATATATTTTAATGTGTGCGCTAACAGCACAACAAGTTTTGTGAAGTAGTATGAAGTGATGGATGTCTTATATAAGATATTTATAAGACTAAGAAGACGTCAGAGTACAATAGTTTTGTATTCAAAATAGTTTTAAATTCGTACGCTGCGTAATCTTGCGTAATTTCCACGCCCGGATAAGCAATTCGTCACATAATACAAAAAATTTGAGTTAAGTCAAAGAATTTTAAATTGTGTTAAATGTACCTTATATAAAAATTTATGTCAAGACCTGAGAAGAACGAGCGCAAATTACTCAGCGGGGTTCTTTTTTTTATATAATATTTGAATAAATTAAAGTTATAGCTAAACTAGCCCAACGCCGCCAACTCCTTTCCCAATGTGTGATCATTAAGAAAGTCATTCATAGTTTACCTTTATCCCATAAACGACTATTAATAATTACTATTTTGCATTTCGTTATACAACTGTTTTGAATATTTTCTGCAATCATGTTGCATGATCAAAGCATTATTATTTTTTAAGGGAACACCGCCGCCCACATACTTACCCTTGCAACACCAGAGGAATCACATATATACATCGCACCAGAATAGACCGGTGTCATCATTATAATTATAAGTTTCTAGTAAATTCGCTTATTTTTAACCTTTTGAGTTAGTATAGTGCTAGTGAATTAGTGTAATACAATATAAAATTGTGATATGTATTATAAAAGACACATGAACAAAGTGACTTCCCCTTAATAGAGACATAAAGAAATGTGTTAATGGACACATTCTTAGTTTAATTTATCTACCAGTTTAAGTTAAAGTAGAACTATGTACTTATTAGTCTAAGTTAAGGCTAGATTGTAATGCAAGTGGGGCAACATTTTTTGTCAGTCCGTTAATATGAATCACTTGACCCGTTTTGTGTTCTCAACTCAATTTCGACATGATTGTGGTTAGTAACGTTTTTCTGGAATTACGTCCACTTGAAAGACTAAAATAAATTTATTGTGTACCTGTGCAGAGTGCTTGTGGTGATGCTGCAGAAGCGGGTGTCGCTGTGCAAAGTCAGGAGCGCGCGGGTTGAGGCGCGACACGTTCTCAACGCCCACGTTGCCAACGTTACCCACGCCAACACTCCCTACGTTGCCTATGCCGACGTTTCCTACGCTTCCGACGTTTCCCACGCTTACATTTCCGACGTTGCCCATGCCCACGTTTCCCACGCTGACATTGCCCACGTTGCCCACGTACCCCAGTCCAACGCCGCTCACGCCAGACACTCCGCTAACACCAACTCCGCTGGCCATCGATACCTATACGATTAATAATAATCATTTATTCTAATAATAGAGTGGCTGCAAGTAACTCTTAATTCTACTTAAACTAGATTAGATCTTGGGCGAGTTAACAATTAAGTGATCACTGAACCCCATGCTTCCTTGCAAAATACTGTTGGTGGGATCAGATGCTTCAAGATCGAGACGACGGCAGCGTATTATATCAATATTATACTACACGGCCACAGTATATCTGGACCTCGCTGAAATGTGAAGCCTCCTCCCCAATAATATTGACAAAATAAATCGTTGTTTATTTATCAATAATAATGTCCTAGTGATGCTTGTTTTGCGCACCGTAACCAAGTGACGTCATCGGCGTCAGGCCCGGTCCGGTCAGGTGAGTTTGGTACGATACGAATCTAGTTGAATATATCTGGTGGTGTTGTCCTCGTAATGGGCAACGTGATTTCTCACATTAAGTTCTCTTAGTTAATTATGATGATTTAAGGTTATACCTATATCGAGTATAATTAGATAAGTTTATATACGATTTAACAAAGATTAGAACATCTGACTGATCTCCACACTATAAGCTGAAATACTAAATAGATCACTGAATTGTTTTTATTGCGAATATTAGAAGTCTTACTGTGTATACACATACCATGATATTGTGTCCATTTCGTGAGTTGTCAGGATACATCGGTCCGTTTCGTGACAACGCGCTTAGATCCATTGCATTCATGTTGTTACCTGGAATTAAATCATGTATTTAAGCAAAATATCTTTTCTTTAATAACTATATTTATATGTTTAAAGAGTATAATGTTTTTACTGCTGTTCATTATGTGTATCTCTTTTAGAAATCAGGTGTCATCTCGTTGTAGTGGATAGGGAATGAATTGAAATCTTAATCATTAGTTATTTTAAATCAAGTCATTAATCATTGTTAGCACGCAACAAGTTGTCTCCGTGAGTCATCCGAATCCTTTCGTTTTATTGGATGGGGAGTGCATATTTGGAATCAAGCATTGTATATTATATCAACATTAATTTTATGAGGACTGTAATTTGCACAATTTTATTTATTATAACATCTAACTATAAATAGAATGTAATGAATGTAGAGGAAGCGCGTGAGGTTTATAAGGATAGAAGCAAATGGCATTCTATTGTCTCTGCCTACCCCGACGGGAACAAGGCGTGAGTATGTGTGTGTGTGTGTCTAACTATAAATCTGTGATCTGTAAATAAAGTCGATGTTGTTTTTCGATATAAAAATCCATTTTTGAGCGCAGATTATTGAGATTAAGGAAATACATATAGTATAACAGATCATTGTACTGTGGAAATAGTAAAAAAAGGTTTCATGATATCTATCTATGTAATATAAGCATAATATACTTAATGAATATAAATATTTTACGGTACTTCAGCTAGATTCCAAAAACAAAAACTTTGTAAAAAATCAGTCTTTTTGTTTGTATTAGCAAATCCTTATAAGAAGAATTTGTATAATTAATCCCAGAAGTAAGAGGTAATACTTTAAAAATAACAAATTGTTTCGATTTGAAATCTCTTATAAATATCTCAAGTCAATGTTCTATTATGCAATTATTGGGGTTGAGCAGGTTATCAATTGTAAAGTAGATTCTGTAGATGTAGCCACAACCTGAGACTTGATATACCAAGAGTTACGAACCATGCGTCAATCCAACAGTTGGGTTAGTTTTGGTACGAGCGTTTGGATATGAGTTTCGCATTGTTCATAAATTGGACGTTATTCCAGAAAAAAGTTCTAAACCACATTCATGTCAAAATTGAGTTAAAAACACAAAATTGATCACGTGACTCATATTAACGGACTGACAAAAATGGCAGCCCTACTGTCACTGTTGAATGACATCATGACTTACGGCCGTTTTCAATAACGTATCTCTAGTTACGGATACATATCTGTCACTGTTTAATGACAAGATGTTAACTATCCATAGTTATAGTCCAATGCTTTGTGTCGATAGGTTATTGAAATGTAAGTAAGCGTAAAAGGATAAATTTGTCTTACATCTAGTAAGTTAAACTAAGGATAGACAGGTTATTGAAAACGGCCGGTAGTAGCCCCCAACCCACATGTATGGAATACACTAATATATTTTATTAAACATTAAACACAAATTCCTTAAAATGTGATGTTTGTGGCTTGGAACGTTTTCCAGGAACTACGTCCAATTTTGGTTACAAATTAAATTAGTATACAATATGAGAATGTCTGGTAATGTGTTGGTCGGCGCCCCCCAAGGAGGGCCGACGATCTGTTCAAGATCGCCGGAATACGTTGGACGAGGGCAGCGCAGGAACGATCGTCGTGGAAGTCTTTGGGGGAGGCCTTCGTCCAGCAGTGGACGTCTTCTGGCTAGTGATGGTGATGTATGCGAGATACCCATGGTCTGCTGGTAGGGGTGCGGCGGCGGCGTGGAGCCGTGGGACGAGGCCCGCGAGCACGGGGAGCAGCCGCCCGCCGGCC
>CATIXQ010000028.1:7768562-7797309 GCA_949711755.1 Leptidea juvernica
CAACAGTTGCATAAATAACTATTAATATAATTAGAAATAACTATAATAACATATTATATTCAGATCTTTAGTAATTTGATTCGTGTAAGTTAATTTTCATTACAGTAGTACCGACTAACAGTTGGTAGCATCATTACGGTACACGGTCGTGCCCTATATAAGCCAGAGCACTCAGTTCGAGGACACATTATCCCAGCGGAAACTCCATAGGGAGTGCCGCTTGCGCCTCTCTCTCCCCATGAGAAGGTCGCCTTCGATGTAGGCTTAGAGGGCACCTGCCCAAAGCCAACTGCAGGTGGTGTTTAGTGGGTAGGCACCTAGGTTTTCACGTGAGTCCCACATAACCAACGCAGACTTAGGCTGCGTTGGTATGCATGAGCATTCACCACCTCCCTCCCGTCGTTATCCCGGAGGGTAGCCCATTCCCTTGCTTGGGCGCAAAAAAAAAAAAAAAAAAATTCGAGGACACATTACTGATTGGAAATTGTAAGGGGTAACGCTGCCTTAATTGTCTTTTAATTTTTAGTTCTAAGTATGAAAAGTTTAAAATACAGATGTAATAGATTTATTAAGTGCGTTTAAATTTCCAACCCCTTCTACATACATTACTAGTCGCTTAATACAGAACATGGTCAAATAGAAAAGAGTGGAAGGGGCCGGTAGAATATCTATCTAAAATACCCGACGATAAAATAATATCGATATTATTACCTAACTACCATTAATTTCCTCGAGTGTCGAGTCGACTTATAACTTATACAAAATTCTACCAACCCGAAGCCATTGGACATCGTATAGATATTGAAGCAGCCTTCATATTATTTGTAATTTATATAATAATATCAATTTCATTTTCCTCGAAGGTTAGATAAAAAAAGAACTCCATAAAAAGTGCGGTTTTTCAACTCGGGACTATTGAAACGCCCTGGCTTTCTCTTTTTGCCTACTACACCCTATCAGGGATGGCTAACGTTTCCACTGGTAAACAAGACTGTGATTTTTTCATGTTTTAAGAAGAACTGTTTCGTTTCTTGCCGATTCATCTTCGATTATCAACATAAGTAGCTATTGCAATCGGAGCTATTGATAAATAATGTAATTGAATATTCACATGTGTTTTTTATTAACATATTTGGTTACAGGTTATTCGACTTAGACTTAAGTCCACATAATTCATTTTTAACTAGTGTTGATTAAACTGTCCTCACACACAGAAAAGACACTGTCGTCATTCTGTACTGTTATTTTCTGTTTGTCCCAATTGGGGGTCCATGTGAAATAAATAAATCTTAGTTATTTGAACACAGAAACGAAAACATACTTAAAGCCGAAATTCGAATGAAAACTACCTTTTTACGGCCCTTCCCAAATATATTCAGTCCTCTTACTTGAGACAAAAATCGTAACTATAGTTGACTTTTCTGTCCCAATAAAATTATCGACGGTAACTCACCTTATCCGCACACGCTGTCTGTCAATAGGACGAGGTATAGATTACCAGCGATAGAAATTTTGTATGGAAATTGCAATTCATGCGTCCCAATATAAGGCCATAAGAATGACTTATCGGGTATATTAGAACAGCTTCAGATTATTGACAGGTGGTTACTGACAGTAGAAGGTAGATAGTAATTTATCTATATCTGTAGATAGTATATTGGCAACCGCCGTTAACGGACAAGGTATCCAATAAACTAAAATAATCCAACAAACGATAATAGATGGCAAATTGTAAATTAGCAATACAACAATTAACTGTTAATGATGCGTTGAACATATTGCACTAGTAATGTTATTTTTTTTTGGAAAACCTATAACTTCTGATTTGCCCTGGTTTTCGTCAATAGCAATTCCAAGTATAAAACTTATTGCCTTTACCTTACCTTTGCCACTATACAATTACATGACAGAGATAAGTAATTTTAAAAATGGAGTAACTTAACTGTCCGTTTATTAATAACACAGTAAAAGAGTATAAGAAATAAGAATCATACAATCTGAATAAAGAATTCTTGAAGCTATGGCGTTGCAACTAAACACACCTGTGAGAAATCATTTATAGACATGGTGGAATTTATTTGCTATAATATTACAAATATCGCTAAAGACGTAAGACGACTGGTCAAGTGCGAGTCGGCGTTTCACGCAAAGGGTTCCAATAGCATCATCGTACAAAATACTAACCCCCTTATTCATAATGGTCCGCTAACTTTAAACAGCCGCTACAGTGTTTTTTCTCATTCTGACTTAGGTCAATAGAAGACAGAGTGAGAATTAGCATATATGCTTTAAGTTAGCAGACTATTATGTATAAGGGGGGTGGTGAATAAGCAACGGACACCGCAGTCCGATAATCGTTTTCAAATTCCGATGTTAGACGACTCGCAAAACATTTACGAACTGAATGAATAGCATACACCTACAAATTTTTGAGGTTTGAACCCACGGTCAATGTAACGACAGTTCTAATTCCATCTGCGACTTGTGTAACACAAACATTCATTGACGACTTTCCGATCAATATGTATTTGGAGATAACTTAAATGAGACAGCGAGATTAACTAGAGGGAGGCTCCTTTGCACAGGATGCCGACTAGACTATGGGTACCACAACGGCGCCTATTTCTGCCGTGAAGCAGTAATGTGTAAACATGTCTGTTATGTCATGTGACGACCGCAATTGTACTGCCGCTCAGAATTTTTGTGTTTGTCAAGAATCCTGAGCGGCTCTGCATTGTAATTGGGCAGGTCGTATCAATTTCCATCAGCTCAACGTCCTGCTCGTCTCGTCCCTTAATTTCATTAAAAAAGCGAGCATTAAATTGTTATTGGCTTCAGCAATTGCTTATGTACATTAAACTATTACATTGGTATTATTATAATAATTTATAAGAGCGCAAAAACCACCGCCCACTGGACTACTTGCGCTGTTTCTTGTCTCTCAGAGCGCTATTTGTTTTCGGAGCAATGGCAGTTTCTTAATTTACATCAAAAATGGTTGTTAAGGAATAATCTAAAAAATTGTTTGACTTTCATAGACCATTGATTAAATGGAATGAAGTCGAATTAGATTTTGAAATACCGTCATAATTATTACGGTTGCTATTACATCCGCGTTCGCATCAATTTTTTGCAGAGTATCTACTTCAAAATTACCATTTCAATAATAACTGTTTTTACTCTACTTTTTTGTTAACTGCACCTACTGCTGTAATTGCGAGTGCAAGCCGCCATTTCATATTCTCTTCTCTATTGACTAGGCTCATTTAACCTACATCTTAGATCATTTATACGTCTAGATAGACGGTGACAGCTGTGAAATCGTCGAACTAAATTGAGGTTTAGAGTTAACCTCAATTTTCAGCAATGCTACCAGCGGGAGGTTCCATTGCACCGGATGCCAGCTAGATAATTTCTGCCGTGAAGCATTACTAAGTTTCGGTCTGAAGGGCGCCGTAGCTAGTGATTACTGGGCAAGTGACTTTTCAATAAATTCTGAGCGGCACTGAATTGTAACAGGCAGGGCGTATCAATTACCATGATCTGAAGGTCCTGCTCGTCTCGACCCTTATTTCATAAAAAAAAATTAACGCACACTAACACAAAGTGACATCGCGAATAAAATCGCGAGTGTAAAACGTAGCTTGTCTCGCACACTAAAGTAAACAACCTAGCCTGTTTTCATCGGTTGTCTAGCATCAATAGCAAATATTTAGACACATAAATTATCTAAGATATTATACATATTACGTAACAAACAGCATTCAGTACAGTCGTCGCTGGACGTTACCAGCCGGGGCCCTTTTGTAAGTGCGGGCATCCGGCACAAAACGAAAGATTCACAGCGGAAAACGTTTCTCACGACTTTTCTCGGACTTTTTCTGTAGTAAGGTAAATTTTCTATACCAATGCACAAATCCATATAAGTATATAAAATTCTCGGGTTACAATGTTAGTTGACATACTCCTCGGAAACGGCGAATTTTAGTATATTTGGTAGGTCTGAGAATCGGTCGTAATCTATTTTTATACCACAAAGTAAAAATTTTATGCATTTTTTTCATTAATTTATATGGCAATACAACGTTTGCCGGGTCAGCTATTATATTTATATAATATAGCCATCGGTAATTCATCTGCTTTTCAAATTGAACGCTGTTGTTAATTAATCCTACTGGATTACATGATACATGATTATGACTCTGTTTTTTTGGATAAAATATTTTTTTTTTATAATTTGAATACAAAATGGAAGATTTATATTTAATTTTTACGATAAACCGTGGTTGCCAGTAAAAAAAATGGCCGCAAGCCAGAGTTTGACATGCCATTTCAATAAACGATTCTCGCTCCAATCAAGGGTGAACAAGTATGTCTTTAATCAATTTTACGTAATTTAAAAGGAAATTATGTAAGGAATTGAAATAAAAAGTGATTGCCAAATTCAAATTCAAATATTTTTATTCAAAATAGGATTTATAATCACTTATTGAACGTCAAAATACATACCACCCATTCAAAAGAGACTGCCTCAGACCTGAGAAGAATGGGCGCAAGAAACTCAGCGGGCTTTTTTTTTTATATAAAATATGGATTACAATGTAATATCATACAATAAACATTAATAATTAAAGAGCCTGAGGGTGTTCGCTTTAATCCCAGTCCGTGGTGTCATTAAGAAAATCGTTTATGCTATAATAACCTTTTCCACACAAACGTTTTTTAACAATTCTTTTAAATTTCGTAACACATTTGTTTTGTACATTTTCTGGGATCATATTGTAGAAGCATATACATCGCCCAACAAAAGACTTACTAACTCGACCCAACCGAGTAGTAGGCATAACAAGTTTATGTTTGTTCCCCGTGTTAACATTATGAATGTCACAGTTTCTAGAAATTTCCTCAATGTGCTTATGAATGTCACAGTTTCTAGAAAATTCCTCAATGTGCTTATGAACATACAAAACATTATCAAAAATGTATTGAGAAGCAACAGTCAAAATGTTTATTTCTTTAAATTTTTCTCTTAATGATTCTTTAGGACCTAGGTTATAAATCGCGCGAATAGCAACAACAATTTATTATTACATTATATATATTACAATTTACATCAGAAAATAATAATACTAAAATAAATACAGGCACTTGCCGCCAATTTTTTATAGGCAACATAGGATCTTAGGGTTTTTTTTTATGATAATAAGGGACGAGACGAGCAGGACGTTCAGCTGATGGTAATTGATACGCCATGCCCATTACAATGGAGTGCCGCTCAGGATTCTCAAAAAACCCAAAAATTCTGAGCGGCACTACAATTGCGCTCGTCACCTTGAGACATAAGATGTTAAGCCTCATTTGCCCAGTAATTTCACTAGCTACGGCGCCCTTCAGACCGAAACACAGTAATGGTTACACATTACTGCTTCACGGCAGAAATAGGCGCCGTTGTGGTACCCATAATCTAGCCGGCTTCCTGTGCAAAGGAGCCTCCCACTGGCTAATAGATATATCGTAGTTCTTCATTCATTCATCTATTAATTACTATAACGTTATTCAAACCCTTGCATGTATTCATCAAAATGGAAGCAGATATGAGAAAGAGCTACTCCGATAGTCTCTGGACCAATCGTGCCCTGGAGTTCAAATGCCCACGTCACGAACCCCATACAAAAACAAACCGCCTCAATATACAAATGTCGTAAACGCCACTACAGTTACCAAGCCATAAGCAATCACAGCCCTTTATAGATAAGGTCCATTTTTAAATTAAATATAAGTGCTGCCTGAATCATAGCTGCCAAAATAGCCATTGTCTCGCAGTGAGATCATAGAGATAACATAGGTACAACACTAGAGATATTTGTGAATGCGAAACCGACTTTTTTTTAACGAATTTAGAAGGTCGAAGCGGTTCGTGGGTAGTATTTCCGCAAGGGTGGGAAATTATGATATCTACCCACTTTTTCTGAGAATTAAGATCATTTACCATATTTGCACATTATGATGGGACATTTGTTGGTTATTATCCCGGTCGCTCACACTATCTTGCATCAGGGAGGTTTCCCGAGCGGTGCTGCCCTTATAAGTAGGTGAGCCAAGGTATCAACGTAGTATCAAGTTAGAAAGCCCACCCAGTAAAGCTCATTCTACAGCTTGTTTGTAGAAGACATGCAGATGGCCAGGGAAATATTTTGGTTGGTGGCTTATGGTGCGATGGTGGTATTTAGTATGTATTGTAGATATATCTAGTGATCTAGTCAGTAGGAACAACGAACCGACATATTGTGATTTGGTTTGCACGTGTCGTCTTCCGTTTGTGAGTCTGCCCCAATGCTATTACTATAAATAGCAGTTGGCAGCTCATTGTAAGTGATGTGTGATTACTGATTACCTAGCACTAGGCATCATAAAAAAATGCTAAATTTCACCAACACCACTAGTTACCACTTGCCTCGCACAGCCAGTGCTTTATTTCTGCCGTGAAGCAGTAATGTGTACGCATTACTGTAATCGGTCTGAAGGGTGCCGTAGCTAGTGAAATTACTGGGCAAATGAGAATTAATATGTTTCATTGTAGTGCCGCTCAGAAATTTTGGGTTTTTCAAGAATCCTGAGCGGCACTCCATTGTACTAGGCAAGGCGTATCAATTACCATCAGCTGAACGTCCTGCTCGTCTAGTCCCTTATTTTCATAAAAATGAAGAAAAGGCGGTATAGGAAATTAACGGTAGGCGGCAATATTTCCTAACCATGTATACGTACGTATGACTAAAGGATCTTCAAACTAAGAGCACACTCTTACATCAAAGGGCGACAACGTATCTCTCGACTTTCACTTCCCATCACCTCATATATTATAAAAGAAACTGGTCAAGTGCGAGTCGGCGTTTTACGCAAAGGGTTCCAATAGCATCATCGTACAAAATACTAACCCCCTTATTCATAATGGTCCGCTAACTTTAAACAGCCGCTTAGGAGTGTTTTTTCTCATTATGACTTAGGTGAATAGAAGAAGACAGAGTGAGAATTAGCAATGCTTTAAGTTAGCAGACTATTATGAATAAGGGGGTTAATATGTGCGGTTTAAATGCTTCCAAAAAAGTGTGAAAGTTAGCTTTTTAAACATGAATGGCAGCCATTTTAGCACTCGGCATCTTAGTTTTTATTATTTGTTGTTTTACACAGTTTCTACCATATTCAAATTCAAATATTTTTATTCAAAATAGGATGTGAGATCACTTATTGAAAGTCAAAAAAAACTACCACCCATTCCAAAATGAATGCCTCAGACCTGAGAAGAATGGGCGCAACAAACTCAGCGGGCTTTTTTTTTCATCGAATAAATATGTTTACAAAGTAATATTGTACAATAAAACTTATTATTTAATAGCCTGAGGGCGGTCACTCCATTCCCAATCTGTGGTATCATTAAGAAAGTCATTTATGTTATAGTAAGCTTTACCACACAAACGTTTTTTAACAATTCTTTTGAATAACGTTATACTTTTGTTTTGAACATTTTCTGGGATCTTGTTGTAAAAGCATATACATCGCCCCACAAAAGACTTACTAACTCTACTTAGCCGAGTAGTAGGCATCATAAGTTTATGTCTGTTCCTGGTGTTAACATTATGGTTATGACAGTTTCTGGCAAATTCACTTATGTGCCTATGAACATACATTACATTATCAAGGATATATTGAGAAGCAACAGTCACGATGTTAATTTCTTTGAATTTTGCTCTCAATGATTCTTTAGGACCTAGGTTATAAATAGCGCGAATAGCCCTCTTCTGCAGCATAGACTTACAATTTACACTAGGCTTAGACAAAGCTTGTGTGAGAGAACATCTCTAACGCAGATACAGCAAGATAGAAAAGGTAAGCGAATCTATTGTTACTGTAATCGATTTTGAATGACATTTGTATGTAGTCAGCCACGCTCGGCATTAGCTCCTCAATATTTTGACAAATCAAAAGAAATAAAATCATTTGAAAGTTTTTTATAAGTAAGTATAATAAGTTTTACTTAAGTAATTTCTATCCTCCATACTTTCTACGCTTCTATTAGGCACATATTCCCACTTACATTCACACATTTCTCCCTTAAACTTAGATTAGATTCTAACAAGGTAGTTAATATTATGGGTGTTTATTACTAACCGTACTAACTCTTGTTGCCTATTCTTCAGTTCACAAAAAAAACACAGCTATATCAACCAATCATTTCCTTTTAAATCAGCTCTTTATATACTTCAATCAGCTAAATTAAAATAAAAAATCTCTCCACCTTGACGTTGGCCGCCAGTTAATATAAAAAAAAGAAAGTCTATGGTTTCTACCATTGGAGGTTTCTTTGCGCCCGATGCCGAGTGCCGTCAAGAAGTATGCAAGCATTATATTATTGTGTTTAGGTACGAAGGACGCCGTAGCGAAAACAAGCAATATGCAGTCAAGGAATTGACAGTCTTAAATTTCTAGCTTGCATCGTAATTTTTTCTTAAAAAATCTAACAATTACTAGTTTGTTTCACTATCGCAATAGATTGCTTATAATAGTTCTCTCATCGCCCTAGACAAATAAGTGCCAAAGTTATATTATCTCTTCTTCTTAAGCTTCTACAATTTTACGACAAACGTACGGATGGTGTAGTCAGAGGCGTGCATTACTTTTCTATCAAGGTAGGCACTGTAGATACATGTAACTACTTGTAGTACTACACGTACTACAAGATACGTTTATGGTATAATATTTAGGTATTGCACATTTATTGTGAAGAGGTTGGCGTTGTGATTTAAGGGACTACGCGCACTTATTCAGCTCTTTTCAGCTTTTGTCCATAGAAAACAACAATTTTGTATGGAGACGTGTACGCGTCGATACAGCTTTCCGCGTCCATTCTGCTTTCGCGGCAAACCAGCATAAAATGTGTTTTAATTATGCGAATGCTATAGAGAGCGTTCGGCGCTGTTCCGACGCGTACAGCGCTGTTCGCCGTCGAATGCGGCGGAACAGCTCTTTACAGGGATGGTTCGCGATTCCTTGTTGACAAGTTGCGACCTGTATTGTTCCTGCATTGATTTGACGTAATCATTATGCACGCAAAGATTAAAGAGTGCAGACGTGATTTAAAGTTTTTTTATTTATTTCATTTAAAGTATTCTCATTCTTACGACGCCGTACGCGGCTGATAGAAGCAGAGCTGTATAAGTGTGACCAAAATCGTTCAGCGAAACGCGAATGGAGCTGAATAAGTGCGCGTAGTCCCTTACTCTCGACGTGTCAATCTTGTTGTTTTAAAAGAAAGCTATAACTTACTGGGTGGTAGGCACTGCCTAAATGCCTATATGGAATGCACGCCCCTGGGTGTAGTTGATGTGAAATAATCTCCGCCGCCCACATTTTCATATTAAACGTATCAAGTACGCTTCTTGATAACTAACTGGCTTTCGCTCACAAGTAATTTTAATAACTATCGATTAACCCAGTGCATTTCAACATCATAAAATTATGTAACAAAATAACATTAAACGTAAGAACAATTAAATGTTAATGAAATGGTTTAAGAGTCCTCGCTTGTTACAACCATGAGATGTGATTAATTCAATTAATTCATCTCCGGTGACTCTATGCAGTTTTAAATTTTTAAAGGACGCTGCGGGGTACTTATACACCTTTAAGCTATTAAAGAGTTCTAAAAGATCTTATAGTATCTTTACACATTGAGCTAGTGTGTTTTAGCACATTGTTGGTACATGGCTACCAATACTGGCAGCTAAATAGTTGTTTTTTTTTTAATGAAAATAAGGGACTAGACGAGCAGGACGGACATACTACCTGCCCATTTCAATGCAGTGCCGCTCAAGATTCTTGAAAAACCCCAAAAACTGCGCTCGTTACCACCTAGAGACATAGAATGTTAAGTCTCATTTGCCCAGTGCTTACACATTACTGCTTGGCGGCAGAAATAGGCGCCGTCGTGATACCCATAATCTAGCCGACATCCTGTGCAAAGGAGTCTCCCACTGGTATGATGCTGCGGGGGTTAGATTTATTTTAAGGCGTCTATGCTGAATTATAAGTACTCCAATGAGCTGAGGTCCCTTGAACAAAACTCACACCGTTATCAAAGAGATTTAACAATGATCGCGAAGGACACACAGATACGCGACCGGCGGACCTCATGAATAATTCACAATTATTTATATCGTTTGATACGACACTGACTGTGTGACGCGACCGCGACGACCAAAAGTGGCTCCTGTACAGTTATCGGACGAAGTTTTTTGAACTATCGCTTAACTAATGGAGCCGTGACTTGAGCAGGGCTGTCACAACGAACGAAATATAAAATCAAACAAAACATCAAATATATAAAAAATTCTCGTGTCATGCTGTTAAACATTGAACTCCTCCGAAACGGCTTGATCGATTCTCATGAAATTTTGAGTGCATATTGGGTAGGTCTGAGAATCGGACAACATCTATTTTTCATCCCCCTAAATATTAAGGGTGGTCCACACAAAATTATTTTTTTTTTTTATTTTTTTTTTTAATTTGTATGATTATGAGTCAGCAAAAATACATACAACTTCTAATTTTCACCCATCTACGATCAACAGTTACTTTTGTATCGCGATATTAATATCATTTGCTGGGTCAGCTAGTAATAATATATCATTCAACAATAATCCGATAGCTGTCATATACTAAAATGATCAGCAGTCCGGGACTTTACCGGCGTAGGTTTAGTCTAAATGGTAATCCGACCATTAAAGCAAATCACGTTTGAGCTTTGAAACTCAACTTCTAAAATAAAATTAGTTTAACTTTAGTTTAGTACTTACGCTAAAAAAAATAAGGCAAAAAATGGATCTGCCAGTGAAAATCGTTCTATGAAATAAGAGTACAAAAAAACATGCGGGTCACCTGAAGTGATCACCTCAGCCCATGCCTTCTTTTTTGCACAGGGCATTGCATGAAAAACGAAGACCCCATAAAAAATAAAACATTCAAACCGAGTCTTCTTCCGAAGGCAGCCCTAACTCGAGGCGTCTCGAGCTACGTAGCACCGGTGCCATTGATGAGACACAAGTACTCGCTTCATGTTACGGTCTCTATCACGTTGCGTTCATCATTGAAACGATACCATGTCTTAAAACTAAGTAACTACGAATACCAAGATACCTAAAGTGAAATAACTACAGACGAGAATTGATACTGATTTTGAGGAAAGGAGGTATGCAGATTATGTCACGTGCGATTCGATGAAACACCTCAAATTACGATAGAATTAATAGTTCAAATGATGAAAAGTGATGTGTAGTGATACACTATTCGCTAAAAAAATCAATATTGATTGCACTATACGTATAGGGCGCTCGCAAGTATCAAACTTCTAAGATACGCGTGATGTAAGACGTAACTTTAAAATTTTTAAAGCCGGCTAAGTTCAACTTAGTAACGCCTTGTGCAAGACGCAAATAATTAGAGTCACGAGAGTGAAGACACACAAAATCGTTATAATTTTTTTATGTTTATAATTTTGAGAGTTGTAGCTATGTACAAAAAAGACTTTTCACCAGGGCAACGAACCAATAATAACGAAATAAGGTAAAAAAAATGATGAATGTTATGATGGAAGTCGATTCGCGGCATGGTTTCATGTTAGCATAACCACAATATTGACCAACTTGTATCAAATCGATAAAATATTGTCAATTCCAACGATCAAAGGCCAGTTGGTGCCAATGTTGGGAACTGGAAAAATGAAGATATTTCGTTGTTATTTCCTTTAGAATTATCACTGGTGGGTTACAAGAAAATTATTAACATCACAATTTCAACGAGTAGCTGCTGAATAAAGATTGCAAAAGATAAACCATTGTAGTTGAACAAGATTTACCAAAAATTTACGAACCATACTCGTACGCGTACCTACTCTATTATAGTCATGTATATTGTGATCGTTTATAAACTAATACTCATTGATGTTAAATATATCATGATGTTATAGATTACTAGCTGACCCAGCAAACGTTGTATTGCCGATATTAAAATCGCGATACAAAAATAACTGTTGATCGTAGATGGGTGAAATTTTAAAGTTGTATGTATTTTTTAATGCTGACTCATGATCAAACAAATTTAAAAAAAAACACATTTAGGGGGATGAAAATAATAGATGTTGGCCGATTCTCAGACCTACTCAATATGCTCACAAAATTTCATGAGAATCGGTCAAGCCGTTTCGGAGGAGTACGGGAACGAACATTGTGACACGAGAATTTTATATATAAGATGATGATAGTACGTAAGTAATCAATAGTAAATTCATTACTTTTATTTTTTTAATTTGTTTTTAGCTTTAGTTTAGTAACGTTGTGCATACCTTTAATTTAGATGTAAATAGTAAATCTTATTAATGTTTATCTTAATCATATATGTTAAATTATGTATCTAGTTGGTAAGCCTTAATAAATAAATGTGCCGTATAACTAAATAAATAAATACTCGAACGGCTCAGTTGGAAAGAGCGCTCGGACGGAACCCGAGAGGTCACGGGTTCGAGTATCGCATTGCATTGTTCATAAATTTTGGTTAAAAATTTAATTTGTATAATTTAATCTCAGAAGTGAGATAATATCACTTTGAAATAACAGATGGATTAGATTGCACAAGTTTATAGAGCTAATATGGGTAAACGTGTTGCGAAAGGTCGTTTGGCGGCCAAGATAATCAAAAACAAGTGACATGCAATATAAGGGTTGATGTAGTGAAAGAAGTCAGACGAGTTATTTCTGAGTTTATGAGAACTAGTGACAAGTTGAGCAATATGTTCAATGATGGTAGATGATACCCCTGAACATCACAATGCAGTGCCGCTTAAGATTTGCTGATAGATTGCGCTCTTCTCCTCATAAAACATTTTACCACTTTGGAAGTGTCTCTCGCGCAAACTATTCAAAAAAAATGATATTGGAAACCTCAATATCATTTTTGAAGACCTATCCATAGATATTCCACACTTATGGGTTTGATGAAAAAAAAAGTTGTTAACATCTATTTACCATGGTTCAATAGTAACCATACTACTTATAGTTTCTAAAAAAATTGGCTGTGACATACGGACGGACATGACGAATCTATAAGAGTTCCGTTTTTTGCCATTTGTGTTTTCTACGGAACCCTAAAAACTTCTTGCACGCTGCTGCTTGACAACAGAAAAAGACGTTGCTGTGATACCTGCATCCTGTCCTAGGAAGCCCCCCATTATGTCCCTCCCAATGTGGACAGTTACAAAAAAAAGCTATCATCCAAACAATTTCCCTCTTAAATCAATGAACTCTATACATTTAGACAAATCACCTCGTATAAAAACAAAGCCGAAAACAAGCACAAATTACACCATAATAAGATTCAACTGTTATATCAATACATTGCCGCGTTTAATCCAGTTGTTTAAAATATTCTTGGTCAATAAGCAGCAATGTAAAACATTTATTCAGTTCAGATTTGATTCGGACAGTGACAGTTGAAAAACGAATAAGGAGAAAAGTGTACTCACATTGTCTTTAAGCAAACTTGTGCCATTCCGCTATCAGACTATATGTATAGACTCTACTTACATGTGTATAGGACATTTACTAAAATAGTCGTTTTGAAGTTGTGCAGTATCACAAATTTCAGCTAAATTTACCTAGTTTGAAGTATTTCTTTTGTTGATTTGTGGTAAGTATGTTCTGAGATTGTTCTGTAAAACTGACCGCCCAGCACAATAGAAAGTACCACGTGATCGCTAGTGTACACGTCAATCCAGCAGTCATTGTAGAAACAATGATAGTGGAGCAGGCACCCGCCTTGACCTTTACTATTGTGAGCGCTGCGTTCCTACACCTTTCGACTAGAATCAATTGCGTCTACGAATTCAACTTATAAGTATGCGTTCTTGCATGTACTGGCATATATTATACCTTGCAGATGCGTTTATTGAAAGCAATGCCCTGTCAATCTTTCTCCAACAACTCAACTTGCCTGCCTAACGATCAACGAGTCGCGGCTGGGAAATTGCATATTTTTCCGCTTTAGATTGTAAGTGGTGCTATTCGAGTATATTTCGCGTGTTAGGATTGTTTGATTAATAAATCTGGCGGCGCAAAGCAAGCAATCATTCAGATGTAAGGGGGTGTGCACGTTTCAGAATAGTTTGTGTATATCCACGTTAGGCATTTAAAATGATCGACTGTTGAAGACTTAAGCACCTCAATTTGGTAAATCAAATTATCCTTGGGGAAGTTATCTGCTTAAGACAAGCATCAGGTATACTGAACGAGACCGAACTTAAATCTACCACTTTAGAAATGGCACAAACCGCCTTGGTAATACGCGGCACAGCAAATATTTATCACACTGTTGGCTGTCCTACAAATACAACCTTTAACTCGTAAATGTTTAAACAGACTGACCAAAACGCAATTTGCTTGTGAGGCCAATGCACTGTATTGAAGTATACAGACAATTTTACAACACATTTTTTATTCAGTCTTAACTCTCCTCTGCGTTGCAATACGTCTTTATATCACAGCTGAACCGGGCACACGGAGTCTTGCTTTCCAGCCAGCAACTTGCAAACAGCAAATAGATTCTACGTGTTAAAATATAGCAAGATACCAATTCTTATATGAAACCGTTAATAGTTATTTTCGGGGTTGGTATGCTGCAGCAATACCTAGTGGTGCAGGTAGGAGCTGCATCGAAGTTGATAACGAAAACGAATTTAGCACGAAAAAACACACTTTCACATGGAAATTTTAACCGCCATCGGCTAAACGCCGCGCTGTTGAGAGTTATTATTGTATAAAAATTTAAAAACCATCAGTAAATTTAAGAGATTACCTATTTGCACAAACGTTATATATATCCCCCTTATTCATAATAGTCTGCTAACTTAATGCATTGTTAATTCTCAGTCTGTCTTCTTCTATTGACCTGAGTCAGAATGAGAAAAAACACTCCTAAGCGGCTGTTTTCAGTTAGCGGACCATTATGAATAAGGGAGTTAGTATTTAGTATTACAATCAGTCAAAAAAGTATCGAGCATGGATTATTTGCTTTTTTGCGATTGTTACATTGATACAACTGTTTCTTTAATAAAATACTTGTTAAAGAATGAATGTAATTGTAATTACTGTATATATACATTAGGTTTTTATGTAACAGTTACATTTCTATTATTATTTTGTTTAACCCGACATTTCGTGACCTTTCCAGAGCATGTTTTCAGGGGGAGTCCGCCTCCTGTGCTAAGGTACAATTAATCTACAGCTAACGACGAGAACTAAACTCAATTCCGGAAAATACGTTAAAAAATGTTATTAGTATTGGATTATTCGTTGATGTAATTAATTGTATCGTTTCCGAAGGATCATACTTTGAAGGCGATTAAATAAATTTGAATAAATAACTAACATTTTGTGTATTAGCCATTGATCTTTTGTTATCTTTTGTCTGTTGATTCCGGTACATTTTTGACATAATAGTATGTACAATTATTATTCCATACTTCCGGGGCAGACAAGAAAACATTCAGTACTTTTGGACAATGACTTTTATAAGGCATTTAGCGCGATTTTTTTTGTAATAAATTCATTAATCTTACAAAATTGTCTAATTGCCAGAGCTCTGCTTTTCTTACAATGTTGCTTTCCAAAATTATTGTTAAGAAAATTCAACATGGCTATTTTATTCTCTAAATCTGCAATTTTACTAAAAAAAAGATATCGATATTTATACATGTGTTTGCTGTTTACAATTTCATACACGGTCGCTTTTACATTTGTTTAACCAAAGTATACAGAGAACATAATTATTGTGTGGCACGAAGGCGGTTGCTAACGGCATTCATATGAATGTAGAATGGAGCAAGGTGTCATATTACGTCACCAGGTATCCCCTTTCGAGAACTAGTCAGATGTCCACCAAGACGTTCCGATTTGCATCACTCACTTCGAAACTGCATGGACCTACATATTTAGTTTTTTTTTTAAATGACAATAAGGGACGAGACGAGCTGGACGTTCAGCTGATGGTAGTTGATAAGCCCTGCCTATTACAATGCAGTGCCGCTCGGGATTCTTGAATAACCCAAAAATTCTGAGCGGCACTACAATTGCGCTCGTCTCCTTGAGACATTTTGCCCAGTAACTTCACTAGTTACGGCGCCCTTCCACCCGAAATACAGTAACTGTGGTACCCATAATCTAGCCGGCATCCTGTGCAAAGGAGCCTCCCACTGTTAAAGGTAGTTGATTTTATTTTAAGAATAGACACACATGAAAGCAACATGGGTAACAATTGCATCATGATCTGAGAAGATATGCTCACGCAAAATAAATCTGGATTAATTGATATTCACAACGAAGAAAAGTGTGCTTAGATTGTCTTGAAGCACACTTTTGCCGTTCCGCTATCACACTGCGAATGATATGTCCTTATATGTGTATAGAACGTCATTGGATGTTTTAATTCGAATATGAGTTATTGTTTTGCTATCCGCACGGGAAGGGCCATTATTTTTGCACCATTGCAAAATGTAGCATTCAATTTTATTAAGCTATGAAATTTGGTTGTACATGTGGTGGTTGAAAATTATAACCTTTATCATGAGGTTTTCGAAATAGATAAAAATTATAGAATCAATATAAATAATTATAATTTTTAGGATATAAAAAATAGATGACGACCGATTTTCAGACCTTCCAAATATATCATACGTAAAATTTATCGTACTACAATTATTGTATTCGATTGCCATCTTGCAACCCCTATTGCGGATCTGTGGATGGAACAGAATAATATAAAAAAAACAGGGGTTGATCCTACAAGGGTGAAAATTTAAAGTTGTATGTATTTTTCAATGCTGAATCATAATAAAATAAAAATAAAAAAAAAATCAAAAGAAGTATATAGGGGTGGGGTCACCCTGATCATTTAGACGGGGTATGACAAATAGATGTTGGCCGATTCTCATACCTACACAAAATTAAATTAAATTTCATAAAAATCGGTTCAGCCGATTCCGAGGAGTTTGGTGAAAAACACCGCGACAGTTTTATATGTTAGATTAGATATCGAACTGCGGTATCCGGTAACAGTCGTGAAAATTTTTATAATATACGATCGTGCAGATGTTACAATTGTTAAATTAAGCTTAATATCTTTTTTATGTCTTGTGTAAAATTGAAAGGATTGTTAAAATGTTGTCCCCGAATTAACAACTTTGGCTAAGTTAATGAGTAAAATTATATTTTATTACCAATTTGAGACTTCCCACTTATATTACTAACCAGCTCCATTGCTTGTTATTATATTTATTACTGCAAGGGGGATAACTTAAGTCATAACGAGATTAAAATACTCTATAATATGAATTTTATCCGTAAAAAATTCTATTTGCCAACCAAATAGAATCTTTATCAAGTTTATCATTCGGATAAAAAGCACTCGCGCATTAACTAAGTGAGAAGTTATTTGACGTATTGACGTAATAACTAAAAATAATTATATATGTCCATATATTCATTCCCTTTGATACCTACACAAATTAATTACAATCTAAGTCGTCTACTCAAAATGCCCTTCGTGAGGGCTGCTGAAAACCAGTGTTGTGTTGGTGTCTTCTGCACTAACACAACAATATACTAAGTCAGCTCCTTTTAGCAGGGAATCACTCGCATATAGTTATTTTTATTTATTAAAAGTGAAACTTTTATTACATCGTCTCAAAATTTTTCGTCTGTGTGTTGCATGTCGCGTGACGGTCGGGCGGCGCCTGTAGTTCGCAGCAGCTGACCGTGTAGTGTATAGACTATTACTCATTTGTGCCAGTGCTCCACGCTATTTTGTTTGTTTTTTTCAGTGTTTAATGTAAATGTTGTTACTTTTATTATTCACAATATCATTCCGATTTTCCAAGTATAAAATTATGATTGATAAAGCGATTTTTATACCCCTAATAGAATATTATTAACAATATGTTATGTTTTCAAAGTGATAAACCTCACTTCTACGATTAATAGGTACACAAATAAAATTTGAAAAACAAAATTTTATGAACTGAAGGTGCTCTAACCAACTGAGCAACTGGGTCGTGGGTTCGAATCCCGCATCGTTCATAAAATGTTGTTTTTCAAATTTTATTTGTGTAGAATTTTATTCCAAAATTTTTTAGTTAAATGTCGATAACGTGAAAAAAAATTACACTTTTACCGTGGTTTCATAAAACCACACAATCCTTTTTTTATTTTTATTATATTTGTTACCTTGTTTAATTTAGTATTTTAAGATTTTAATTAATATTGTAAATTGTTCTATTATTGTGTGTGTTTTTTATTGCTACTAAAGTGTTTCTATTCTATTTTATTCGATTATCATCCGTTCTATTGGCTGATTACCCTAATGAATGAAGCTCATACATGCGATCAGTTAGGCCACGGGAATGCCCTCGTTTATAGCCATCACTTGGGCATCTGTTAAATTAAAGTGTGACGCGACTCCGGAGAGTGATGGAGACGCCTATGGTGGCGTTTATTATCAAACACACCCAGTGTATTCATTCATTCGGCACCCTAAACGTTTCTACCATCCTATAATTAATTGGTGTGAGATTTTCTTTTTATTAATATGACAAGAGCTTCTAAATGCCGGCATTTAGTAGCTCGTAAATACGATACCAATGAGTTTCTTGCTACTTCTTCTCATCAGCTCAACCCTTTACGAAGTAGCGGTAGATTCAACACGAATTTTTTTTTGTCATTCATAAGTGTCATTACCGTGACCTACATGAATAAAGTTATTTTGATTTTGATAAAACTGAATAAACTGTTTTTTCTTGTTTAATTTTGTCGTTATATTTTTCCACAAGAAGAGATGGAATATTCACATAGAAAAATCTATTAATTATTCATCCACAATATATTCACGGCTCTTTTTTTTTAAATGCGTGGCGTTCATAATCAAACATACTCAGTGTATTCATTCGGCACCCTGTACGTTTCTGACAACCGATAAGTAAATTGATGTGAGATTTTTTTAATATTAATAAAGTGTCGGCGTTTAATTGTGTAAAAGTGTTTACGAGCACACGATAAAACTGAATAAACTTTTTTTTTTATTAATTTTGTTGAAATTTTATCCACAAGAAGGGATGGAATATTCACATAAAAAAATCTATTACGTATTCATTCACAATATATTCAAGGCTTTGTTTTTTTTAAAATGCGTAGCGTTCATAATCAAAAACACCAAGTGTATTCATTCATTCACCCTCTACGTTTCTAACAACCGATAAGAAATTGATGTGAGATTTTTTAGATTAATACGACAAGACCTGTCGCCATTTAATAGCTCGGATTATGTTTTAAACTAGATGGTAGCTATACAAGATAAAACCAATTTGACTATTTTTTTTATATTTTTCATAGTCAAATCTATTATTTATTACGTTTTTTTTAAATACGTGGCGATCATTATCAAACATAAAGACCCTCCACGTTTCTAACAGCCATAAGTAATTTACGTAAGATATATTTTGTACGACAAGTAGCGGCATTAAATAGCTCATAGTGGGTTTTAAACTAGTTGGGAACTATACACAGTAAAACTAATTAAACGTTATTTTTCTAAACCTCTATTGACAAAACTATTAATCATTCATTTATAATTGTATTCACGGCTTTGTTTCTTTAAGTACGTTTTATTAATTTTTATCAAACGTTAAAAAAAAATCTATATATTCTATACTAGTATTGCTCTACCTACAAATCAGAAGCCACTCTCAGTAAACAAACAGAGCCAATGAACTAAATTTCTTAGTTATCATTTTCAATTAATTTTGACCCTATAACGGTATATTTCAGTTTCCAAGTGTCAATAAAATTACTATAGTATTAATTAACGACACCATAAAAAATCAAACCGCTTTGATATCACTTATCTTATCTTCAACATTGTCTATCAAATCAGCATCTAACATTTACAGTGTTGTCCATACTTGTTCTTGGCGCCAGTGACTTAATACCAAAAATATTTGTTTCTGAATCGGATCTGTCATGGCTACTTAATAAATACTTAATTAAAACTGCTAATTGAAATGTGTTGTAAACAATGTGTTGCACAAGATAAAAAGCAAAGATCCGAACAAGCACTTATATTATGGAACTAAATAATTTTTTCCAAATGCTTGTTGGGTACAAGAGCAAGCTAAGCTACATAAGGATTGGTGCATCCGGATTAAAGTACCCACGTCGGGTTATCATCATACAATCATAAAACAATTTACTGAAGGCACTATTCAATACTATACATAATCAATTTTATTTATTTATTCGGACACCCAACAATCGCACACTAATACAAAAATAAAAAAATATATATATCTAAGTGTATAGATAACTTACAGGGTTGCACATCTTTCATTATCTGTTACCTTCCCGACCATACTATACAACTTGTAATTTTATTATTTTAGTATTTTTAATTGAGGATATAAAATTCGGATCCCGTTCTTATATACAGATATTCTTTAACTAGTCAAAAGCAAAGCAGATTCTAGGTCTATCAAAAACCCTTTCACTGACCTATCCAAAAATAGTCTTTATATAGAGTTTTCTCTCTCAATTATATTAACTATTATTATATATTTGTAAAGTATTCCAAATATTAATTACACACTATTAATGTCGCCTATTTAAGTGATATTAGAAACTACATCAATATTAAAATGTTTTAAATCAACTGTTGATTTGCATTCAACAAAAGTTGCCCAATTGCTTCATGTGAACCCGGTATAAGGTCTCATCCACATAGAAAGAATGACCGCAAACCAAAGCCAGCTCAATTGCTCCTTACTTTTTCACTCGCCTCTCTACTCATTGTCTTTCTAATTCTTTCCATAGTGTCCTTTCACTAAAGTTCATTATAAGTGTAAACTGTTGTATACTGTGATTCAACAACAATGAATAATATTGGCTTTTGTCTTAATTTTTTAGTTGATTACTTTAGTAATAATTACCTCCTCTTCTAGCCGCTTTCCTTATCCTGAGTACATTTTAATTTTAAACACTTAAATCTAATATATAAAATCTCATGTCATGGTGTTAAACTTTGAACTCCTAAACGGCTTGACCGATCATATCATGAAATTTTGAGTGTATATTGGGTTGGACTGAGAATTGGACCACTTCTATTTTTCATCCCCCTTAATGTTAAGGTCCACACTAATTTTTTTTTAATTTTTTTTGACATTGTTTTTTAAATTTGTTTGATTATGAGTCAGCATTAAAAAATACATACAACTTCAAATTTTCACCCATCTACGATCAACAGTTACTTTTGTATCACGATTTTAATATAAGCAATACAACGTTTGCTGGGTCAGCTAGTAATAACATAATATTATTACTAATACATCATCCCATGGGTGGTTTAATAACATTCCATAGACTGATAATTGATTATTTTCCAGCTGTTAAAAATGTAACACTATTGTACAGTTTAAGTTTTAAGATCTTTTGTGAGGACAAAATAATATAGAATTTTTATTGAAACTGACATGGATTACAATATGGTTGAATATAAAAATTGGCTGTTAGACACTTATTAAGAGCAGCAATGGAATTAAGAAATTGGTAGGTACCTATCTCTGACACCGATAACAAAATATAATAACACCTATAAAATATAATCCAAGATAAATTTCAACAAAAACAATGAAAAAATACTGGGATAGCTGTTCCTCCTAATCTGCCCGTGTGTATTTGAACTATATATTCTTCCAAACAGTAATGCTCTCTGTTATCTGACATCTGAAGATAATTATATAATTAATTCAGTTACTAGGCCAGATACAATCTGACCAATATTCGAAACACACTTTTTTTCTACTTGTTTGGAATATTGTTTTCATTAAATGTTGTAATGTAATTTAGCCAATATTTACTAGGCAATTGGTCAAAGCAAAAGGTTTTTCAAAGGAATGTACATACACTAGTTTTGGACCTAACTAAGGTGATCGAAGTTTATTATTGCCTTAAGTATATTTTAATGTTTTTGACACCAAGATTGCAGACAAAAACCAACCAAAATCGAGATAATGTATGTATTTGATTAATAATAATTTAAATAATAGACAAAGCAACAAAAACTTATTTTTAAGTGATGAGAAAAAATGGAGGACGTGAAGTTGAGACATATTTTTTTTTTTAATTTTATCCACATATTACTTTTAATAGAGTGGCCTTACAGTGACAAAAAGTGCTAGTGTAAAACCATGCCAATGTCATGACAATGTTGCTGTTTCTATACATCATAACAAAACATAAATTTTCATGTCAACACAAACATTTTATTAATATAAGGGTTCATATTTTAGTACCTGAATGTAAACATTGAATTTCCAATTAAACATAATATGATAAACTGGAATATAAAAAAAATAGACATTAAGAACACAAAAATATCATCTTCAAACTGTTGGTCATTAAAGCAGAGTAGTTTACCATTGTTCTAGTTATGAGTTAACTTGTGTTAGTATTTAGAGTGTGAGTATAAAAAGGCAAATTGATTCCTTTAGAATTCTTTTTGATGTCATTTCTAATAACTACTAGATACTACTACCGCTTCGGAAACAAATGGCGCTCTGAGAGAGAAGAAGCGGCGCAAGAAACTCTCCCAGCATTTGTTTTTTGCGCTCTTTTCAATAAAAATATACAATATTGTACAGTCTATTGCTATAAAATAATCACAATCTAGTCCTCGGCTGTCCGATCATTTAGATATTCAGCAGTGGAGTAATAGGATTTACGACAGAGCCATTTTTTTATAAAACATTTAAATTTATTTATAGATAATGCCTGAACAGTGGCTGGGACTTTATTATAGAAGTGTATACATTTACCCTTAAAAGTATTATGTATCTTATGAAGCTGTTATTATTATATTATTACTAGAATTAGTTACAAGCAATCCCTTATTTCTAGTGTTATACTAATGAAAATCACTATTAAGAGCAAATATAAAATATGTACGAACAGATAGATCTCCTATTAATTATAGATTGAAAAACATGTTTTCCTATTCCTAACATAGCGGGAAACAGCCTTTCCACAGTTTAAGCAATAGTTACATTAACTTATTTTAGGCAATTCACTTTTAAGCTGTATTTTAAATTGTCATACACTATTCAAAAATCATGGCTCTGTGATTTTTTATTCACTACTAGCTGACCCGACAGACATTGTTCTGTATATAATAAATAAAATAATGTTTTTATATGAATTTGTCAATAATATATCATAACATCAATAATTACTTCGTAAAATATGCACATCAAAGGAAAAACAAATTTGTTGTTTTTATTTAATTTAGCAGCATTTTCCTATTTATTCACCTTTTAAACCTTCTCTGGACTTCCACAAATAATTCAAGACCAAAATTAGCCAAATCGGTCCAGCCGTTCTCGAGTTTTAGGGAGACTAACGAACAGCAATTCATTTTTATATCTATAGATGGTAAAACTTATCAAACCCATTGATATAGAATAAGGTCACTCTACCTTCCCAAATTGGCACTAGATTTTTCAGATACACCTAAACCAAGAGCATTGTACTGCACCCTACTCTCTCACCATGTTCTGACCCTTATTTTGTTTATAAGACTGTTAATTTTGCATGGTCTTATAGCTTGATTCAAAAGCTTTATGGTACATTCACTCAAATCAACCTAATTATAAGCTATCTATTGCTACACCTAAAATAATATGCAATGCTGCACGAGCGCCATAATCACGCAGATCTAAGGCATACCGCGCGATCAGATTTTCCTGGAATGTAAAGGTTAGGAAACTTACCAGCTACTTCTAACAGAGTTTCGAGCCTGGCCTGCATTTCCGCGTCAACAGTTGCTTCAGGCTCATCATGTGATAGTAGGAACTTGGAAGATTCTGTACCACCTCCTTCCTCATCCATTTCGGCCTACAAATCATTCAACAAGTTCAGATATGCATATAAACAACCACCCAAATATAATTGATGTTGTAAAAACATTTAAAGGCAAAAAGTTTCAGACTTCAAAGCATTTATACAGTGTGTGTTAAAGTAGTATTAAGATGGATGCTTTAAGGACAACCCTCACTCTACGATCAAGTAGACTGATAGCATGATATAATAGAGAAGGCTTGGGCAACACAAGTGAAAACTTCATCAATGAGCATTCCCTGAATGATTCCTCAAACCTTTGAGCCAATTCTACCAGAATGTGTGTCATGTAGCCAAGTATGCTAGCAACATAATAAGTTTGAGTGTAACATAATTATTTAAGAAGTTAATGTGAAATTAAAAGTTAAACTTATTGGAAAATTAAAACTTATCTACAATAATCAATTACTAATGTACCAGTAATTTCCCGTGAATGTAGCCAGACACTTCTACTTTATTACAATACAATAGTATTGAAATAAATCATGAATTCAATTAACTCCATAATTAAACATCCATCTTAAATTATTTGTGTTGTGGGCACACAGAAAATGTAGCTTCAATATATGTAATATATAATTATTATTATTAAATATATATTTAAAAAAAACCAGTAGTGTGAGCAAAAATAAAAAACATATTTGAAAATTGTCTCTTTCAGAAAAAAGTCTACAACATGTGCTATTCATGTATATTAGAGTCATAATATAAATTATAGTAAAATGTATAGTTAATAAATTTATGAATCTTGAACCAGTAACTGTTCAGTCAACTTTTCTTCTTTCCCAAACTAGATTCTGAATTTTAACTTTAAAGTATATATGGTAATAAGTGCATACTGGCACTTGGTTATTGATTAGTAATTAATTAAACAAAACACAAACATGATGATGATTAATTATGATTAAGAATACAACAGAGGTTATCATTCTTGGAGTTTTTTTTTACAAAATACACAAAGTCTTTACGTAAAAAGCTTATTACTCACACTAAATATCACTAAAATCTTTGTTAATAAAACAATATGATGCAAATTGTTAGTGGTAAATATTAATGTGTGAAAATAAATATTGGAAGACAGCAGCATTTGTTGTTATAGAGGTGCTAGTGTACTAAATCACTTTACATGTATAATGGACAGTCAAATACATAATTATAACAAATAATGTTAAATGTATACACAAGAAAACAAAATGTTAGAATCACAAGGACCATACAAAATGAAAAAAATGGTAAATCAAAGAAAAAAAATCAAATCAAACTATCCATTTCACACACTCGCTTGTTAAATATTCACAGCCAATTAAATATAATTCAGCAATTGGAGAAGCTTTCAGCACCAAGAGTGCACTTTAAGGACTTACCAACAGGTCTGGCCTGCTTAGGCACAAACAAGCCAGCAAAATCTATAAAATGAACGAGAAAAAACATGATAAATATAATGTGGTGCTGAAAATATAGACTTACAACTATAAAACATCACTAATGGCCCTTGTGATTCTTCCAAACACAAAAATTTTGCGCGAATTGCAGAGTGCATCGTCACTGATTTGTATGTACGTGTGACAACAGAAGTTTACGCCATCGTACAAGCCGCGATTATTTTTGATGATTCCGTACATAAATTACATAATTCAAACAAGAGTCACAAACACAATAGTCAAAAAGCGATATGTTCAGCAGTTCACATGGACTTGATGCATGTGATTCGAGAAACATGGCCACCGTAAGACGAGCTCTAACCAAAACACAAATAGAAAAGTAGAAGTTTTATTACATTTAAATTTTAAATGCATGTTATGAAGGTACATTTTCCATAATAAAAATTATCATTAGTTTATAAGTTATGCACGATAGCTACGAGAAATTAACTCAATTATTCATAGGAATGTGTCGTACCTTCGACTTTCTGACGTTTTACGGAATATTTGGCAAGTAGTGGACACTGATTCAAGATGATATCATTCATCCACCTTAGGACTCTGTTAATTGTTTTTAGAATCCGACTCGAGTTATTCGGTTGTGAGAATCTACAAGATGTCCTTTACTGCAACTCAGTTACCTACCTACAGATAATCACAATACCTCGCTGCCACCGCCTCTTTGAAAACAAAACACGTTTTACCTCAGATACGGAATCATCCTCGCTTTCCGAAGAGTCGGTCATATATTTAGCAGGTGCACCTGAATACGTTTCAGTTTCAGATTTGGCTGGACTTGAAGCCGAACTTTGAGGAGTGGACGATTTTACCACATCAAGTTGCACATTCACCTTATCGATATTTCGGTTTTCAGACTGTCCGACATTCTGCATTTTTATCTTAATACAATATACCTAAATAAGTCTTTCGATTACTACACTTGTTATAAAGGATTAACACGTTTTCGTTACAGCAAACAAATTTTATTTCGTCATTTAGCTTAGCTGAAACCCGCCATGTCTACTACTATGGCGAGGTTCCCGGATGCTTCAAGTAGGCTAGCCAATTATCTCCCTCTGGTGGTTGAGTTAGGAACTTTTTTGTGGTGCCATCTGTGCTCAAGAATTTATACGATACGCCATAGATAATTAAGAATAAATCATAGATAATACTGCGAATGCAATCTATTTTGCCTAAGCAATCTACGAGGATCTAGGACTAGACTAGCATACGAATTACGATGTGAAGATAATGTTGCTTACGAACGCAATATTTTGAGTGTGTGCATTTATATCGTAATCTAACCTGATGGGAAAGCTTTTTAGCACAGGATGGCTAACAGGAAGCTAGGTGGGTAACACGGCGGCGCCTTTCCCTGCCGTAAAACAGTATGCTACAAGCATAATTGTGTTTCCGTTATAAAGGTGAAGCAAATGAAATTATTAATGTCATTTAACATCTTTTATATCAAAGTGACGAGCGCAATTGCGATGCCATTTAGATGTTTGGGTTCTATTAATAATCCTGAGCAAAAGTACATTGTAATGAGCAGAGGATTTCACTTACAATACGTGAACGTATTGCTCGTCTTGTAACTTATTCTCGATAAAAAAAATGGATAAAAGTCTTATAATATATAAGAAATGAATATACCCGGAACACTTTTCGCTGTCAAAATCATAAATTTATTATTCTACTGTAATAGACTAAACCTGTGGAAAAGAGAGATTACTACCTTTCCTTGCATAAAAACCTAGAAGTGAGAAAGAGTTGGAATATATGAAGACCATGAAACCATTTTGCAGCCTGGTACAACTATCTATTAGACTTCAAAATGTATGAAACGCGTACTACAAACGATGGCGGCAACTGCTGTCTTGCTCTCACATATATTCGGTTTTTTTTGTTTTGGATTAACTGTCATGTGACATGTTATTCATTCACTGTTACTCATTACTGTTTTTTGTCGTTCTCCTTCAATGATATTATAGTATTAAAAGAGGTAGATATATCACTAGCGCGCCGAAAATCAATCGCCTAAATAGAGTCAATTGGTTACTTTGGTCATAGTCGCTCTCTCGATACGAAAACTGTACACACGCGTTTAATGTTGACAGAATTGCTTACAATTTGATATAGGTACAACATTAAAATGCCGTCTTGTGTTATGGGAAGATGCACTAATTATTACGAATATTACGAATTACATACCACAGTTAAGAAATCATGAATTATAACATTTTATTTGATTCCATTATTTATCTAACAAAATAAATATGTCGCCATGACAACGCCGATTGCCGCCAAGCCGATTATAGATTAACGTACAGAAACGACAAAATATTGATGCTGTCTGTTGCGGTTTGTTGATCGAGGTAGAATATTTTAGGAAATGATGTAAAAAAGTCGTTGTTGCAGTGAATGAAATACGAAATGTAATCATTTTTAATAAACCACCATAGTGCTTATATAGGTAGCTGAAATTTTAGTGTAGGTAGCGGATGTAGACAGGGAGTGCTATTTGTTTACGTAGGAGTTTTTTCAGTAACTCTGTTCCTTTCAGTATATCCCTTGCTAACACCAGAAGAATCAATGGATCATTTTCTTCTTCTCCCATTACCTTACTTCCTTACTACCTTGTAATAAACCCTAAACATTCATAAATAATATAAGATACAAAAAATAATAATTGTAATCTTAAAACTTTTTGGGAGCCCTCGTTAGTATAAAAAAAATTTTAGCAAAAAACAACCGCCTTCAAAAACACTATTCCATAATAATAAATATAATGTGCACTAAAAAGTACAAAAATAATTGCGTATTTTTATACAATCTAAATTATTAATCTCTAGTTACGATTATTGTTATTTTTGGAATTCTTGAGCTCTCTTGAGCTTAATGTAGATTGCAGCGTCGGGTGGGGTGTTGTGTATGTGCACGGCACACGTTAGGTGTCGCCACACCGTGTCGGAACGCGTGTTGATAGTATGTACTCACCTTAAAGCTTAAGACATACTATCAAAACGCGACGCCACTCCACGCCATCCGACGCGTGTCAGTACTAATCAAAACCCATATTTTTAATACGTTCAGAAACATATATGCAACACGCCATGTGATCACACGCCCCTACACGCGGTAAAATCCAGTCGAGCTAGATCGGCGTGTTGCCAGGAATGGGGCAACACATGCTACCCGATTCGTGTTAAGCAAATTCAAATTCAAATTCAAATTCAAATTAAAATTCAAATTCAAATTCAAATTCAAATTCAAATTCAAATTCAAATTCAA
>CATIXQ010000028.1:7797709-7840471 GCA_949711755.1 Leptidea juvernica
CAAATTCAAATTCAAATTCAAATTCAAATTCAAATTCAAATTCAATTATTTTTATTCAAAATAGAATGTGAAATCACTTATTGAAAGTCAAAAAAAAACTACCACCCATTCCAAAGTGAATGCCTCAGGCCTGAGAAGAATGGGCGCAACAAACTCAGCGGGCTTTTTTTTCATCAAAAATATGTTTTACAATTAAAGTAACATTTACAAAGTAACATTGTACAATTAAACTTATTATTTAATAGCCTGAGGGCGGTCGCTCCATTCCCAATCTGTGGTATCATTAAGAAAGTCATTTATGTTATAGTAACCTTTACCACACAAACGTTTTTTAACAATTCTTTTGAATAACGTAACACCTTTGCTTTGAACATTTTCTGGGATCTTGTTATAAAAGCATATACATCGCCCCACAAAAGACTTACTAACTCGACTAAGCCAAGTAGTAGGCATCATCAGTTTATGTCTGTTCCTGGTGTTAACACCATATATATAGCTTTTATCACCTGTGACAGTTTCAAATACAGCATTTGAGTCACCGTCGTTGAACTTATCTAACATTTGGCGACACCAGTGCATGCGAAGGTGTTTCTGGTCGTCGGTTAAAGTATGGGGAGTCCATCTGGTACAAAGCTTCCTGACGTCTTAATGTTCGTGTAATATTTTTTGAACTTGACTCATACCAATGCCTAGGCTTGCCCGTATCTACTGATAGGTCACTTTCTTATCTTCCTCTATCGTACGTTACACAGCACTGATGTTATCTTCAGTAGTCGCTGTTTAACGACGTCCCTCACGCAGATCATCATTGAGATTGCTACGTCCACGCTTAAACTCGTTAAACCAATTGTAAATTGTGGCACAGGATGAGGCTTCACTAAGAAATGCTAATCGCAGCCTGTCATGGCTTTGTTGTTGAGTAAGCCCACAACGAAAGTCATAATAAATCATTGACCGAAAATTTTCTCGCGTTAGGTTCATTTTCACGTGTAACAACATTTTTAGATTTATCGACAATTCACAAAAACAAATGACAAATGAATTTTAACATTATGGTTATGACAGTCTCTGGCAAATTCACTTATGTGCCTATGAACATACATTACATTATCAAGAATATATTGAGAAGCAACAGTCAAGATGTTAATTTCTTTGAATTTTGCTCTCAATAATTCCCTAGGACCTAGGTTATAAATAGCGCGAATAGCCCTCTTCTGCAGCACAAATATTGTATTAATATCCGCAGCGTTGCCCCATAGCAATATACCATAAGACATAATACTATGGAAATAACTAAAGTATACTAGTCGCGCCGTATCTATGTCAGTTAATTGTCAAATTTTTTTAACTGCGTATGCTGCAGAACTAAGTCTGTTCGCCAATCACCTCTCCATTTAACAAAACATTTGCATTTACATTTTTGACATTTGGTACGGTAAATTTAATGAATTTAGTTTTCTTGCTATTTAACAATAGGTTATTAGCGCTAAACCAGTACACGATGTCAGATAAAATATCGTTCACTTCGTCATACATAGCTTGGTTTCTTTTCACTTTGAAATCATTGAAGTGTCGTCCGCAAACAATACTACCTTATGTTTTTTCTCTATAAGATTAGGAAGATCATTTATATAGATAAGGAAGAGGAACGGTCCAAGAATAGACCCTTGTGGTACTCCCATACTGAGAGGAGTCCCAGGAGGTCTCCTGCCATTCACGTCGACCCTCTGAATTCTATTGTTTAGATATGAATTCAGAAGTTCGAGCGCAGTTCCTTTTATGCCATAGTGGTATAGCTTCCTGACCAGCGTTGAATGTTGAACACAATCAAAAGCCTTAGATAAATCACAGAAGATGCCAAGTGCATTCTGCGATTCCTCCCAGGCATCAAAAATATTCTTGATCAGCTCAACACCTGCATCCGTTGTTGAACGTCCCCTAGTAAAGCCAAATTGTTTCAAATGAAGTAACTTATGAGAGTTAAAGTAAGTAAGCATTTGGCTTAAAATTATTTTTTCAAAAATTTTACTAAGGGTCGGCAAAACCGACACAGGACGATAGTTGTTCGGGTCAGAAGAGCATCCCGACTTAAATATTGGTGTAATTTTACTATGTTTCAGAAGGTCAGGAAACACGCCACGATTAATACAATTATTAAATACTATTGCAAGATATGGTGCTGTGACATCAATTATTGAACTTATTATTTTAACAGAAATGCCCCATATATCAGCAGTTTTAGAATTGGAATCTCAGAAAAAAAAATCTAAAAAGCAGTAGCAACTTTCTGCTGAGATTGAATTATTGTATTGTTTATTGATAGATTATATTCAATGTTGCGGTCTTTCAATCTTCCAGATTCCCAGTTAATAACATTCCAAGTCATCTTTATTTTATTTGGTGCATTTTTAATTATTTGTCTGATATGCATAAACTTTGCAATAAAACAAACACTTTTAAATAATTTAGAGTATTTTTTAACATACTCGAGAAAAGATGCATCATGATTATACAATGATCTCTCACTATACAGTTCATATAGCCTTTGTCTGCTCCTATGAATGCCAGCTGTTGCCCAATCATTAAATGACAGGAGACCACCTGATTTGACTGTCTTAGAAGTAAATATAGAAGCAAACTCTGTTTTAATTATTTTAAATAACATGTCATACATTTCATTTGGATTAATATTATATTTGAATAAATCCAAATTTAATAGTTTAACTGACACATTGCCTCTATATTTCTCCATTCGCCTATTATTCACAGAAACAAACGTAAACTTTTTATTTTTAGTACATTTATTGACTTCAATATTAAAAGAGGCTAACTGACCAAAGTGGTCTGAACTCAGTTTGTTAATTATTGCCTGAGAAATGGGTTTATAATTGGTAAATATGTTATCAATACAGCTTTTGGAGGTGCCAGTTACTCTAGTAGGCTCTAAGAAAATATTGGTTAAATCATATGATTTGAATAAAGATCTGAATCTAATACTGGTCGGGGATTTTTCTAATAAATTAATATTAAAATCACCACATATCATGATATACTTCTTAGACTCAGATAATTTTAATAAAACCTCCTCCAATACACTTTCAAATAATTCATATTCATTTGCATCTGGGGGTCTGTATATATTAACAACAATGGCGCGCTCGAGCTCTGCACAGGCTATTTCAATAGTATTGTATATAAAAATTACCCAACATCATTGGAATAAAAAAATGAAAATAATCTTTTAAATAAAATTCTCATGTCACAATGTTAGTTACCTTACTCCACCGAAATGGTTTTACTGATTTTTACCAAATTTTATGTGCATATTCAGTAGGTCTGAGAATCGGCTACTATCTATTTTTCATCCTTCTTAATATTAAGGGTAGTCAACCCAAAAATTTTTTTTTAATTTATTGATAATTTTTTTATTTTATTATGATTCAAAATTGAAAAATTCAAATTTTCGCCTTTCTACGATCTGCAACTATTTTTGTATCACGATTTTTATATTATTCTGTTCCATCCACCAAACCGATATACCAGGGTTGCAAGATGGAAATCAAATACAATAATAATTGTAGTACGATATATTTGGAAGGTCTGAAAATCGGTTGCATCAAAATTTTAATAATTGATTTTTTTAGTATGTTATATGGCAATACGACGTTTGCTGGGTCAGCTAGTATTTAATAAAGTATATTTAGTAGGTAATAAAAAGGGGAATTTCAAGGGCTTCAAATGTCAAAGTTAGTTAAGGTAGGGACCAATTTATTTTTATGGTTAATAGTTTGTTTTAATTATGGTCAATAGAAGTTTACCTATATTTTAAATATAAAGGAAAAATAAAACCAACGCTCTAGTTTATTTGATAATAATTAATGTTTTTTTTTATTTTGTATTACCTACTCATTCGGGAATATCTGCCAATTGTGCAACAAGTGCGACAAGTTGTCGATCGCCTACAAAAGCGAAGTTGACTCGCTTCGCTCGTGCGGTCATTCGCTGTAAAAATTAAATACATTTATTTCATGAAGCCAATATCTTCTTCGTCTAATAATAGTTTTTTTATTCAAGTTTTTCTGTATTATATCTAAACCCAAAAACTGCAATAAATCTTCCTCGAAATCTTCATCTAGCTCGTCTTGTAATAGTAAATCCATGGCAACGTCGCTACAGTTTCACCTTTCACATGATACTGGCAAAGCTAATGTGGATTGTAACGTCATGTGGGGTGTTACACAGATGTCGCCACAGCGTGTCGGATCGCGTGTTGATAGTATGTATTCACCTTAATGCAGATTGCAGAGTAAATACTAAATATAGTCTTTGGTCTAATGTCTGACGCAAAGAGTATAATGGAATGGTATGACGTCTGTTCGAAACATCAAAATCAAAATTGAATACATTTTATTTGAAATTTCATAATACGATACTATGTTTCTCATAATATTATATCTATACATTGTCCCCTGATTTTACACTCCATCAATAGTGTTCTGTGCATTCTACACTTCTTGTTCAAAAGAAATAATTTGAGTTAACTAAAATAATTTCTATGTAATAAATATTATTTAATTGAGTACTTACCTATGTTATAATTAAAGTTAAAACATATATTGTCTGGAGTCTAGCACTGCTACTAAGTACTTATACTTTTAAAATATGTAAGAGTATAATGAAGTAATGGTGATTGACAATGGACTTACACCATCAGCTGTGTATAAATATAAACTTAAAAGTATTCTCATGTGTGATTAATCATGAAGTTAATAATATGGCTTCTTAAAATATAACATAATGGGTAGGGATGGAGACGTCCCGACAATTTTTAATCCGAAAAGAGTTCGTGCCCCTTCTGTTATTATTACAAGTGAAGAGGTGGAGACAGATCGAAGTATTGATGTAGAACGTGAACGTCCGAATGGGCCGCCAACTCCCCTCAGTCCACGCGCGCCTCTTACACCTCAGACTTCGGTCTCATCAGCGCCGCCTCTCACAACGCAACCATCATTACAACAAACATTCAGTGAATCGGCAGCAAGCAGCCAAGATGAAGAACGACAGTTACAAGGCAAGAAGTGTCCCCGATCATGTTGTTCAAAGATCGCTAAGAAGGTATGTTTACAATAATCTGAAAATCATAGTAACATTTATTAAGATAGTTCTTCAAATAATTGTCTCATGTTGTAATAAAAGTTTTCTATTTTTTTCAAAATTAATTCCTTTGCATTAAATATTATTTGCAATAAACTATATTTTACATAATTATATGAAAAAAAAAATTACAAATTTTTGCTCTTCATTAATAATAGCCCTAATCAAACTATTGAAAACATACATTGTGATAAAGTAGAATTGTTTGTTTAAACTTGGCTATTGAAAAGAAATGGTCTGCTAGATTTTTTCTCAACTCTAGTTAATTTACATACTTTCTTCTTGAAGGATACAAATCTTATTTCCTTTTGGATATACTCTTTTTAATAGAAGAGAAGGACAAAAAAAAGCATAAGCACTGCAGCCTATACTCTCTTGTAGCACCAGAAGGATCACAAGAGTGATGCCAACCTTATCTTTATAAGAACATTTCTCAAATAGAAATCAATTAACAAACATGTGAATTTGAGAACAAAAAACAGATGGATAGCTCAAACCTGATCAAGCAAGAATCAAACCTAGGCACCATATTAAGTCAACTTTTTAGTTAGTTTACATTCAGGTTGTTTACAGCTGTTGTGGAAAACATTTATAATTGTCACCAAAAAGAGATTGACCATATGTGGGCCATGTTTGTGTAAAGACAATAATATATTTGATAATTTAATTCTTACATTTTTACATTCAGTTTGTGACTGAAAATGAAGTGCTACCTATCCTGATTATTTTTACTTATTTTAAAAGTACTTTATACTATTGAAATAATAAAATTGAATACTATTAATTGAATCATATTTGATTAAGAGTTGCATCTTCAAAGTACATACATTTAAAAAGTTATTTTTTTTAAATATATCTTGATAACCAATAAAAATTGAATCAAAACAACTCCTCATGTGGTGAGTGAGTCTATGGTTTCATTCATAGTAATTTTTTGCATACTAAATACCACAGAGTACTTTTAGTTATACTTCCATTCTGAATAAAATATAGAATAATTCAAATTGTGCATAGTATGGCCCTCTCAAACCGAATCACAAAATCTTCTTGCACTTTTTATGCCCACACACTGTGTGTGGCAGAAGTAGTAAAAAGGCCTGTGCAAGGAAGCTTTCTGCTGGTAAAAATACTACTTGTGATGCAGTAAAGAATAGCTGGATAACAGTAGTGAGTTATTGTGAGTCCAACTTTCATAGTTGTGTAGGAAATACTATATTGTACTCCTTCAAATTTAGGCTTCTGACTACAAAGTTCCATTTGAATACAAAAAAAATTGGTGAGAAGGCCAGGCCCCACAAAGCTTAGGTAGAAAGCCACATTTGAAGTTTTGTTGGTTCAATTTGGGAAAACTGTTGATTTTCACCACAAGACACCTTTGTTCGTTCTTTGCCCTCCACATACCAATATATTTTCAGAATTCAAATTGGTATGTGTTTTTTATACACTTTATAAAGTTTTCCTCTGGTTTAGTAAAAGTATAAAGTAGCCCATATGTATCTTGCTTGTCTTCTTCCGTAAAAAATTTGGGTAATGTAGCTCAGTCTATTATTCTTTTATAAATATTTTTCATAACTTTTATTAGTTCTATGAAAGGTAGTCATAACAAAATGTTACAAAACTTTCTATTTCACTGTCACACAAAATTTAATAATTCTTCCGTTGTACATTACAATAAACACGAATAAAAAAAAAGGTGAGAGGGGTTTTCTTTTGAATGGGGAAAAAACCTTTTTTATTCATTATGATTATATATATATAAAAATTATTATATGTATAAATATTATTCATGCAGACATTGAAATAAAATGATTGTTTTCAGATCTATTATGGAGTGTGTGTTACATTTATATTGGTGGCATCATGGGTAACTGTAACACACTGTATTAAATATTTATACTTGCAAGATTACACCCCAACAAATGGTGCAGATTTTTCTTTATTCAACAATTATACATCAAGGTTTCTTACACATGTAAGTATCATAATAAATCCTAAAATCAGATCTTAAGTGACACTCAAGTGGTGATTCACAAGCGTTAAACCACAATACCTCCACACTGTTTCTTCAGCATATCAATGACATCCTCCAACAGTACTGGTGATGCTGTATACATGGGCCATACAGGTCTCTCATCACTCAAAATCTAAGCCCTCTGTTGGTGGATGGCATCAGTTATTTCTAACAAGACATATTTCTGTATTTATTCCATACCCAAAGGGTAAAAGTTTGACTGTAATTACATGAAATAATAACTCAAAATCATAACCCCAAATTGGATACACAATATCTAAGTCCTGCCATCTGACCTGCCTTAAAACTACTTATATCACTGAAACTCTATAACACAACCTTGTGTACCTTATTTAAGATCTTACAAAATATATATTATATATCACCATATAGAGATGATCATATCAGCTAGAAGACATCGACTGCTGGACAAAGGCCTATACCAAAGATCCAATCAAGTATTCCGGCAACCTTGACCAGATCATTAGTCCATCTTGTGGGGGGGCTTACCAACACTGCATCTTCCGGTATGTGGTCGCCATTCGAGGACTTTGCCCCAACGTCCATCTGTCTGACGAACTATGTGCTCTGCCCACAGCCACTTCAGTTTTGCAATCATTTGGGCTATGTTGGTGGCTTTGGCAATCCTTCTCCTTTCTTGGAAAACTCCAAGCACATCCCTCTCCATTGCCCTCTGAGCAACCATGAGCTTTCTTATCAGGCCCATAGTTAGCAACCATGTCTGCACACCATAAGTCATCACTGGCAGCACACATATATACAGACATAAAGTTTCATATTTTGTTTTTTTTTTTCAGCACATCTACAATGCACCCTTCTTCACAACATGGTTTTGCACCAACTGGCTCATACTTTTCTACCCAATATATCTCTTGATAGCACTCATACACAACAAGTGTAAGTCGGCTAATGACCTCGCGTGCGACGCCTTCAATGATTTTAAAGAAAAGGGATTTACTTTTGGTAAGTGGATTGAACAATAATTTTAATTTCATAAAGTAAACTCTAGTGGCACTGTTCTCTCTAGATATTTAACCATACTAAGTTTATAGACACCCTAAGTTTGGACATTCAAATCAGTTTCAAAGTTTTCTAAGTTTAATAGCGACCATTTAACTACGGTGTAGTGTGTAGTGACTACACATATTTCTGCAGCAAAACAGCAGTGCATTTGTACTGTTAGATTCCAGTTTGAAGGGTGAAAGTACCATGTGCCAAAGTGCCAAGTGGACTCATGGGACAATCCATCTTAAGGCTGAGATTTATAGAGTGTACTTAGACTGCTCAGACTAATCTAGAGAGTTGAGTTGAACTCCGTATTTATAAACATTGCTTTGAGTGTGAGCTAAGTTTAAGCTCAAGTCCACTATAACAACGACTTAGGAAAAACTCAGATGACAAGCTGAAAAAAAAGATCGACAATAATTCCTTGAGTCATCACAACAGCAGCTGTTGTTCGACGTCTGTGTAGTTAGGTGTTTGTTACCTGTCATTTTCATGTACATGTTTGTACAATTTTGCTGTCATGCATCTTAAAATGCGTTCCGTTTCTCATACCGATTTTAACAAGAACATATATCGCATAAATCATTCATAGATCTCCACTTATTTCAATAAAACTTAAAATCAAGTGAGTTTCGGATACTGTTATAATTTAGTATACTTTCTATTGTATGTTTGTTTAATAATAGACAATGTGCTGTGTTTAATGAACGCGCGCTTAACTTTTCTATTGAGCTGTCTTAGCTTAAGCTCAGCATAATCTCAGCTGTCAAATGACTATTAATGCCAAAATCACAGATTGTACTAAGCTTGAACTCGGCTCAGTTTTACGTGAGTAAAGTCTGAGCAATGTCTGAGTACGCTCTATAGATCATCTCACCTTACTCTCATGTTGATGGGCACAGAGTGGTATGAGTGAGCCATAATGCATTTACGCTATACTATAAATTGTTTTGTATTGTGTTACAACTCAGATCATACTGACACTGTTATGATGCTCAACATCACGTGAATCATCTGCCCGTTCCGTCTATAAAAAGAAAGCTAATTCACGTATTGAAGTCTATTTAGGTTTACATACCCAAAGGGTCACCAATGGAACTCTATTAGTCTTGCAGTCCTCTCATGTCTATGGGCTGTATTTAAAACGGAACCCTTATAGATTCGTCATGTCTTTAGGTTTCTAATATAATTTTTTTCTAAACTGAATAGTTTGCGCGATAGACACTTCCAAAATGGTAAAAAGTGTCCCCTCCCCTTTTGTAACTTCTAAAAGAAGAGAATGATAAAAATGAAAGTAATATATGATGTACAGTACAATGCAAACTTCCACCGAAAATTGGTTTCAACGAGATCTAGTAAGTAGTTCTTTTTAATACTTCATAAATCGTAAGCCTACAAGAACTTTTATATTATTTTACTTGCTGCAACGGAACCCGGGGCGAGTCTGACTCGCAATTGACAGTTTTTTTTATAAATCGCAATAGTTAGCTCAAATCAAATCCAATATGGCAAATTTAAAAATTAAGCTACCCTGCATATTATAGAAATTAAAGAAATGTAATAGCACCTGACTGGTTATAATATTTTATTGTTGATTATGTTGTTAACAGCTCGTTTCCTAAGTCGCTGCGGGCTGTTCTGCCTGCTGTGGGTGGTCACCATTTACATGTTCACATACTCGCTCAAGATCCTGCTGTCAACTGATGTGGTGGCACTTTTCGCCACCAACGTCTCGTGCGTCTATCTGCTATCCTGGGTTATATTGCATGAGCAGTTTGTTGGTGTAAGGGTGAGTATACATATAGTTTTTTTATATCCACGGTCCTTTTATATTTTGACTCACGAATTTGTCTAAATTATATTTACATTGCGATAAAAATAAATTATTATAGATTGGTTCGTAAATTACAGATTGCGAACTCATTTGAGGGTTTCATATAATATGGAAAACCAATATACTTTACAGTTATGTGAATCTAGCAACTACCGTAATCGATCAAATAAGCATACTAGACTGATAACTCACTACACTCTTACGGCCGTTCCCAATATACTATCTACAGATAGAGATAAATTACTACCTACTACTGTCAGTAATTAGCTGTCAATAATCTGAAGCTGTCCCAATATATCCGATAAGTCATTCTTTTCGCCTTATATTGGGACATGTGAATTTCAATTTCCATACAAACTTCTATCCCTGGTAAGCTATACGTCGTCCCATTGACAGACAGCGTGTACGAATAAGATGAGTTACCGTCGATAAGTTTATTGGGACAGAAAAGTCAACGATAGTCACGATTTTTTATCTCAAGTAGGCCACAACAGGAGATCGACTGAATATTGGGAATGGCCGTTAGAGTACAGTTGAAACACACAATGAAAAACGAAACCTAAATTACCTCTTATTTGATTTCCTAGATATACAGTCGGTTCAATTTTAATATTAGATAGTTGCCGCAATCCTGTGTGACACGGGTATAGCCCTGCTGGCGTACATGGACGGCATCACTGGGAACTCCACCCTAGGAGGAGTGGTGCTCTGCGCGTGCGCAGCTGCCGGCTTCGCTATATTTAAGGTGAGTGACATGAATTGAAATGTATGGTGTTAGAAATGTTTAAGGGACAAGGAAGGACATAAATATCATGCTGAAAATAAGCCGCAGATCTTTTTAAAACAGGAGGTAAATCACGCCGCCACTCAAAGCACAGAAGTATACAATTGAAAATTGTCTGTTGGAAAGATGGAGAGTATATTGTCCTGATCTAAACAGTCTGGACGAACTTATCAAATTTACGATACTATGAAAGGGGTCATATATTAGTGCAAAGAATCTGGAGTTGGACATTGTATTATCAGAAGTTGAGTCAGCAATTCAAAATTTGGAGCCAAATAAAAATGATGGGCTGACAATGTAACTGCTGAAATCAATAACTAAATTAAGAGAAGAGGCCAAGGAAGCATTCTGCCATTTTATGCAAGATGTGTTTGACGAAAAATTCTTATAATTATCGACCTATGGACCACCAGCAAAGTGCTACTGTGAGTACTGCATTTAATATAAATAGTAGGTTCTCTTACTTTCTAGCGGTTGACATTACTGGAGATGCCGTATACATCGGTCATGTACGTCGCTCGGAAAATCAACCAGTGGCTTGTTGTTTCTGCTATACCTTCTTGAGAATGTCGCGGAATGGGTAATACTTAGGTTAATGATCGGTCTCCGCAGCGCTCCAACTAGACAGCGCAGGCATAGTAGTAGAGTGCGGCAACTAATACTACGCCCGTGGGCATACTCGAGCCAGTCACGTGTGGTCTGGTGGCGAATAATGTGTGACGTTGACGTGTCACAATGTCATGTTCTGTCATACTTTGCTAATAATTGAAACTAAAATGCCGGGTTGCGTAGTAAAACATTGTAAAAATAATATTACAAGATATAAGAAAGACACTGGGAAAATACAAAATACCTACGTACTAATGGTGTGACCATTAGTACGTAGGTATTTTGTATTTTGTTAATTTCAATGTAAAGTAACATGAAGCGTATAATATATAAGTTATTTTTTTTTCTTTATTGATTTAGGGGCTTTTATACGTATGTACATGTCAGCTCCATTATAATCTAAGTACATTAAGAAGAAATTAAGAAAATTCTTAGGTAGTGCGGTATCTAGTTTAAGCGCAGCGGAGACCAATCCTTAATCTAAGGAATAAAATGAACTTTCTTCAATTGTAGACTAGTTGCCCGTTAACCACTAAAAATAATCCCATATCACTGTTGAGAAAATTCCCCTTATTGCCTCGTCTAGTAATTACAATATGCTCTCGACATCTCGAGTGACTGCCAATTACTTGGTAAATTGGAAAACAAAGCCAAATTTGCTTCAAAGAAACTGGGGGTGGAACCGAGGGGAGGGGGTAGATAACATCCAAGCCGGCCTACATTCTAGAGCTGCATAAAGTCCAAGTCTGGCCACTTACGGAGTATTTCCAGGAGACCAGTGTACTCTGTGAACGACTCGATCACTTGGGGCTGCGTAGAGACGTTCCTTCATTGTGTGTCTTCTATTTTCTATCGCATTTATCACGAGGAGTGTTCGGAAGAGTTGTTTCACCACATAAATATGATAACCATCCATTCCATCTGGACGTGTCTCTTAAGTACGGTTTTCAAGGAACTTTCCACCACGTATTACCAAAGTTTGAAACGAACAGCATGGTGTTCCCAGGACGATACCATATGGGTACCTTAAAAAAGCGCTGAGGCAGGATCATTCACGTAGCCCTTATCTAATTGTATTACTCTGTTTAACAGTAGGTTAGGTCGGGCAAAGAGGCTGGAAAATTAAAGTAGATTGACCATATAAAATTTACTGTACTTTCCACCATCAGATGTGGGATTTACTGAAACGGGGCCAGGCTAAAAATAAGAGTGCTAATTCGTGTGTCTAAGACAGCGTGCGATACGATCTCAAACACTAATTCGCGCGTCGCCCTGACACTGAAGTGAAGTCTGAAAAATAAAAAAGTTGAAGAATATGTAATATTTAGGTACGGTACCCACAAAACAGTTCAAACTGGAGCAAAACTTTTTACCTATTTACTACTATTAGTTTTAGGTGTTTTTTTATATCGTATTCTGCTTTTTTAATATAACTTTCAAGCATTTTACCATATTTTACTTTCTTCGCTGAAAACACAATTGACTCTGAAAAAATGCCAATCTTTTTGTCATTATCGAGGCAGTATTGTACTTTTTTGCGGATTTCATTTTGATGTGTGTTACTGCACGTGAATTAAATAATATAATTTTGCAATTAATATATTAACTTGAAAGTAATAATTTGAAATTAACACTAAGTAGGTATGCGTGTGCCCTGTGATTTCAATGTTTGGTGACCTTTAACACGCAATCTGGTTAGCTTTATTTTAATTAATCGTAACATGTAGTCCAATTGTGGATGTTTAGGTACTTAATATAACAGGGTTCGGTTTCTCCTGAACAAAAAAGTATCCTTATAATATAAATCTTCCCTTAGCCCTTGTATAAATATATCGGAAGTCCAACGTAAGCTGCCAAAACGTCTACTTTTAGTCTCCTGGTACCTACTCTTTTTCTTTCGTTGTACTTGTTTTTACTGTATTTCACTATAAGTGGACCCGGCATCAGAACAGCATGACACAACTATCGGTGAATTATAGAGCGGAGGATGAACAATATTTTTTTGTGATGTGAGTTGAAAAGAGAAAGACGTTCATATATAATGGCAAGTATCTAGTTAGGCGAACGTCTTCCCCGCTCGGGATTCTTGAAAATTGACAATTCTGTTAAAGATTCAGCGTAGATTATAATGTATACCTACGTCCAGATTCCTTTACACAGCACAGAGATCGTTATGATGCCAAGCTTTTGTACTTTTTTTAGTGGGTGCCGCCCATCTCGAGTGTTATCCATTAAGTAATTCTATATGATCCATGATATATGTATTATCATTGAATTTGAATAAAGTATTAGGATTAGTATCAGGGCGGTGCATCAAAGTGGTGCTCAAAGCCTCAAACTGCTAAAGGCAGATAAAGCAACATTTTGAAGGATCCGTGCGGCCGAAACACAATCCAAGGATGCAAACCAAGCTCACTCCAAGGTGACCCATGATGGGATGCTGCATAACACGAATTGTGTGCACGAATCGTGTTATTACCAACGCCAATATATTACCCCAGATTTGTGGAAATTTTCATGTAATAATAAATATTTTCCTACTCTTTATTTTGGAAGTGATGACTTATCTGGTAAAACAATAGGAGAATCTATTAATGAGTGAAATATTGTTTAATGAGATAAAGTGACGAGACAAGTAAGACGTTCACAGTTCACATTTCGTGATTATAATAGTGGGTAGGTCGCGTGTTAGTTTGAATTTGGGGCGGGCAGCGTGGCCTGCTAACCACTGTTTCGCGTTTGTGAGCGCCAAGCGGGCATCAGGCGACGATCTAACTGCGATATCGTTTATATTACCATTACCTTCACTGTTTTGATTATTATCTGGATACAAAACATAGGTGTTTTTGGGGTTACCCACGACACCGTGTCAAGCCTTTTTATGAAGAATTTTATTTTAATATACAAATCTTAAGCCATTAAAACTGATTTATAAATAGATACAGACCAATGATTAGATTTTTTTTCTGTTAAATATAAAACTTCAAAGCCAGCCAATAATAACGTGCATTATGTCTATAACATGTTATATTTATAATAAACCTTTAACTATACTTTTTCAATACTATGATTACATTTAATTAAAACTATCATTACGGGAAGTGTACCAAGAATACTGGCAGCATTTTTGCGTTGGATAGCTAGCTGATCCGTTATCCGAAACACAATGTAATTGACAATGATATTTTCAAAAGATGGATAGAGGTCCATATTAATGAAAATAGAAAATGATCATTTTTTTTTTATTTAATATAAGTAATTGTAATTCATTAAATTAATTCTTTTGGAACATGTTATTACTATTAATTTAATTTAAATTTTAAATATTATGTTTATTTCAATTGTATTTTCTATGATAATTATTATTATATATTTTATTACCTATATTGTTTTCCAATAAGTGAAACGTATGCTCTATCAACAGCTTACATAAATTTGTAATCGCATTACAGGTGCTGTTTAGAAAAGTGATGGGAGAGGTAAACACCGGCCAGAAGGCCCTGTTCTTCTCGATCCTGGGCGTCGTGAACCTGACGATGCTGTGGCCCGTCTGCCTCGCGCTGTACCTCACGGGAACTGAGCTGGTGCCCATCCACAGCATGCCCTGGCTGCACCTGCTTATAGCTAGCGCTGCTTTACTAGGTTCGACCCATGCGATATATGACTTAGAAACCAAACTCTTGACTGTAGGACTCATTCCTGTGGACCATGTAGCTGTTGTTCTACGCAACGCCAACTGAACAAGAATGTACTTTTATTTATTTTATTAAAAAAAATCCGCCAACAAGGTGTAACCTAATACAAACACAGTGTAATACAAGAACAATAAGAATAGGTAAGTAATGCCTCAGTTATTGGCGAAAATAACATGCTATTCAACTAAATTAAGCCACAAATTAAAGTAAGAACTATATCAATTAAAAATAAACATTAATAAGTGTAAATTGCGATCAAATATGTCAACTTCATTGTGATGTTTGTTATATTCCCTGGTAATTATATTCAAGGGAGAATAATAACCTAAATTAGATCCTGCATAGTTACAAAGAAAAGAAATATTATTTCTTTACACGGATTCTTTGCGACCAAAGTGCTGGCGAATCGACCACAGAATGGGCTTGGCTATTTTAATCATGTTCTGCCTTTTCAAATAATGTATTAAAAAAAAGAATTGACTGATAGGTTTTCTATCAGTCGGCCAGTTTTATACAGCACGCGATTTGGCCCCGTTACTGCTATATGTCTTAAAATTATGTCTCAAGATCGTTAGGCCGAATCTCTTATAATTATGGTCATTGATTTAATTTTTAAATATTAAAACGCTGAACGCAAAAGAATTAAAGCAAATCTTTCTAAACAGGCCATGTCAGAATACTGACCAGCATATGAACGTTTCTTCGGGCCGTCCGTCGCGTAGGGGTCAATGTTGTCCTACTGAGCATTTTCAGAGCTATTTACAAACTTCTTTGAGCCGGTGGGCATTGGTTTTATAGATGTTTTGTACAGCATGACCCGAGTGGATTCACAGAACAGTTTGGATATTGCAGCACTCGGATTATAATTTCGTATTGAAAATACCACTTTCTACATCGATTTTTTTCCAAATCTGCAGAATGCAGAAGATCACACGCAGAGAGCCATGGGTGACAATGTTGGGCGATATATTGCCGTTATTAGACTGTTTTCGTCAGTTACCTTAATATTGCAATAGTTCAAAACGCTCAACTATTCTTATGCACTAATAAAAGAAAAATTATTTTTCAACATATTACAACTTTTTTGTAGGGTTAGTGGAGAAAGTAAAGTGTCGCCCGACATTTTCCGACACGGCGTTGAACGTGTTAAATATTTTGAATTTAAGTACCTTAATGTGTTACTATTTACACATAGGTACTAGGGATAAATACTTTTTAGAACATTGTATTTATGTATGCAGGTCGAAAACCTATTCCGAACGGCTTAGTCCACAAAAATCAATATTGGCTAACTGAGTGTAGCCAAATTCTAAATAGCCTATTATTCTATTTCTTCTGAACCTGGCTATCATATTTAAACCAGACTAGAAGATTCAGTGTTTAGTGCGTTCAAAAAGCAACATAAATCTCTTCAGCGTTATAATGTTACTGATAAGTTAGATGTCGTTTTTTAAATGAGCAACTCCGACTTTTTTTCTGATTTTCTATATTACTGGTATGGGATTCCACCCCGTCGTTCGTTCATTCCCCTTCCACTTCAAAGAAATACTTAAATGTAAATCAAATATTGCTTTAAAAATATATACTGCAAATTAAATAACTGCAAATTTAATTAATTTTTGTCTGTCTTATTACAGTGTTTCATCTGGTGTTTCAATTCGGCAACCTGGTCACATATAATATTTTCGTCTCGTTCTCACTTATCGTTGCAGTGCCTGTGTCAGGTGGTAAGTAGTATTATGATAAAATAAAATTATATGAACAGAATATATATAATCAGAATATATAATTAAACTAATTATGAAATAACCCCCGCGCGTTGGAACAGGGTCGAAAATATCACTTGTCATATAAACGACGTGTGACGTCAGCAGACAGTCGTTAGTATCAAAACGGTACTTTTGATTGGTGCTTAAAATGTTTACCTGGACCTGACGTCACTAAGATGGATGCCTATCCCCATCCTAACACGCGGGGGTTATACTCAGTTCACATAAAGTGAACCTCGAAAAAGAACCCTGTACATTGGCTGGCTTATAAAGGTACTTACTTACCCCAAATTACTACTCCTTGTCGTGTAATTCTGTAGTGACAAAGGTATGATAAAGACAAAAAGTTTTAAATTTGGAATAAGTTTACTTCACGTTTATTAATAACAAAGTGATTTTATAAATAAATAGAGTTGTGATCTATTCATGTGGATAAAAGTGTTAGGAGAAGTCGATATGTCACGATCAGACCGCAAATATTCAAATAGCAAAGATCGCAAATATATACTGAAATGGGGCGTGGACAAAGGGGAATATGGGAAAAAGTCTGTAATCTGTGCCTATCACAAACTTAAGGGAATGAGCTATCAAAAAAGTTTTAATAAAATGGACAAAGTATAGTGTGTTTTTATTACTCAAACTTAATGTAAAATTTTAAGCCGCATATTTTCATGAACAGTTTGTGGAAAAATAGATAATGATATTAATTGAAATAATTGATGTACTCAGCGTTAGACGTGGCGCTGTACGGGGTCCGGTTCGAGGGTATGAAGCTGTCGGGCATCGTGCTGATCACGGTGGGCTTCTGTCTGGTCATGTTCCCCGACAACTGGCCCGATTACATCATGAGGTTGCTCAGGTTTGCATCGTTCGCTAGATCCTTCGCTTCGCTATTCTAATGTTCATGCCCTTCTTTGTTGAGTCATAGTGTTGTTTGGTTGTAACATTTTTTCTTTTAAAACTTAAAACTACCCTCAATTTTGAATTTATTTAAATTAACTAATAATTTATTATTAAAATGCAATCTCCCTTTACTATTGATATAATCTTTTACTGTAAAATTTTTTTTTTTAATTTAAACACGACTCAACAAAGATTTTATAGAAGTAAGCGTGATGATAAGTTGCTTACAATTCATTGTGTCGATTGTTAGGGATTACTACGTATTCGGTCAAGCCAAACATCACCCACTTGACAATCCGGAGATCATCTCAGATTTGGTTTACGTGTCTACAGGTATTATACGACCCCGTAGTGTTGTGTGTACACCCCGGTAGGGCTGGCACTCGTATGCATAACCATTCAATAATTCGGGTGAAAGAACCACGGCAGGTATAATAATATATAGTTACATCAACGAAGCTATTATATAACCTATTATTATATTTGCAACAGTATTAGGATGTATAAGATCCTTGGATTCAAGTAATATCATTAATTTGTTGAATTTATAGAACAGGCAAATAACATATTAATCTTATATACCCAATGTTTAATTTTACAACAATAATAAAAAATCATTAAATGCGTACAGGAAAAAATTAAAACAGTTCAAATTATAAGGGAATTAACTAAATATTCAAGTACATTTGATATGGACGTTTCTTTGGTATTAAGAAATGCTTCGGTTTCGATTGTATTTAAACATAATGGTTATGGTTACGAAAAACCCGCTATTAAACATAATATAATATAGCAAAAGGAAGTTAGTACTTTCGCGAACTGAGAACCGTATTCTACAAGCTTTGAGGAGTTACAATGGATGTCCTAATTACTTAAAATATTATATTTGCTGAATAGGGAATATACATACCTATATACTTTTATATGATAGCTCACAATTACACTACATATATATATGTAACGCCAAAAGCCGAAATTTGCATAAAAAAATGTTAAAAATACCACCACGTGGACGCCTTAAACAACTGCCATATTGGTGCGCATGGCATCAACGCTATAGGTAATTTGACGTATATTTAACTGTTAGTAATTCAGCGCTTTTCAAATATTTGCCCTCGTGAATCTCTGTCATAAAAGTATTTTTTTTTAAACATGATTCCTTCAATATTAGTTTTAACTTCAACTAATACAATACCACCGCTTCGGAAAGATACGGCGGATTAAAATAAATATTTTTGTGTATTATTAAAGCCACATTTGTAAGGAATATGCAGCATGGGCAGGCTATCTAGCATTAGGCTACGCTTCTCAACTAGTCTTAAATATTGATTTTTGTGGCAGTAAGTCGGAAAGTTAGTAAAGTAAAACCCAAAGATTTTTCATGTTCTACAAATATATTAATCCTTGATACATCTTACAAGGTTCGGTATGCATAAGCCACCATATTTTATAAAAAAAAAATTATACGCGTATGAAACCGAGGGCACAGCTAAAAATATAAGGAGTCGACAATAAATTGTATCTTCAGTCTACCGACCTTCAATATTACGCCTTCAATAGGACGCCTTTCGATTAGTTTGTGGTTTTGTAAGATTTTTTAAATTAAATAGTAATTTTGTTAAAACTTAAGCCAAAAACTAAAGTAATTGTGTTAAACCAGTTATGCCTACTACTCGGTTAAGTCCAGTTAGTAAGTATATTATTGGGCGATGTATATACTCGTATATTATGCTCAAGGAGGAGGGCGGTCGCTGCATTCCCAATCTGTGGTATCATTAAGAAAGTCATGTTATAGTAACCTTTACCACACAAACGTTTTTTAACAATTCTTTTGAATAACGAATAATACTTTTGTTTTGAACATTTTCTGGGATCTTGTTGCAAAAGCATATACAGCGCCCCACAAAAGAATTACTAACTCGACTTAGCCGAGTAGTAGGCATTATAAGATTATGTCTGTTCCTGGTGTTTCATTGGTACCATATTTTTAAGGTAAAAAATTGCCTGCTGAGTCTGAGGCATACTTTTTCGAACGGTGGGTAGTTTTTGACGGTCATGTGATTTTAAATAAAAATATATGAATCAGCGAGTGCGTCTGTGATTCATCTTCGCCTTAAGGGCTTGATCGTTGTAATTTTTTTCCGACGGATAGTTTTAAGCCATAAACCGGATAGATTACTTTAGAGATCCTTACTTATCTTAACAGGACTATTAAATTTTATTTTCTACATTTAAATATTTTTCGATTCCATAGGGTTTCGTAGCCTTAAAAAGTGTATTCTCTGAAACTGTGATATTTCTTACCATTTTATCATTTAATAAGTGCGTTAAATTGTAGAATACGGTTGTAAAATATTCTATGATGTATCGTGAATATTTTTAAGAATTTAAATATATAGATGCAAATTGTTTTTTCTATTATAAGTATTAATTAATTAAATTGCTAAAATAGAATATTACTGTTTGAGTTTTGTAGTAGCACTTTTAGAGTAACAAATGGAAGGCAGACCAAGACAATATCTGAAATTGAGTTTAAAATAAAATAAAATGTCTATTTTATTAGAATACTTACTAGAATTTAGTTAGGTATTAATTAAATCGCATAAGATCACTTCATATTAAAACATTACCGTGTGATTAAGTAACGCCTTTCCAATTAGAAATTAGTGACTCGACTAGCAAACAATAGTCAAGCTCTCTTGTGTGTGCTGTGCTGTAGTGTTTGTGTGCTATTTTATATGCTACCCTCATTTCCCAGGTTGTAGGAACTAATCAGTTCCAAAGAGTAGGCTATGATAAATATACGGATCTGCGGCATGTAATCCCCTTAAATGAATTAATAATTAACCCTTATAATGAATAAGGGATTGGTTAATATATATAATTTAAAACGAAACTCAACAAACATATGCCAGTTGTATGTGTAAGTATATATAAACGTGTTAGAAAAGGGATGAAATCTTATGGTGACGCCATCTGGCAGTCGTGAATTCGATACTTTGGTGATTTTTGATTTTTGAAGTGCGTGATTGGACATGTCAAATGACGTCACTAATATGGCGGCTGTCCCATGCTCACCGCGCGGGGATTTTTATCTTTAGAAGCCTCAGAATCTACACGAAGTATCGTTATTATTAAACTTACATTGGACTACTGTAAAATAAGCATAGTACCTACAACTGAATATTAAAAAAAAAATACTTAATGGGTTTTAAAATAATGTTGTCATACCTCGCAACCTTTCATTTTGAATAACAGATCCGTTAATTACTTGAGTAAAAATAAAAGCTAGAATGTACTTACTGCAGTTTATTCCTTAAGATCTGTTTTCCTCCGCGAAACTTCGGGATACATTATATTATTTTAAAATCAGTTTATATTTAATTACTCTTTATTTAAAAAAAATATATGCGCTTTTAGGATCATAAGGAGTAAATTATTTAATGATTATTATCTTAGATCAATTGTACGTCTAGAGCTGTGAAAACGTCGAAAAAATTAAGGTTGACAGTAACCTCCATTTTGAGCAATGCACGCACACTAACACAAAGTGACATGCAAATCGCGAGTGTAAGACGCAGCTTGTCACTCATACTAAAGTAATAAACCTGGCCTGCTTTCATCGGTTGTTTCAATGGGTCTATCTAGACATATAAATTATCTAAGATTATTATATTAACACAATTTAAATCTACCTTCTGGTCTAGAATGTTAGTAATGTAAGCTTACAATCTGCATAGATGGAGCCGTCGTCGTCAACGCGGGCATGACGGTTCCGGTCGAAATAGAGACACAGTGGATTACCGAACCGGATACATTCGTTCACATCTGAGGTCGCCGTCCGGACGCGTCAGGTGACCGACTCGACACCGACACAAACATTAGTACGTACTTTAATATTTTTATGAGACCGTACGATTCAGAACTCATGGGGCGTGTTGAATTTAAGAAACTGTATCTAAGCAACTATATTATTGACACACACTTTTACACAAATTATCTTGGCCCAAACTATGCATTGCCTGTATTATAGGTACAAGACAAGGATATATATATAATACTAAACATACATAAATACATATAAACATCCATATTCATCATATAAATGTTTGCACCTACCGGAATTCGAATGCGGAACCTCTAGCTCAGTAGGCAGGGTCGCTAACCACTGGGCTGAATGGGTACTATTAAAGTAACTATAACAACCTTACAAATAAACTTGGTATAAAGTTATACCTGAGAATAAACCAAGAATTTGAAAAAAGTTGACTTCATGACTGACAGCACTGATAATTGTGAAGTTTACCGAATGTCAATTAGCCTTGCAAATAAACGAACGGGAAACGAATAAACCAAACATAAGCAAAATGTCTAACTAAATTTTGCATATTCTTGGTTTATTCTTAGGTATAACTTTATTTAAATGTAGAGCCGAAGGGAAGGGGTTTGCTTTGTGGTGAGTCCAAGTCAAGTTCCAAGACTTGAGATGGCTTCTATCAGTTACGACCTTCGTAAAAATATTTTAAATGTTATGTTAAATCCCAGCTCCCTCTTGCCCTTTCTGAAAGGAATCTCTCCATCGCCCGCGGGAGATTTAATCTTATAAGTTCTTACTGGTTATTTGGTCCCAAAAATATCAATAATGATAATATACATTGTTTGTATTAAAATGTATTAACTCTAACTCTCCCACTATGTTTTTATTGTATTTTAGGCATCCACCCCCATTTTGTGCTCACATAATAAAGTATTCTTTATAGCACCATCCACGCAAAAGTGTCCCATCAGTTCTGAATATTACTAATTTAACAGGTTTAGTATTTATTTTGAAAAATTTTGCCGACACGAGTTGTTATGATCTTATCATACTTACGGGCATGCATTGCACATCCTTTAACTATACTATAACTATCCTAATTCGGCCGTATAAATAAACTTGGTATAAAGTTATAACTGATGATAAACAAAGAAACTTCAAAATGTTTACAATATCGTTGACAACACTGTCAATACAATGATAATTCTGAAGTTTTCCGAAAGACAAGCTGTCTTCCAAATAAACGCGGTAAACGTAATATGTCCGAACAAACCATTCGTAAAAAAATGTCTATTTGTAAACATTTTATGCTTAGTTATAACTTTATGCTAATTTTATTTGTAAGGCCGATTATGTTTCATTATAAAGTTCAGTCATTGGTTCTTACGACACGTGCCGGCAATCTTATTGTTCAATAATTTTTAACTTTCAAAACTTTCATTGTAATTCAAATGTCACATAATGTAAATTAATTATTTCTTGATGTGTCTTAACACAAAATACGCTACGCTTCAATCTTCAACACTTAAGGTGCGTACAAATTGCGCGAGCTCATGTTCGACCCGAGCTGACCTTCATTTTGCGAGCCAATATGTTGATATAAATTTAGTAGAAAAAGATTGCCGCACGGCAAGGCAGGCAGCCGATCTAGCTTGAACAACCCGCGGCACCTGGAGATTAATATCTAGCCTGCAATACCTTTTTCGAGTATGAAAACAATCAATTGTCCATTTTTACGTATTCGCCGCGAGAGCCGACCAAAAACAACCGACTGCGCGCGAGAGAACCATAGAAGCTCCTTTGATACGGTCTAAAAAACCAAACCCATCTAACTATGTTCTGTGGATTGCTGCGCGTAGTTTGTATGCACCTTTATTGTTCTTTGGAAAGTTTCCAACCGATATTAAAATTATTCATTGAGATGAATGTGAGAATGTGGTGCAAATTGGTAATTATTAATCGCACATTGAGAATCTATTTACAAATTATCTAAACTTCTTATTTAATTGTAGAAAACGCAGTAATAATTGTAGAACCCATATTTACTCTGTAGTTTATGAAGAGCACAAGCAAGGTACATATTGGCGGATTTGATCAGTTTAATGCATTTGTCTTATATAAATAAATTACTTACTGCGGAAAATCAGTAAACACAGTTCTTGATTCCGTTGTTTCAAACGCATAAAAGAGAGATATTCCAAAAATTACTATAAAACTCCGATACCTTTCTTATGCTCTGAAATGGAAAGTTAGAAATTGAATGCAAAACGAGAGTAGGTGTAAATTAGTGAGTTACGTTGAACGAATCAATTGTAGAATGTTGTAAGGTAAATGATTATTGTTAGTGGCGTTTTACTGGTCATATTCATTGATTTTATTAGAGTTATATTTTTGTAGTTTTGTAAATGTATGCTCATTTGTAATGTAATACTGCCAAGAAACATATTAATAATGAATGGACAATAGACATGTCACATTGCTCCGTACTGTAAACTTATTTGACACATATAATTTAAGTAAATAATCATGTAAGAACCGGTCTATGTACCTTACGAAATTGTTATGGAGGTTTTACCATCCTTATGATACTTAGTAAATACAAGAGGGTACATTCATTGAAGTCATGGATTCTATTCTTTGAATGCGAATGTTGTTCGCTGCTTGACTAAGTCAATAAATCAGTCAATCCAAACAAAAATAAAGTTGTCACTGCGAAATACTCACGGAAAGATGAAATCATTTGCTCAGTGTATACGTCTTTTCAATTATATATCTGATGTAACCTACTTACTAAGAATTAAACACACACACACATTTAATTCTTATTTATTATAGTTATGTTTCATTTGTCTTTGTCATTCGTCGAGGAATCACTAACCCCGAAGATACGGTTTTAACTAGTTTCGGGGTCAGAGGTCCACCCCTTTTGATATCACTGCAAAACCGTTTTTAATTTTATTACAATTATTACAATCTAACCTAACGTAATGGCTTTTATTTAATGCAGTATTGTATATTCTTCAGACCAAACTAATACAAGTTTAGACTAGACCAGCATAGTTTTTGTGTAGTTTCAAGCCATTATTCTAGATGTGATGTATTCATAGGTTATACCGGCTAACGTCGACTTTACACTCGTAGAGTGCTTTCGCACTACGTCCGATCCGAATATTCCGATCCGAAGTAATTTCTATGATAGTTTACGCACTAGATCCGGCTTCCATCATCCGATTTCTTTCCGTCAACCGTAATAAATAGTTCTACGACTACACCGGACCGTATTTTCACGGGTACGAATCGGACATAGTGCGAAAGAGCTCTTACTGCGTTATTAATAAAGGCGAAGTAAAGTTATTCCAAGTTTCAAACTTTATGTCTTTATCTTACCTTTGTCACTACAGAATTACAAGACAGGGAGAAGTAATTTTAAACTTGGAGTAACTTTACACTGCGTTTATTAATAAGTTAATGTTATTAATAGTCGGCTTCCGTTTGTTGGTACGAATTTAAATATAGATAACATTCCTTGTTATATTACGTAGTTGTACGTACATTGTGCCTAGTGTAGTAAATAATCTTATGAAATATTAAGTAGTTTAATCGGTTAGTGTGTTCGGACCCCATCTAATATAGATGATTTATTTAAAACTGTGGACATTTTTAAATATTTTGCTATACAATTTTTAAATAGAATACTTACTGAATATGCTACAAATAATATTAATATCGCTTGTACGAAATTATAACCCAAATTCTTATTCATGGAATGTTACATTGTAAGTATCGATTGATTCTTTTGCCTTCAAGCACATAATATAATACTAGTTATTCTTGCGATATGTTATTGGATATGCTTCGAACACCTGATTCGGAAAAATGGCACATACGCGGTTAATTAATGTTTGAATCGGTTAGACGTAACGGAAACAAAAAGATTTGTATCTCACTGAGAGATGAGGACAGTTTTTTTTTAATTTTTCGCCAGCTATATTTCAGGTTTATAGCACGCACATTAAGTTGTGCTTTACTTTCCTACTCTTAATGTTCTTGTATATAATTTCATCTACGTTACAATGTTATAAAAAATTTAATTGTTTACTACTTTGAAATTCAATCAGGGTCTTAAAATCAGTTCTTGATAGAAATAGTATTTTTAACAATTTGATTTTAAAGTGGTAACTCTGGGATTAATTACACAAATAAAACGCATAACAAAATTTTATGAACGATGCGGGACTCGAACCCGCGACCTCCTTAAAAACATAACAAATTGTTTAGATTTGCAAAGAGCGACTTCACAAGTCAATTTCTTAATATGCATATATTGGGGTTGAGAAGGTTATTATCTGTAAAATAGATCCTGTAGATGAAGCCACAACCTGAGAGTTGAACAAAGCATGCAAGAATTTATAAACGATACGTAACTGAAACGGTTGTATCAGTTGGAAAGAGCGCTCGCACGGAACGCGAGACGTCGCGGGTTCGAGTCGCGCATCGTGCATAAAATTTTGTTTTCAGTTTTAATTGTGTAATAGTATTCTTTCTCTAGAAAAAAATATCGCAATAATTATGTTACAACGCTCGAGTTGAATTCAGAGTTCAGTTAGGTATCGTTGGTGTGTTGCTAAAAATATATTGTTTCTGCTATAATATTGACGTCATAAAATCGTGGTCGGCGTTTTTGGTCATGTGACATACAGAAAGTAAAAATTGAAAATATAAATAATTGTAATGTTTTATAACAAATTAGTATTGAATTCGTATTTCTTAAAGTAAAAACTCTCTAAATAATAAACTTTAATAATATAATTTTGATAGATGAAACTGGCCTATTGTCAACGAAGGCACGGCCTTGCACTAATGGCGTGCGAGGCGTGCGGAGAGCGGGGGGAGATGCTCTTATTCTTTACTTCAGGCCCCGACTGCATTCAACTCGTGCGCTAATATTATTGTACATTGTACTTTCTAAATCCAGATTTACATTGACACAGTAGCCGGCGTCATGCCATTGCTGGCATGTATTAGAACTGCTGCCTACTTTTCGTGCCAATGACCACATCCCGTATTCCATATTGCCAGTATCATTGTATCAAGTTTATGCCAACCATTTGTGCCGCCGATAGTGACCTCGTCCTATCGTTTTGGTAGAAGTTTTCTATCGCAAATGGTTGATGATGGACTATCAAAATTTATTCACTTGTATAGAGATGAAGAGGGTTTATGGGACATTCGAAATGTTTATAATAAAAAATAGGATGTAAAAAAATACTAATTACTTACCTTTAAAAATTCTTTAGATGCTCCATACATTATTTCACATTCTTCTGGTTAAACAGTGAAATCGAAGTCTGTATAGACACGATAAAAAGACTTAGCGTTCGAAATGGCATTCTGAATTGTCTCTCAGAAACTTACCTATTAGCACGCTGAATGTCATTTTCCCCTAAAGCTAACAGTTCAACAAATAATATTCTCATTCAAAATAGAATATGAAACCATGTATTGAACGTCAAAAACCCATTCGAAAATTTATCCGCCTTTTTTTTTATAAAATTTAGTTACAATCAAATTTTAATTTGAATAGCCTGAGGGCAGTCGCTCCATTCCCAATCTGTGGTACTAACATTAAGAAAGCCATTTAACACATAAACATGTTTTAATAATTCTCTTGAATGTCGTAATACATTTTTTTCGAACATTTTCTGGGATCATGTTGTAAAAGTAAAACAGCCCTTATGCCCCATCCTTACTAACTAGACAACCGAGTAGTAGGCATAAAAATGTAAACCCTTAAAACATTATCAAAGTTTTCATTCTCATGGTCAATCCGAACTCCTCAGGATCTAGTGTTTTTAACAGACTGTAGTAAAACTGATCCTCAAGTATCTCTCCGTGATCTATCCATTCTTGCGTCTTCTTTAGAAGCTCTTCTATCATCCTCCGCTTTACGCTCCTCGCCCAGAATCTTCATGAGCTTCTTTAGTAGTTTTTTTTTCGCCGTCATCGTTCTTTCAACCTTACCTACTGTATTCAACTTTCTCAAACGAGTATTCACCACTACAAGTCGAATGCAACTGCTGCTTCTATCATAATAAATCGGCTTTTAAGTTTACTTGGACTGTAGGCTGGGAGCTTCCAGGGCTACCCTAGTAAATAATAATGTATTAAATATTCATTAATAATAATTATTGTAGTCTTCTACTCTATATACATACATTATATATAATATACCTACAGTTAACTCAGTAGGTATATGAAGTATTTTATTTGAAAATTGTAAAGTAAAAATTATATTATGAGTACAAATGTCAAAACAGTGAGTGTGTTTGTGTGGTTGAAATGTATTTACAATTAGTCCGTGTAATTATATTTCTATAAGCGATGGTGTAATTTAATGTTAGCTCTCAAGTTTTGTGATTTTAGAATGTTCTAGTCAGGGGGTTCAATTCTTCATGTTCATGTTAATTATTATTGTATTAATAAGATGTTTATAACAAGCCTAATGTTTTCTAGTCAGTCGAAATGTTATGAAAGTATTATTTACACACGATACAATGGACACACATGTAAATCGAATATTTGATGATGTTATACAAGGTAAGTGAATTTGTGATTTTTTGTACAATATACTTTAGGTCTGTTCAACAATAGTTTTATTTACACTCACATACACATTAATTAATAATAGAAATAACCGCCCCAGTTTAGTTTAAGTTTCTTAGACTTAAGGTAATAATGTTAGATAAGTGTTGTAGGTAAATTAAAAGAAGTCCCAATTTTTTTTATTTAGTAAATAAGTCTCAACATAAATGATTCTGCAAGACATTTGTTCTTTTCGAAATGCTACAGTATTTCTAGACTGATTGCTTAAAATTATATGTACTTTGTAACCATGTTATGAAAAACTATGATTACAAATATTATATACCTAAAGGTGAATAATAATATGCCTTCAGATATTATGACTCTAGTATATCTTTTGCTTCGATATATTTTTGATGTTACAGGTAAAACATTTCGTTATTCGACATCTTTCTTTTCTCGTAAAGATGTTATGAATACTATTTTATGGCACCAATTTTATGGTGAGCTTGAGCAGTATGGTAAAGTCCAAAAACGACACTGGATAATTATAATTATATATGTTTTGTTTATTCTACATCTTCGTTACTCTAAGATGATCTGAATAATTTACTTTTCACTTCAGTGTGATATTCTACTTTATCAATTATTTTGATATAGTTTGAATTCTCTTACACTTATTTTAAATGTGATTAAACTTCTACATAGTAATTGTCCGTTTGTTTGCTATACATACGCTAGATGACATGTTTTTGCTAGACAGAATAATTAGAGTTCACCCATTCTTAATTTTATGTATCATTTTTATTTTTGGAAGTCTACTTTACAAGTGTTTACTATGTTTATTTTGGAATATTCTAAAAATATTCATGAATTCTTAAGGAAGTAGACGGCTTCTAATACTTATTACTAAAAAAAATACTTGAAATAGTAGTGATAATTTTCTTAAATGGTATAAATATGCAGATACAGCACTGTAAATTTTATTATCTACACCCATGCTTTAAATCCTCTATTAAAGATTCTGAAACAGTTAGCTTATTGCCAACATTAAAACACCCAATGTTCTAATAACCATTACCATCATTCAAACGAGTGTTGTAATGTTGTACTGAATTTCATAACAATACTCCTATGTTTTTTTTTTCGATCCCTTCATGCGCAAAGAGTTGCAATTCAGCCACATTCTTATTACTCGATGCGTGGTATCTGTATGAATAAAAAAAAAACATTTTCGTTTATGCGCGTTCCACACTACCAGAACGTCGCGCGCCGTAAAAAAAAGTAGGTTATTCGAATCCCCGCCATTTTTCTTCGATATTTTTATTGTTTTGTTTACAAAAAATGAGCGATTCATTTTAAACGGTGAATATTCGAGTGAATTTTAATTATTGCACTATACACAATGTAAATTACTACTAAAATAAATAATTGATACATTAATACTTAGTTTATTTGTATATAATCAGTAATGAATTATATTAGGCTACTACTAGGTCTGGTGTTTAAATGTTAGCAGTAAGCTAACTGTTCCAGAATCTTTTAGAGGATTCATATTCTGGGTGTAGATAAAGTCTTGTATGCAACTGTTGATAATTAGGTATTAAAACACTCATGTGATACTATTATCACTATACTATACTATAAATCCACATTCGTGTTTTAATACCCCTTATTACACAACAGTTGCATAAATAACTATTAAAAAATTCAAGACACACAATTTTTAGATTCACCACATCAGTTATTGCTATTTAGTTCCATCAGATACATGGACGTTTGAGCTAGGTTTATTGTTAATACACATTTTATTCTCATTTATTTCCCATGCAACATAATTTGAGCTATGTGATAATTTGTTGGGAAAAATACAAGTAACTAGTCTGGCTATACATACAAAATTACTTATACAGCGCCATAGCTCAATTATGGGGCAAATAATACTGTTATATATCCTTTGTATTAATTGCATTGTTATTGTTAATTATGAACTGACTATTGGACGTTTAGAAAATGTATAATGTGTTGAGATTGAAAAATAAAATGTAAATACATAATTGTTTTATATTCAGTTATTATACATTGGTTAATATAAATGCTTATTAATTTAATTAGTGAATTGTTAAAGACTGAATTTAATTGGTGGACTAAATTCAATTACTGAGTCATTTTAAATTAGTTGGTAGTTTATTGACTGTGGTAGTAATTAGTATTGTATTGTTGACTAACGATAAACAATTAGAATCACAATCACGCTCGAACTCTGCGTGAGCGTTTATTAGGCAGAGTTTTTCTTCAGTTGTGTTTCGACCGCGCTTTGAATACAACGCCACGCAATAACAAAGTGTTCAGCGAAAAACTGTCCAAATACCAAACCAAACTTATATAAAGGATGGAGTGTCGTATTTCAGATAAGTGCACCATTGGTCCCCAAAATTGTAACCAACTTAAATTTATTAATCATATTGCTAAACAAAATGTTCTTGCCTCGTGAACGCGTCCGTCTCCGCGTGACGTGTTACTGCTGCTGAGCGTGACTTTGAACATTACTGGAACGAAATAAGGTGTAAATTTGAATGTATTATTTAATGATATCTGTATAAGTTAATGTATACGTATATACAACGCCGCTGTGACATTTATGACGACCTTTTAATAGGCGATTGGGATTCTAGTTGTTTATTGTACGTCAATGTATTGTATGTTGTCCTTGTACATAACATCTGTTTGGTCTGAAGTGTGAGATTGAGTACAATTTAATACTAATAAATTAAAATTGCTTTTATACTAACAACTATTTGCAGTAATTATATCTTGTAACATAACATTCTAGAAGTAATTATTAGTAACAGGCAAACTATGCTAAATCGTTAACTTACCTTTTGGATTGTTATTATTTCTGATGCTAAATGAGCTGTTGTTTAATGTATAAATTAGATAGTAAGAACAAAACTATAAGGGTCGTAATGACATTACTAAAGATTGGCATAATGACGCCATATTTGCAAACGTTCCTTGACTGACATTTTTAGTATTTTCACATTAATTAGTATGAAAATTGTTTCCGCCAAGACTTCGCTTGGCAACAGCCGCCCGCCCTCTATGCTGCTCGATTAATACAGATTGCGATAGTTAAGTGACGTTTATAATATTTATTAACTGAAGATAACAATTTATATAGCATTACTTATCGAATCCTGCCACTGCTCTATGGTTCAATGATGCCAACAGTTCTCACTTCACTATGATGCTTGACGTCGTCTTATAGTTCCTCCATCACTTATTCACCTTTTTACAAAATTACTACACCTTTGATATTTATCTGGGGTATATTTTTATTGTTCTATTTATAGTAGGGGAGCCCAAGATGCTAAATGGGGATTTACTCGAGCGTCCTATTGGGTTGCAAAGCTTAGATCATAAGAAGAAAAAATGTTAAATGATATATAAGATGTATATATATACATCTATATATATAATTTTTCATCGGTGGGTTCATGTTTTAAATATGTAAAAAAACTGTTGCATGGACATCTTCGAGCGCGTCAGATATTGATAGCATCAATGCCCTACGTATTTTTAATAATGTACGTATGTTAATCTGATAGTTTACATGATGCGGGTGGTTGTATGTAAGGGTAGAAAATGAAAAAAAAAAATTTTATCGAGCGCGTCAGATTTTCTAAGGGAGTGTTAAGTGCACCAAAAAAAAGCTGTCATTCACTAATCTGACGATTTCGATGGGACGTAAACTCGCGGCCATTTTCATAATGTGCAAAAAAAATTCGCCATTTTGAAATCCTCAAGCGCGTCAGATTAAGATATATATGGTTCATCTTTATGTTCTAAACGTACTGTCTCATAATCTGACGATTATCTAGAGGGATTCGCCTGATCTGACAAAAAAAAAATTAGAAAAACTGTTCACCCTAAAGGCCATCCCTGCAACTTCCCGCTAATTCCATTCCTGGGCGCTTAAAATTGTACTTATGACATTTTTGAGCTCAAAATATAATTTATGTGATATTTTGAGCTCGCTGAGTTAAAAGAAATAACATTTTTATGCATTTGAGCTCTCCCAGCTCGATAGTCTGATAGAAGTTTCATAGAACACTATTTTTGGAATTTTCAAACCGCAATAACTTTTGAATGGATCAAGCAATTTTCACGCGGCGGCATTCGACGCAGTTTTATCATCCTCTAAGTAATTTTCTAGTTTTAATTGATCGAACCAAATATTACAGAGTAATCCCGAAAAACACTTTTTCGGGTTTCTTTCGTTCACGATATCTCTTGAACGAATCAACCGATTTTGACCAGCTTGGTAGCGATCGACGTGATTTTTCAAGCTCAAAGGCGGATTAGTTTGAAGTTGATCGATAAAGCCGTTTGAAAGTAATTCCAAAAAAACCACTTCAAAAAAAATGATTGAAATGATGATTCCATCGACAATTCGAGGTTATCATAATACGACTCTCGGATGAAGACTTTCGGATAACCGGCTTGCTCCGACGATATTCCAAAATATTTACACATTTTTTTAATGTTTCTACTGTAAATTTAATTGTTTTTTGTAAGGTACTTTCACCACAAAATAAACATTTTAAATTAATATCACTCATATTAAATTTTTATATACTTTAAATTTCATAAATAATATTAACTTTATCGACGAATTTTTGTTATTTCGGCTTGCGGAAATAGTCATATTATATATTTTTCATTATTCTTAAATTATTTCCTTTAAAATAAAATAAAAAAAAATTAGCTACGCTCGAGAATGTCGAGGTAACGTTTTTTTTACAACTTTGCTACCCTCCCCTTTCTTAACGTCACTCTCAGATTAGTGGAATATACACTTTATAGGATGTAATAAACTCACCCTAACTTAATCTGACGCGCTCGAGAATTTCTGATGGTCATTTTTTTTACTAATGATCCTGTATCCTTCACGGGCGGCCTTATATATGGGCCTCATGTTTGGTGGAGGTACTTAACCGAGTACAAGGTATCCTCCTGTATATTAATCTGCCGCGCTTTAGTAAATCCCGAAATCCCCGCTTGGGCTCCCCTACTATTATCGTGACAAACACTTACTTTTACTGTGATCTTTTATTCTAAAAGCAATTTAATCACTCATAAAAAAAATGTAGAATCTGACACTAAAAAAACCAGACACCATGTATTCCTATTACACACACTTATCAGCTAACAAGTATTTTCCTCTCACACTTGAGCGCTCTTTGCGCGTGCTTAGCAACTCAACTCAGTCTCATAATTAAGACCAGACTATGTCGAATAACACGTGTAATATTAACAAGTAGAGCGCATTGTAGATTCATTTTGTGAACGTAGACGTAATTGTTGTTCAATAAATGAATTTTATAGTAATGTTGTTTTATTTTGAACACGGATTTATTTGAATATAATATATTTATTTGAATATAGTAATAGTTCAGTTTAAAATTCTACTAAGGTCATTAAAACCACCTTGCAGCAACCAAAAACGCCAGTCTACTACTAAATCGCAATGGGTAGGTAGAGTAATTTAAATCTTTTAATAATAAAGTATATTCTTTATATCTATTTGAACGGGAGGTTTGAAAGTGAATGGAAGGCGAAAATGATGGTATTTGAGAAGGATGAAAGTTTGACTGAATGTAATATTGCGATTGAAGATAAAAGGGTACAACAAGTTACAGAATTTGTATATTTGGGTTGCATGTTTACAAGAGACTGAAATTGTGAAGGAGATATTGAAAGGAGAGTGACTGCGGGAAACTGTGAATGGAGCGCTGCATGCCTTTATGAACGGCCAGGCTGTGAAAAAAAAGTATGCTGCTGTGTAAAAGATGCGCGAATGGCAGTTCACAACGGAGTGCTTGTCGCCACGTTGATAAATGGAAGTGAGAGGTGGGTATGACAGAAGAAGCATAAATACAGAATTAACGCAATTGAGTTGCGATCACTGTGTAGCATATATGTGGTGAGTCTTATTGATAGAACTTCGCATGCGGTAAAAAGAGCTCGCTGTGGTCTAAAAGATGTCGTGATAAGGACTGAGAAAGGAATACTGAAATTGGTCACGTGTAGCGAATGAGTGAAGAAAGAATGACAAATCAAATAGATAAGGCAGTGTGTGTGTAAGACATTCGTTGACCATTGAGAAGCGCGTGAGTTTTGTAAGGATAGCAGCAAGTGGCATTCTGTTGTCTTTGCCTACCCCGACGGGACACAGGCATGAGTTTGCGTGTGTGTGTATATTCTTCATTTACATCACTTGGTCCTTCGAACCGGATTTGAATTAAATTTCTCTGACACCAAAAGAAAATCAAAAGAGCATAGGAGTTTTTTATTTGAATTTACTTTCGACGGGTGGGATAAAAATTACTTTATTTAATGTAAGTATTAAGAAAATAATTTAATGGAGTATCCTTTATTTGTACACTAAAAAGTTACACCAATGTAAAGCTATTACAACATAGTCAGATATCACAGCATTATTTCTATAATCATATAAAATTAAACACTGTTGTTCCATATTAATTTTTGTTTACATTCATAACTTGCTTAACACTTATAAAATTAGAATTATGTTCTACAATGTTTCAATATTTCATAAACTTAAAATGTAATGATACATTACATAATTGTAAAATGCAAGTTAATGACATACCTTTAGTATTCGCAGTATGACTCCTTGTCACGTGAATTTTTGTTTTTATTAAGACTTCAAATAAAATTTAGGTGAAAGCTTTTGCTTTATCAAAATTTGTCTAATAAACACAAATGAAAAGAATGCTATAGGGATGTCATCTTTGTCCTAATACATTTAAATTAATTCTAGATCTGTAAGGTCGAGTGTGAATGCTAGAATACATGTAAGGGATCATAGGTTCGACTTTTTTCTTCAAGTCTGGGTGCTCGTATACACGACAATATGCGGTAGAAATACTTTAATACATTTCTATGCGCAACATGCCAATAATATTATTATTAGAAAGTTATAGTATTTTGTAACTTCAGCTGTACTTCTAATGATATTCTTTGAATTTGACTGACCTATTATCAAAAAGTAAATTAATATTACGAAACATTAAATTTTTACTCAAGACTTGTAGTTAAAACCATGAATACAATAGGGTGCTTACATGTATATGCACAAATTTATTGTGCTGCTTTGAAAAAGTACACGGGTTTTTTAATTAAACTATTAACCTAAAATACTTCTACCTAACTAAAATACTAATCTTTTTGGCTGCTGTTAGTCCTATCCCATCTCCAAATTGTTCCATCATCACAGCAGGTTAGCAGCACTTTGCCATTGCGTGACAGTGTTACCTGTAAATAAAAATTAGCTTAAATCATCAGGTAGCAAAGCGATTACATCTTACGTCTAAATCAAATATAGGCCCTAATTGACGAATGCGTGTGAATAGAATGAAATTCACTTATGTACCTATGTACATACATAACATTATCAAGAATGTATTGAGAGGTAACAGTCACAATGTTTACTTTAAGTCTTTAGGACCTAGGTTATAAATAGCGCGAATAGCCCTCTCCCAGAAGACTGCATCATTTCCCGATAGCAATTTACCATAGGAAACTCTTCTCCATTTTTTTAAATAAACATAAGCATTACACCTCGTTAGGCAGAGTAAGTAGGTAATTCTTTCTTCTGTCAACAATCGAGTTGTAAGGTTTTGTTAGATTGATCCTTTAGCCAGTTGTAAGGTAGCTTTGGCCTTGTCAGATTGGTCCTTTTGCCATTTGTAAAGCGCTAAGTTGAGTGAATATTATCAGCTGTGAGTAAGTACAAGTAGACTGTAGCATACATAAACTAATTTTCAATGTTTCAAAAATCTTTGCCAGGGTTTCTTTCTAGCTTTTCGGAGTATATATTTTCTATTGAGGTTGTTTAATACAAATAGCTGGTGCAGCAAGCAACTCTTACATTACAGAATGGCACAAGCAATGATTATGTTATCCTTACTTGTCTGACTGCAGCGACACAGCGTGGATGGACCAACTGTGATACTCTGGATCCTCCCGCCACATTGCCCAGCTCCCACACCATAGTTTTCCCACATTGGTTGCCTAGAGCTATTACCTGTACAATATGTAGCATTAGTATATTTTATTCAAATAGAAAAAAAAAACCCAATTATACCAGCCTTCATTTTGTAATCAAGCAATGAGGACATTTACAACCTGGGGCAAAACAAAACCTTTATGTTATGAGTTCATTTCACAGTCTGAATTTATTAACTATAGTAGTTAATGAGTGAACATATTCTTTGTGGATTAGAAAAATTGTAAAAATGGAGGGGCATTTGTAAATTAGAAGGACAATTTTTCCAATGATGGTCAATTAGTAAAGCTTTGAAATAAAACTACTCATCTACCAATAAAATTATAATGTAAGATTTATCTCATTTTAATAATGAATCTAGACAAATGGTTGCAGGAGTAAAGGAAGTAGGAAAAAATCAACTTACTCTTTGACTATAATCAACTGCAAATCTGATGAACCAAATTTCACACTCTTTGTAGTCAAATCTATGAACTATTGTTACTGTATTATCTCCTGGCCTAAGTTCTGTATCCTCGAGTTTCCCTGGCTTCCAGCATATTATCGCATTTTCACATGACTGAAAAATATTAGCAATGATTTTAAAATGTATTTTTTTTTCTATGTACTATCTTATATGTATTTTAGTATAAAACTATTTAATAAATTCTATTTAAGTATAAGTAATACAATTACCTGAAAATACTACTATTGTAGGTATTTGATTGTCAAGAACTACTAATTATGTATATATAAAATTAATTTACCTTTGACAATATAAGATCTCCCATCCATCTGACACAATCCACATAATTTCTATGTATTTCTCGGGTAGAGAAATCTGGGAAATGTTCTTTCAATGAATTAAAAGGTCTCAAAGCTCTGTGTGGATTGAAGCTGTAACTCTGCTTAATAGCTTCGTGCATAGAAGGTTTATCAAGCCTCCACAGCTTTAGAGAATGGTCCATGCCACAAGACATTATCCTTTCACCTTTTAAGTCAAAGTCAGCACTCAAAACCTCATCCCTGTGACCTTCCACTCCACCAAATATTGCAATACAGACATCAGTCATGATATTCCAGAGTCGTAAAGAATGGTCTTTGCTAGCAGACAACAGCAAGTTAGGGTCCCTTGGATGGAATTTGATTTCATTAATTGGATGTCCATGTCCAATATAATGTTTGATGCAGCTCTGTGTAGCTGGATGAAAGATTCTTATTATGGCCCTAGACCCAGCTACTGCTAGAAGAGGCAGAAATGTTTCTTCTTCATATGACCATGCACAGGTGTAAAAGTTTTCTTCAACCTGTTAAAAGTAAAGATTGTTGTAAGCATTAATTTCTTACTTTACACACTTTTTAGCAGTAAAATTGTATATGTAAATAAATAAATAATTAATTCACAGGTTTCAGTTTCATGACAGTACTTTACATTTATAAATTTGTATTACAACAGACACTATGAGTTTTTGCATCCAAGCCAAGAATGTGAGGAGGTATTGGCGAAATACTTCACGAAACAGTGAATTATTAATATTATTATTACATTATAATATAATAATCCATCTAGGTACTTGGAAACTTATGTAGTTGAACATGTCATGGAATAAGACCCTTAGTGGTGATAATTATGTTGTAACTTTCATTTTCTTATATTTCTCACAACAATTATCAAAATAAACTTACATCAGGATCTGCATAGCATTGAAGAAATTTAAACCCTCCTGACTCAGGGCACTCATATATTGACACCCTGTTGCTGCCCACAACTGCGAAAACCTGGGGCTCACCCTCACCAAGGTGGTGGTTGAACTGGCATCCAAATAATGGTCGGCCATGATCTTCTTTTGCACTGCAGCTGGGGTAGATAAGAGGTTAAAGATATTAGGCTTATGGTAGTGATATTAGTCTGTTTAATAATATAAATATTAACCGTGTAAATGTAATGTTCTAACATGTCTGTGATATTGTACATACTAAAATTAACATAAACTTATTCATACTTAAACTTGTATGGAGGCTTAACTTGTTTTGTAGATTTTTTCTTTCCTCGCCTTCGCTTTTTCACGCGCGAATTCGTTGGGGTTTCACTTCGAGATGTATTGTCGGTGTTGGACGTACTTTCAACACTTGATGTATCATCCTATTCGTACAAAAATAAAGCTATATTTTGTTGTTTTCAAATATGGATACGTTTTTATTTTGTTTAACCATAAACTTACTGCCTCATTGTCAGAAAAATTCATCATATAATCTTTAGTATATACTTAAAAATTAAAAACAATGAAAACAAATCTACTGTTTTCCCGGCAAACGGCATTGGCTTGGGCATGGGGCCATTGGCATCAAAGATGAAAGAACTGTGAACTCTAACCAAAGAGTAATATAAGTATAGAGGAAACTATAACGGAGTCTAAAGTCTAAACCCACATGTCACTTGTAAAATATTGTAAATTCTTGACACCTGAACTTGACAACCTTTCGCTCTTTCGCTCGTTCTTCATCAAAGACATGCTACTTGCTAGGATACATAGACTATTAGAAATATTTGTCATTTTTTTTTTCTTATCTAAAGTTCACTCAATAAAATTATGTAGTATTTATTTCTTAGAAACTTAGAGCAACAGCTTAGGTTAGAGAACTAATTGGAGCTAAGAGAGAGCTCATTCACTATTAAATATCTAACCTAGTTGTACCCATGTTGTACAAGGAAATTAAGTACCTACTACTCAAATATTAATAAGCTTGCTGTCCGTACATTATGATTGTCGTAAATGGTATGCAAGTTCCGCTTCCGAAGAACAAGACGATTACAAGCAATGTTAATTCTCGTCTCGAATTAGGTTTTTTATTTTACTCAAATTAACGCTATAGTAAGTACATTACAGTAGTGTAGCGGTACTTACCTGTAACAAACAACTCCAATAAATATAATAATATGTCTAAAATATAACTCTGTATAATGCTTTCGTAGCATAATAAAGCATGCATGTTAGCCGTAAAAACCTCTTGCAAACCGATATACTTACCTACTATTAAAAGTGCGCTTATAATAATATTAGCTGTGATAAGTACTGTTTCATAATGCTATGTATAATAAAGTCAGTCATAGAATCACGCAGATCATCAGCAGCCATCTCTTGGAAGCACAAATGCTCCATTTAACTTGACCTTTCCCGAATACATCCACACTACTACAGAGTACCTATGTATGTACTAGTAATAATAATAAAAAAATACAACGCGCTGGCAACTACTTTTTATGAATGGTTGACGCCATTCATCACGCGAACCTCGCGCGCGGAATCTTAGTGAAATACTTAAATAAAGCTGAAAACAAAATTTTATGAACGATGCGGGACTCGAACCAGCGACCTCTCACGTACCGTTCGAGATTAATTAATTAATCGCAGAAGTGACGGTTATCATTTTAAAAACATAAAAAAATATATTATTATAATATATAATATTTTGAAATAGCTAATGTAATTATAACGGGAAAGCACTTATTAATTTTATAATAATATCCTTAATTAAACATTCAACTATTGGACAGACTGTAAACTTCATTATTGGTGTATAAATTTCTAATTTGTACTTAAATAATTGCTAAAAATACAAAATATGTAAGTAATTGGCTAAATGAATTTAATAATTTTGTATAATATATTATGTTGTGTGTAATACAATAGAAAATATTCCTCATATTCCTCTAGAATCTTCTATGTAATTAGGAAAACCCTCAGTCTGAAAAGTAATAAAAAAACAATAGCATATTAGTATATACACGGTTTAGAATCAATGCCTTGGCACTAGGTGCCAAACTTAAGTTCTGTCAACCTGGTCCGCATGACTCCCCTGGATGCGGAATTCACTAAACCAGCCGTTAGGGTAAACTTTGGGAGAGGTCTATGTACAGTGATGACATGTCACTACCTAGTACCTTGACTGACATTATGATGATATTGATTAATTTAGTTTAGAAAAACAACAGTCTGAGATCCAGCCGCGGACTACTTTGACAGACATTATGATGACATAGTTTAGAAAAACAACAATCTTAGATCCAGCCGTGGACTACTTTGACAGACATTATGATGACAATTAAGTTAATTAGTTTAGAAAAATATGAGCTATTATCTTAGACCTAGTCACGGGCCCTTTGCGGTCATGACTCCGATTCCCCCCTTCGTAGTTTAGCGAGCCACAATTAATAAAGAGCTATGACAACAAAGTCAACAAACAATTCTCTTTGCAAGGCTACCTCGGACCTAATGAAAAATAAGTTGACCACCCCTCAAGCAACAAGACTAAATTGCCCAGAATTCCGCAACAAAGCTTTGACACTTTCGCAAACCACTAAATAACATATTCCAACCCTAATGAAGACACACATGCTGACCTTTATGATGCTTAACTCAACTTAACCATGACCTACAATTATATGTCCCTATATAACATACTACCACTAGAGAGGTATACAGACTTGCCAATAATAAGTGCCCTGGATTTGATCAAATTAATAAAGAAGTCCTTCACATTTGCCCAAAAAGGCATATCTTTCCTTACTACTCATCATTTTTTTTATGAGAGTCGGTTACACTAATTATAATGACATTCAAACCGATTAGCCTCCTATTGCAAGTAACAAGCTCTCTGCGCGGATAAAGATGGCTGGGCTACACCGAACTGTACAAAAGCCGCTTTATAAAACGTAAATGTTTAATTAAACACCAAATGAATTTTGATAATTAGAATGTATGGTATAAAACCGCTATCGTTGATCCAAATTAATTACCGACCAATTTAATTTACAGTACCATAACACATAACGCACTGAAAGTAAATTATAGGTAATGTATTGATTATATTTTGAAATCCATAAACTTCAATGTGGATACTTTTGTTTATTTTGTCTGTCTTCATATTTACTGGAAGTTACTGTGAGTATTATATCCCGCCTGTTTAAATTTTATATTAAATCTTAAATTAAATAAATCAGATATTTTTTTAAAATGATAACAAGGGGAGACGAGCAGAATGTACACATGATAGTAACTGATACGCCCTGCCCATTACAATTCAGTGCCGCTCAGGATTCTTAAAAAAATCAAAAATTCTGCGAATCGAGGATGAGTGATGTATTTGCTGTTGATGTTGATGGCCAGGTCTTTCCAGCCCTGAAGCTTACAAGAATTTTCCAATACAGCGGTGAACAGCTTCGGCGATATGATATAGCCTTATCTGACTTCCCGCTGGTCAGATATGCTTCGAGATCTGACTCTGGAGAAGGGATGACATGTTGGCATTTCCATACAAACAGCTCAACGCTTAAATCTATTGTTAATCAATGTGGTACCGCTGGAGAGACTGACGCACTGTCCTGGTGTCGAGCGATTTAAAGGCATTCTCCTAGTCCACAAACGGCAAGCATAGTGGCTGATTGTACTCCTCCGTCTTCTTGTGAGGCTCGAAGTCGTCAAACCTACGCATGAGACGATTCGTGATAACCCTAACGATAACCTACTAAATACAGCTTATACGTGGCTCAGAAGTGATATGGCTCTAAAGTTCTTCAACACGGTTTTATCGCCCTTTTTGAAGAACAGCACCACTATACTTCTCTGGCATGCTTGTGGCGTTTTAACCTAGAGGATGTCGGAATTGAATAGCTTCTGGAGGATCTTAAGCATATGAGTACCACCAGCACCTGTTCCGGCTCAATGACAACGTGTTCATCTAATAGAGATCTACCTTCTCCATGAAGGCAGCCAGCATCTGGCCTCGGGCGTTCCGATTTCCAAAAGCAAAGAGAAGGGCCTCTATCAACTCTTCGCCGCTACGTTTACCAGTGAGAGGCTCCTTTGCACAGGATGCCGGCTAGATTATAGGTACCACAACGGCGCTTATTACTGCTGTGAAGCAGTAGAATATATATATAATAGTATATGTGTAAGCATTATTGTGTTTCAGTCTGAAGGGCGCTGTAGCTAGTGCAATTACTGGGAAAATGAGACATCTTATGTCTCAAGGTGACGAGCGTAATTTTAGTGCCGCTCAGAATTGTTGGGTTTTTCAAGAATTCTGAGCGGCACTACATTGTAATGGGCAGGGCCTATCAATTACCATAAGCTGAACGTTCAACTCGTCTCGTCCCTTATTATCATAAAAAAAGTTTGCCCAGTTATGCATTGAAGGCTTCCATGACAACGTTGAAGTAGGTCTTAGAAGCGTGGATGGCTGTTGAGATTTTATTATACATGGTTTCCACCTCCTCATCGGAGTGTGTCGAAGTCGGAACGTAATCCTGAATGATCTTCAACGTAAATGGTTGACTTGGTGCGGTGGCGTGGCATTGAGTTTTGTTTCACAATCAACGCAATGTACAGATATATCAGTCGAAGGTTATTATAATTTTTTATATTTTGATTTTGTTTTTGTACGAGCTGATTGGTTTATATACCTACATATACATGTATATATATAAAGAACGTCATTGTTCAC
>CATIXQ010000028.1:7840481-7914875 GCA_949711755.1 Leptidea juvernica
TATTTTTATAGAATTTTTTATTGTGATAAAAATTGTTATATTAATAATTACATCTATAAGGCCAGGAAAATGTAGATGATAACGAAGCAAAGTGGCGCGATGAGAAGCTTCACACAATATTCCAAAAAATAAAGAAGCTATCGTCAAATTCTATTAACAACATATCTAATAAGCAAAGGGATGCTATGATCGATTCAATTCAAGAAAAATTAACGAAAGCTGCAGAAAACTTTGGTGAAAAGGGAAAAAACTATGTTAATCTTATCATGAGAGAAATAATGTCAGATAGTCGCTTAAGATCTGTACAAGATAAATCTAAAGTGTCAGCTAGTAATTTTGACAATATTATAAGCTTGATTCAGAACTCATCTAAATTACATAGAAACGATGAAAATTTAAAACGTCATTTATATGAAACTATTGCCAGATCAGCAAGAATACTAAGTAAAATGTATAATGCCAGTAGGGATGTTTCTGGCAAAATTAACAATAATTTTATCAAAAAGTTGCGATCTTTAGTTCTCAAATCAATTTCCAAGGACAGTAAAATTAGTCATAAGCTTAAGACAATAAGCAATATGGTTATTGACGGTATTAATCATTTAACGAAAATTAATTCGAATAATACTAGAAGTCAACACGAATGGACAAACGGCAGAAAAAATAATGATAAATTTTTAAGCAGTACACCAACTGTACTGTATTCTATAACTACTAATCGACGGAGTACAATACAACACATTATGCCAAAAGAATGTAAGATTATAGCTAATAACATTTGTTTGGATATTGAAAAAATGAACTTATTTAATTGTCGCTACGCTGATCTTGAGATTTACTTTTATAAGTTATGCGATGGTGTTGTCGATTGCCCAGATCATTCAGATGAAATACAATGCCAAGAACAAGGTAAGAAAGTTCTGTTAAGCTCACTATTTTTTTTTTGTTTCTCCATGTTAATAAAAAATATATTTGCAGCAGTAGAAAGAGTAAGATTTACCCGCAGTGTTATGAACGCTGTTGATAAATTTCTAGAAAATGATTGTCTGCAAAATGATGACTTTGAAAACGTTCTTTCAAGCAAAAATCTTGCTGTGTCTCAGGTAGATTTTGTGGAAAAATATAACGATATATTAAACACAACTGATATAACAGGATGGACCAAGAAAGAAACGGAAATACAAAAACAAGCTATGAAATCAACAGTTAAGGAAGTGAAGGATATTGTAACCACATTATCTATAGCGCTTAATAAAGCACTTTGTTCAAAGACGACTGAAATTAATGAAGCTTATCCAAGTGGAAGAAGGCTGAGTGAATTTTTAGCTAATATTGATAAACCTATTCTCGATGAGTTAAGTCCGTGGCCACCGAAACCATGTTCTTGTGAAAATGGAAATTGCAATACTAATAATTGCAATTACTTTTGTAAACGCATTTGTATGCATAAATATAGTTTGACCCGCTGGAACTGTTATTCCTTAAGTGATACTTCAACTATTTCTCTTAATTTTCTGTGCGATGGAAAGTACGATTGTTATGATGCGACGGATGAGAATGGGTGTGCAACGGGTATTTTACATTTTGAATTTATATTAATTATATCATTACATTAAATATTTTTCCAATTTATTTTATACCCAAAAACTATTATTATTTTACAGACGTTGCTTTTGGTAAATTTGAAGCACATAAAATATTCAATGAAATCAATAAATCCCTTAATTTGAAGGCAGCAAAGGATTATAAGATGATTAAAAAAACAATAATAGTCCTGCTAAATGTAATTGAAAATATACAAAGGCTTATTACAAAGTCAAACCCCAGCCCAGAAAAGATTAAAAGATACAGAAGACAATATTTTTCTACATTGAGCGACATGTACACGGAATTAATAAACCATTCATCATTTCCCTATGAATCGGAAGCTATATATTCATATATTTTAACTCTCAATCAACAAATGGTATCAGTATTAAAATATACAAGCACTGGAAATAAGAAAATATTATCCAACTCATGTTTTTGTAAGCAGGGCATATGTCCAGTACCAGGTTGTAGCGCAAAGTGTCAGAAAATTTGCTCTGCGCAGTCCAATTTTACCCAATACCATTGTACGGCTTCGGATAAATTTATTCAAATCCATCAGATATGTGATGGAAAACATGACTGTCCCGGAAAAGATGATGAACTTCATTGCAAAAAAGGTAATCAAATTATGTACTTAATTCTCTCAGCCAACAGCACTATTGACGAAATTGGGGGTACAAACGGAACACTAAAACTTTAACTTAACATTTTAATTAAATTTACTTAGCAATATAATATAGATAACGATCCGGTAAACCCATTTAATTAGCGGACACAGATAATGAAGATGTAATGTTATAGAAACGAGGCAACCAGAAATCTAATTTTGATCTACATCCAAAATGTTTCATAGTTTTTTCCTTAAAGTCTCTATAATTTATGTCAAAAAATGGCTTACAGGTAACGGCAAAAGTAATAAGATAATACTTACTGTGGTTAGTTTTCCAATTATTTCATTGGACTGATAGGACAATTGTTCCATGGGCACATATCGATACGACATGGGTGAATTTTCAAATCGGTTATACCTCTAGCGTAAAGTAGGTTCTGACTGCCGGGTTCTGGTTTGTTAGATCCATAGTCATTACTAATCATTGGTCATTGGTAATGATTATGGATCTGTTTAATTTAAAAAGATAACTTTGAAGCTGCAAGAGATATCGAGAAACGGATCAGTGCTATCGTTCGAAAATAAATCAAAATCCCCAGTTTGACACCAAACTTTTTTTTTAGTAGGCATCACGAACAAGTGAGCCAGAACCCGGGAGTTGGAAACGGGGAATCCCTACTACTCTGAGCCAGAACCGATGAATCCCTACTACTCTCTAGTGCTACAGTGCTAAAAGTAAATTTATTTGCAGATGTATGTCGAAGTCACCATCTTAATCTTCTTCGTAGTAAGATTCAAGAAGTTGGTACGAAACAGAAAGGAACTGCTGTAGGTGAACTTCTGTCTACCTGGAAAATGAAAGTAATTGTTTATGCCAAATAATTTACGGAACTTTAGATATGCATTACCAGTGCACTATTTAGGTATACTTTGTATTGAAAATTGACCCCTATCTCGCGTATCAATGAATAACAACGTTGTTACTGCCACATCTTTAAAACCCGAAATTTGTAGCGTCAAAAGTAAATCCAAACTATATATTAAACTGGAGAAGCGAAACACGTGTGAAGGTGGTTTTAGGCGGAATTAAGACTAAACATCAAACGACTTAGAAGAATAATAAAAAAATTTGAAAGAGAAAATTAAATATTTCTTCGGAACCTGGTGAGAATCGGAACAACTCTTAAGTCTTACCTTTGGAATACAAAGGAAGAAGAGAAGAGATAAAAGATGGGCATTAATTCTATGTATTCTCTTTAAGTCGCATGTTAATCAACATACCTGGATAAAATTCCGCTAATCTTACATATATACTAAGCAGACACTACAAACCTTCAACAACCATTTGCCAGGGTCTTATTAGCTAACCTGTCATCCACTCAAATCAAAACCCTCATTCCGATGCTGGCTAGATTATGACCACTACGGCGCCTATTTCTGCCGTAAAGCAGTAATGTGTAAGCATTATTATGCTTCGGTCTGAAGGGCGCCTGAAGCTAGTGAAATTACTAGGCAAATGAGACTTAACATCTTATGCCTCAAGGTGACGAGCACAATAATTGTGGTGCCTCTCAGAAGGGTTTGGGTTTGCCAAGAATCCAGAGCGGCACTTCATTGTAATGTGCAGGGCGTATCAATTACCATCAGCTGAAATTCCTGCTGGTCTCGTCCCATATTGTAATTAAAAAAAGCTAAATCCCAATATTATCCCGAACTGTAGGTACGCTTAGGTAGAATAAACACTTCCAAGCACTGTCAACCTTTTTGCAGTCAATCTAATTTTATCTAAACCTTTCTTTCCATAATATAATTTCTGATACTATTTACAGGTAATTCCGGCTATAAAAATTGGAGAAAATGAAGGAAGGCCAACGCACAAGAGAATCAAGGACATTGTTAACAGTATAAACAATGATTTACTGGCCACCTATGGTTCGGTACAAGACTATCGAAGAAGTGGTAGTAATTACGCTTTGAGCGATTTCTTATCTATTTCACATACGATTGTTGATACGATTCGATCCTGCACATATTGAAATATTAAATTACATTACATTACAAATATACGACGTGTTTGTGTATTAAACCTCGTAATGCCCCTACCTATTTACCTACCCGCAGAATGTGCTTTACAATCACTATATTTAAGTGTTTGCTTACTTAATAATTGAAGATACTTTATTGAAATGTCACTTAAAATATTATTTCAGCGTATATTTTATAAAGTTGTAAGTTATATAATGTAATTAGTCAAGAAAAAATTAAATGCAAAAGAATTGTTAAAAAACGTTTATCTGGTAAGGGTTAGTATAAGATAAATGACATAATGATGCTCCAGATTGGGAATAGGGCGACCACCCTTAGACTATTTAAAAAAAATTGTAACTAATTTTATAACAAAAAAAAAAAAGAAAAAGCTCGTTGAGCTTCCTGCGCCCCTCTTTCTCAGGACTAAGGCCTACATTTGGGCATTTTGAATGAAAATATGTATTGGAATTTTGAAGATTCTTTATTGCACTAGAAATTATGGTCGAATTTGTACGTAACAGTTATGGTAACACAAGCGACTTTATTGCTATTCAGCAAACTCTTCCAAGTTACTTAAAGATTTAGGAGATCAAGGGTCTACCTGTTTTTAGTTTTAGTTTTCTTTGTAAAGTTTCCGCGGAACCATCGGTGAGTCAAAATCGCACCCAACTTAGGAATTTTTGCAGTTAAACATCCTTGTGTTTGTGTATTAACTGTTTTACAAAAAAATATTCAATGTAAAAACCTAGTAAAAGCCAATTTTGCGATTTTAGTAGGTATATGTATAGATTTAAGTTAAGGCACAGCTGTCGAGTCAATCGAGTTTGGTCATAGACTTTATATCGACCTGACAATCCAATAAAGTGTGACCAATTTGATTCGCCAATGTGTTAGCTAGTGGTGGTTACTATTCAAAATACTAAGAAGGCCATGCCAGGCATGGCTGATTCTTTAAGATTTTTCAATCAAATTTAGTCACGGTAACAATGGGTTCGTTTTTTTATTTAGGAGATTCAGAGATTTTAGGAGGACAAGCGAGCGTAATGGTGTTAAGTGATCACCGCCGCCCACATTTTCTTGCAACACCAGAGGAATCACGGGAGCATTTAATGAAGTTTCGTCCTGGAAACACCGAACATGGAAGCTCATTCCTCAGCTTTGTTGTGCGTGGAAGAAAGTTCCTTGAAAACCAAACTGTGGATGACCGCCCCGCCACACATTCGGATGGTGGGGATGGTATCCTAATTTGTAGTGTGTCATGCGAAGGTGGAATTTGGTGGCAGGAATCGGGTGAAACAGCTCTTTGGATGCTACGCCACGTAAGAAGCTGGAAGTCCACTCGAATAAACTCTCGGGAAGCCCAAATTATGGTAGTTTTGAGAGAAGTGCCTTGTGTCATACACGATCAAAGGCCTTCGCTATATCCAGGCTAACTGCCAGGCCTTTCCCTTGCTTTCGATAGCCGCCGCTAACTTTGTGTCAGCTACACCAGAAGATCGCTTATCGATCGACCATGGTGACATGCTTACCTTTTATATCTTAGTCATAGTTAGAAATGTTCTCTCTCGTCTGCTTTGATTGTCTATACGCCAATAAATTGTATGTCTTAGCGTTACGATCCACGAAATTTTTATCGGATTGCAGCTAAGTCTTTTTATTAAATGATTATTAAATATTCTAGAAATTAAGGAACATTATATGGTATTTTGATAATATATTTTTACTCCAATTCTGGCAATTGAATATCACTTATCAGTTTAAATTGTTATCTGTGTGATGAGTCAGGTGGTGTACGTACATAAAGCAAACAAGGCCGATTTTGATATCAGTCGTTGAGAAACACAGCACGAAATGGCAGGTAAGAGTATATTCGTTACAATTGACTAGGTATTGATAATAATATTTGAGTCTCTGTCAATATTTAAAACTAAGGTTGTTTAAGATAGTGTAATAATTATTAATAGTCTAATTTAGTTAGTTTATTTAGAAAAAAGTTGATAAAGTTTGCATTGATAACTTAAATTAAGGATATTGAAAGGATGGTCTAATATTTATCTTATAATATGTTTTATAAATAACGTTTATAGTAATAATGTAATATTGTATTTTATTTGATCAATGAAATATTTCGGCAACAAAATATTTACAATTTGTACTTATGCATACCTACTCGTATAGGTACCTATACCTACACGCATATTTTGCCGCTTTGAGTTCTTCTGTAATTTTACACTTAGTTATTTATTACGTGCACTGTATTTCCAGCATATATTTAAATAGAATTGTACTAGAAACTATGTTCTAGAAACATCTTCAAGTATTTATCAAAGAGGATTTTATGCTCTACATCAGTATAGTGTTTCATGGATTATTATGTAAATATTGTATATGCATACAGCGCTATTGTTTCAGCACCATAGATAATTAATTCTCTTTGTTGATATATTCAAGATCAGATAAAGTCAGATCGAGAAATGTTATATTTATATACCTCGTCTTATTTTTATGTTTTGAACAGAAATTTATATCAAAATTAATATTTAAGAGCTATTTTTCGCGAAGAAGACACTTTTCGAGTTTTTTTTTATTAAATATGATTCGATCAATTATGATTACTGTAAGTCGAATGGACATACAAATCTTATCTCTTATCAGCCACAGTAAATATTCTGTTATTATCACACTCATATATATCGTTTTTATTTTTCAAGAAATGTAATCACTTAGGTACCTATCTTTTTCTTGATAATCGCTTGCACAAAATTTACTTCTTTTATCTAATCAATTGAAATATTAATAGCTTTAACAAATTACGTGTCAGTCGATATTTCGATAGTATAAAATTGACAGTTAATTAGTAATTAGCATAATTATGTTGTTAGAAAGAGGAATATAATAACATAACCGGTACGTAACCGAAGTACAGTTATCCAGTAACTTAAAGTACGAAAATTAATTACAGTTATAAACATCGAGTGTTTCGTTACTTTAAGTATATTTATTATAGATGATCATCAATAGAATCTATAAATGAATCTTTCGCAGCGGCCGCACTCTGTTTTGCGAATATAAAGTAAACCCGCTTTCACAGGGACCCAACCAACAGCGAGTCTTAAGTGAGCAAGCGTTATTATGCGGGATAGGGACATAAAACGTACTACATAAAATTATGTTCTAATATCGTATATTATGTAAACCAAAAAAGTAATCGCTTATTTTAGTTTGAGAGAAAGATTTTGATGCATTAGCAATTACAAGATTATCAACATGATTTAGTTTTTGCAGTGCGTCTTTGATTTGATTTAAAGAAGTCGTAAGGCTTCTTAAATAACTAACAGCTGATAATTCCTGGGTGATTGACTAAATCGGAGTTGAATGACAATATCGTTCTCACTTAGGGCTTTTTTGTGTGCTACTCACATTCTTAATGAGATACTCAATTTATTGAATTGTCTTAAGTTGTAGAGACTGGCATAAAATGGCGTAATATTATGCGAGAAATCGTACTAAACGTGATCGTATTAAACGTTCTACTGTAATTATACGAGTAGTCTACCACTAGTAATGTTTACAAATATATGTGAAAAGGAAATGATATATATATATTTTTCTATTATTACTATATTATATATTATTATTATATTATTTTTCTTATTTGGAAATTGTCGTAAAGTTGAGTCTTTCGTTTCACATAGATGAGCGCAATCTTTGCTTGTTTTAAAATCAATAGAATTTGTTTATTTTTCTAAAATGCTGCTTAAGTGTCAAAAAAAAAAAACATAAACAATGACGTAAGTTTTATTCCAATATTTTCCATTATGGAGCCATCTCGACATAAGAAATTAAAATAGATTCATATTCAGAATTTTTACCATGAAAAAATACTATGAAATTAAAAATTCTGCTACAGTGTTTTGTACATATTATCTAGTTTGGAAAGAAAATAAATATTATTTTCATATATTAAATTTTTATTTTTAACTTTTAAAATGGCTTGGAAAATACAAAAGTGCACGCCTCATAATCTCATATACCACAATAAAATTGATTACTTGTACAAGTATCTACGTAAATGCACTCGTTCGCACGCGTACGCCTACCTAAACATCAACGCTCCTGTGATTCCTCAGGGTTTACACAAATTAAATTTGAAATGAAGCCACAACCTAAGAGTCGAACAAGACACAAGATTTATCAACGATACGTCACTCAAACGGTTGGCTCAGTGGAAGAGTGCTCGCACGGAACGCGAGAACGCAGGTTTAAATCCCAAATCGTTCCTAATCTTTGTTAACAAATTTTATTGTGTAATTAATCCCAGAAGTGAGTATTATCAGTTAAAAAAAAGGATTATGTGGTTTTATGAAACCACGGTAAAAGTGAAACATTTTTCACACTATATATATTTAACTAAAATTTTTTGGAATGATATTCCATTAAGGGTATAAAAATCGCTTTAATAATCTTATATTTATACTTGGAAAATTGGAATGGTAATGTGAAATAATAAAAACAAACAAAATAGCGTGGAGCACTGGCACAAATGAGTAATAGTCTATACTATACACTATACGGTCAGCTGCTGAGAACTATAGGCGCCGCTCGACCGTCACGCCACATGCAACACACAGACGAAAAAGTTTGAGACGATGTAATAAAAGTTTCACTTTAATAAAAAATCCTCTGGTGTTGCTAGAGAGCACTAGCGGCGATATGATCACTTAACATCAGATGATGGCACTTATTTGAAAGTCAAAACGTCAAATGAACTTTATTCAAATAGGCTTGTACTCAACGTTTTTGAATCGTCATATTTTGTAACTTAAATTGAAATCAAATAGAGTATTTTACATTGGCTGTAATATACATAACAAATTAGTTTGTAAGGTACTGCATCCATATGAATCATCAACTTTAAATAAAAGGGTTTCGAAAATGATCTAATATGTATTTCATAAAAAAAAAAAACTGTACAAATTTTATACTGGACGCATCGACCTTTAGAGTTTAAATTCATGGCTCGTGTTTGGATGCTTCGTGAAAATGGTGGTCGTGATTACTGTCATCATAAAAAAAAACTTCTACAATATGTCATTGCAATTTACTATCTGAATCATGCCGTGGGCTAAGGTTTTGTCCATTTTCAATATTTTTGTAATCAAATACACTATGAACTCATTCCAATGTAGAGTCATTCAGTTTTTGATATTTTATAGTCAGTTGTATGATTCAATAGAATGCAGTTTATAACTCCAATTATAACAAAAAATAAGGATGTGTTAATAAGTTAACGTTTTGTTTCTACAGGACATTATCCCGGTTATGGACATCCCCCACCTCATGGCTACCCCCCAGGTCCTCCTGGTCATCCCAATTACATGTACCCAGCTCCTGGGGTGATGTTCTACCCCGTTAATCCCGCATATTTCTACCCCCCACCACCTGCTCAAAACCCAGACGAAGTTAAAGTTGAAGAGCCCTCAGAAGATTCAGGTCCTACTATGCCTGGAGAGACTGTAGAGCTACCTTACCGTAAGTGATGGATTGGTTCGAGCATTGGCAATGATGCTTTCTAAATATTTGTATTTTAACAACGTTGTGATTGGTAAAAGAGATGACATCTTTATTTTCACAAAATCATTCATATTTTGCGCAAAAAGGCAATGAAATCTTAAATGATTCAAAATTTTATGATTTTTTTAAATGCTTATTGAAGTAGCAATATCTCGATCAACGTAAAGAATAAGTCGAATTAAGATGATAAAAAGAAGAATAGGCTTAAAGTAAATCGTAGTTTCGCATCTTCACTGCTGCTATTAAGATTATTCAATAATTTTTTTATACTATATAATTTTTTAATAATTTGGCAATAATTCTTATCCTGATGTTGTAGTAATTAGTGCCGTATCTGTAAAATAAATTATCTAAGGTATCATCTCTTTAAACCTTTGTGTCTGTAAGCCAATGTTGGGCCAAGCCTCTTTACGGTTCCTAATATCCTTTCCTTTCTTATAAAGTATAACCATGTATATTATTTGTATGAAACTAATTTTCTATACTTATAGCTACCATAAAGAGTTTTGGCCTTAGCTTTTGTTATGTATTCTAGCGGATGACCGTGTTTGGTATTTTGGATTTGTCATGAGACACACTAATAGGTACCTATGAAGTGTAACATAAATAAAATCACAAAAATCAACTTCAAACGTAATATGGTAACTTAAAACATCGTACTTATTTAAAAATATTGAAACAATATAAATAATTGGCAGTTGTAGAGAGTGTCGATAGAAGTGAAAATTTAGAACTTTCAGTTTTAAAATTTGAAATTTTGAAAACAATTAAATTCAATTTATTTTTAATGTTTATTTTCAATAAAATAATAATTAAACAAAAATACTATTAAAACAATGAACAGTATAAGCTGATTGAACTTTGCACTAAATGCATTCAATTTCTCTTAAAATATATAAATAAGTAAACACAGCACTAATGTTGCACAATACGTCAGCTGTATAGCTACAGATATACTGCTATAAGCATTTGCTGTTAGCTGCACGAGATTTCATCCATCCAAAAAGTGTTTAACTTTAAATATTTATATTTTTTTATATTTTTTATTTATCGCATGCGCCAGTCATGTGCATGTCGGTTAAGCGAACCCATAAGATTTTCCCCTACCATAAAGTGCCCAATGCGGCTAAAGAAGCTTTCAATTCAAAAATATTTTTTGATCATATTTTTCTTTTGGTTTAAAATTATCAGAGTGAATTATTACTGAAAATTGAATAAAATTCAATATGTATTAGTTTTAAAATAAAAATAAAAATTCAATTTCTTTCGAATTGTATAATAATAATTTAGACATTTAAAATTGTATCTACAGCTATTATTTGCTCCTAATAGTATATTTTTTCATCATATTAATGAGAAGTTTTGTATTTCAGGTTCATACCGATGGGTTCCAGCTTGTTTAAGTCAGCGCAGCATCCCAATGGGCGCCTTGAGAGTGGGCACAGATGTGGACGGTGAACCTATCTACGCTGGCAGAGCACACCACGAGAGCAATCTGTTACCAGCTAAAGTTATTCCATCGAAGAACGCCTGCTATGTATCATACAGTGGAGAAGAAATCCTAACTGACCAATTTGAGGCAAGAAAAAACTTTTTTAAAGTCTTTGATATCAAGTAACGAAGGAAATACTATGATGACTTTGGACGAACTCTTCACTGTTATAAATTTCAATGATTTCATGTCGATTTCCTTTTATAATTTTAAATCAAAGCAAAATCACTTTATTCATGTAGGTCACGGAAATGATACTAATGAATGTCAAAAAATTACATGTCTTAAGTATTGAATTTACCGTTACTTCGTTAAGGGTTGAGCTAATGAGAAGAAGTGGCAAGAAACTCATTGCCACTCTTTTAATTCAACATTTAAATTTTCATCGTTTTATAAAACATATCAAACTATGTAAAGTGATGCAACAAAAATACCTAAACGTCAAATAGTAAATGCTTTACACGAGTCAGTCAAAAAAGCAAATGTAAATTATTATTCAGAGTAATCGTAGCTCCAATCCTTTAGAGCAATTCATACCCAAGCTTTCTTATCATCTAAATAGTCCTTTGAATTGTAATACGATTTTTCTATAAGTTTAGGCTTTGATCTTGTTGGGGGCATTTACATTACGTTCACAATTGCCGATACATGACTTGTCGAGTTTACTTAGCCCAGAAGTGGGCATTAGAAACAGTAATAATTTTACAATCTTTAAATTTAGATCTAAGCGACTCTCTTGGTCCCATACCATAAATTGCCCGACTGCTTCTTTTCCTCACAGCACAAAAATAGAATCAATATCAGCAGCATTACCCCACAATAATGACATAATGCTGTGAATGTAACTAAAATAAACCAATCGTGCAGTTACCATGTCTGTTAAGGAACGAATCTTTTTTACTGCGTATGCAGCAGAACTCTACTAGATAAGTTTTCTATATGAGGGTCCCATTGGAGTTTGGCATCTAACGTTACTCCAAGAAAAACAGCGGTATCAACTATATCTAATTTCTTGTTTTTAAACTATATATCGATTGACACTTGTTTAACATTCGGTAAAGTTAATTTAATGCACTTACTTTTATTACCATTAAGTAATAAGTGATTAGCTTCAAACCAGTGTACAACTTTAGTTCAAGCATTGTTAACAACATCAACATTTGGTGAAGAACGGTGTATTTTAAATATGAGGGATGTATCATCAGCAAACAACACAATTCGATATTTATCTTTTGCGAGATCATTAGAAAAGGTCCTAAAATCAAGCCCTGTGGAACCCCCATTTTTAGCGTTTGATTCAGACGACCGCTTTCCATCGACTTCCACCTTTTGTAGTCTACAATTTAAATAGGATGTCATTAAGCTTGATGCTATTTTATCTGTTGTTTTCTATTATTATACCTAGCCAGCTATTGTGCAAAGAAGCCTCTCAGATGTTACGATTAAATTCTAAGTTGTATTTAGCTCAGTCGATGGGCCCTTTAAAATAATTATCAAATCTTGCGCTATGACCTATTAAATTATTAACCCCAATATTAAAAACAATTGGTACTCCATAGGTGTTGGTCCCTGCAACATTCGCGTGGCAGTTCGCGTCAGGAGGCAATGTACCTCCTGGAGCTGTTGATGCTGGTGTGACCCCTGATGGAGAGAAACTATACTACGGAAGGGTTACACACGATGGATGCACCACACCTGGCAAGGTTTGTTATATCTAAATCTATTTTAAATTCTTTATTGAACCCCTTAAAACAAGTCGATGATCTGCCTTTTGCAACCACTTGAATTCCAGACCTAGTTGGAGGCCTGCAAACACTTAAAATTACCTAGTGACCTCTCCAGAACCTTCCAACCTAATCGCCATTCGTTCTGTGCACTTCCCAATCCCAGTTAAGACTCACAGACTTGATTAATTATACAAACATATTATTAAATGTGAAAACAAGTGGCAGAGAAAATTTATTGATTATTTAATTATACGCCTTATGGCGTTATTTTGTGGTGATCCATAATTTTCCAATTAATGTTGTGATATTGATTCTCGTGCCAGTATTTGGCCAGTCAACATCTTCTGGGGATGCCTTGTGTAGAGGCGAAACACGTGTAGAATTGGTTAAAGACAAATCCTACCGGATTAACACTAAAGAAAACTTACAACAGTGGCAGAGAGTTGACGCTAAAGACCACAACAAACCGGGTAGAATATGCTAATATTTTATATTAAAAAAACATGCCTAATTTTTTGAAAAATTAATAATGATATTTTATTCACCCAGATACAACCGAGTCATGGTGTATGCTACTACCCCTTCGACGGTGAAGAAAGGAACTCTGCAGAATATGAAGTCCTTGTACTTATGTAATATTTATTACACTTGATACGAAACACCATTTAATTACAAGGTTTCACTTAATATGTAATTAGTATGTAATGTATTTATTTATGAGGCAGATAAGGAAGGCAGTATTTTTAATAAATTCAAAAGACTAAAGAAAATTGTTATATTATTAAATATTTGATTGAATATAAGCGTTTTATTTAGCGGCAATATGTCAAGGAAAACACTAAGATATCACAATACACATAATAATGTTAAGTATATTTTAAATACTTAAATATTTCACATTGAAGTTCCTAAAAAATTTATACTAAACTAAAAATCTACTTATAAAGTCAAAAGAAATAATTGTAACATTAAATATTCTAATACTTTTTGATTGTTTTATTTGACATTCTTTAGTTTTTTTATGTGATAACCCTCACTTCTGCATTACACAAATTCAATTTGAAAACAAAATTTAAGAAAGATGCGGGACTCAAACTCCGTTGCGATTTTTGTTTTCAAATTATTATAATTTGTGTAATTAATCTTAGAAGTGAGGGTTATCACTTTAAAAAAATAACAAATTGTTTTATATTTGAAAGAGCGACATCTCAAGTTTTCCTAATATGCAATTATTGGGGTTGAGGAGGATATCAATTGTAAAGTAGATCCTGTAGATGAAACCACAACCTGAGAGTTGAACAAGACATACAAGATTTATCAACGATACTGGAACGGTTGGCTCAGCGGAAGCGCGCTCGCACGGAACGCGAGAGGTAGTGGGTTCGAATCCCGCATTGTTCATAACTTTGTTTTCAAATTTTATTTGTCCTTTATTGACTGAGTTTGTAGAATAATAGAAAGTATGAAGGTTTTTTTGCCCTCCTGAGAAATGTAAAAATTTTTGTAACCATTTTGGGATCATCTTCCAAACACCACTTCAATTGTAAAGGTATGTGAGAGTGCTCGGACGGAACCCGAGAGGTCGTAGGTTCAAGTCCCGCATCGTTAATTATTTTTTTGTTACAAATTTATTTTGTATAATATGTGAAGTAATTTGAACACTACTAATACTAGATTTTAGTTTACACGTGAGTATCTACCCCTACTCTGTGATTTTAGTCTAAATACTCGACTAAAAATATGGGTTTGTTTGGAGCCGTGTTTTTTTCGTACTGCCATATTATTATTGTGGTTTCTATAATCGTCGTATACGGTCTAACAGTATAATTTCGACCAATTTTCCCAATTTTCCTGAATAAGGCTTATCTTCGTTTGCCTATTTTTCACAGGAACAAAATAAAACTTTTTAATTGTACGTGGGTCACACTGAAAACGTTTAGAACTGGCCAGTTAGAAACATTGCTAGTGAAAACTTTTTTTAAATTTCAATTTAAGAACTCTTTGGTAACCTATTGCATTTATTTGTTTGTGTGAGTTGGCGGCAAATCTAAAACTCTTGTTGCACGTGAAAATGAACCTAACGCGAGATAAATTTCGATCAATGATTTATTATGACTTTCGTTGTGGGCTTACTCAACAACAAAGCTATGATAACCTGCGATTAGCATTTCTTAATGAAGCCCCATCTCGTGCCACTATTTATAATTGGTTTTACGAGTTTAAGTGTGGACGTAGCAATCTCAATGATAATTCGCGTGAGGGACGTCCTTTAACAGCGACTACTGAAGATAACATCAGTGCTGTGCGACGCATGATAGAGGAAGCTAAGAGAGTGACCTATCAACAGGTACGGGCAAGCCTAGGCATTGGTATGAGTCAAGTTAAAAAAATATAACACGAACATTTAGGCGTCAGGAAGCTTTGTACCAGATGGATTCCCCATACTTTAACCGACGACCAGAAAAACCTTCGCATGGACTGGTGTCGCTAAATATTAGATAAGTTCAACGGTGGTGACTCAAATGCTGTATTTGACATCGTCACAGGTGAAAGCTGGATAAATTGCTACGAACTCGAAACTTTTTGTTTCGGAAAATCAGCTCAGAGGGTGTTTCCTTTCGAGGATCGGCTAACTAAGAAAAGCAGAAGTCAAGGAAAAAAAATGATTGCCTCATTCTTTGGTCGGAAAGGTCATTTCGCGACAGTTGTACTAGAAGATGGAAGGACATGATATATGGATGCCAAACATGGTCCTTAACAAAAAAAAAATATGCAAAAATTGAAAGTGTGACAACTTAGCATTGAAAGAAGCATGTTACAGATCAAAAGAAAAGATTAAGTAAGATTAATACAAATCAAGAAGAAAACAAAATTTAAAATGATAGACCACACTATAAAAGGATAAAAATGGCGATGGGCAGGACATACCATGAGAAGCAATATAGCAAAATGGACAAAAAATATTACAGATTAAAATAGAGAAATATTAGGTATTCAAGACAAGGGAAAACGAATCAAGAAGACAACCCATTAGATGGGAAGATGATTTAAAAAAAGTGACTGGACCAACGTGGAGATGACCTGCTCTGGACAGATCACAATGGTAAATTCTCGAGGAGGCCTATGTCGGAAGACAAGCGAACGATGATGAAGATTAATAATATCACTTAGACTAGAATGCGAATTAGATTAGAATATTACTTAGATTATATATATTGTACTAATCTTTACATTGTTTACAATAAAGGCTTATTCATTCATTCATTCCTCTTTTGTCTATGCTACTGTCAATATGTACCCAGCTGTTAGATCTGCGTTAAAGCTGTAATTTATGTGATATAAGAACCTACCTTCTCGAATTTCAGCTTCTCAATCGCAGTTGGTTTACGCCTGGGTATCCCTAAAACAGTTCCCCATATGTGCCGCTGCGGAGGCAATGTAGACAGCCTTGGTCACCATGGCTTATCTTGCCGCCGCAATGCGGGCCGTCTCTCCCGCCACGCCGCCTTAAACGACGTCATGAGTCGGGCCTTTACTACCGTCAACGTGCCGGCTATCCTAGAGCCGAATGGAATTTCACGTGATGTTGGTTAGAGGCCTGATGGCATGACATTGATTCCTTGGAGTCGTGGAAAGCCACTGGTATGGGATGCGACTTGTGTGGACACGCTAGCCCCCTCTCATATTGAACATCTAGAGCAGGAGGTGCAGCGGCGGAAACTGCCGAAAACCTAAAGCGGAGGAAAAATGGAACACTCGGTGATGGATGCATATTTGTTCCCTTTGGGTTGGAGACGATGGGTCCTTGGGGTTCATCAGCACAAAAACTCATAAAAGGGTTATCCAGGCGTCTAACCGATTTAACAGGTGACCCTAGATCTGGTATGTACCTCTGTCAAAGGCTAAGTTTGGCCCACAGACGAGTAAAAAAATAAGGACTCCGTGTCACCTTACATAACAGTGAGGCACCAAAACAAGCCGGTAAACGTGTAAATACATAGCCCCACGCACACACTTACACTAATACAATGTCTGTAACAGATCAGTTTGTGTCGCAATAAAACATTTAAAAAATGCCGTTGTCCGTTATGAAAAAGTGTAAAAACAATAATATAAAAGTATTTGTGGTTATATGAGAATCTAAGGGAGAAAAAATTGTGTAATATACCCCGTAACCGCACACACACTAGCATAAAGGTACTTCACTTGGTAATATCACGGCTCGGAGTACTTCTTTGTTTACTAGTCCGTGGTTTGGCCATACAAAGAGGTAACGTTGCCAGCTTCATGGGCACCTTACCTGTCGACAGCGTTCTTAATATTTACTATTTGTAATTAATTTATTTTATTAGATTATTTAAGTTTTATTTTATTATTTTTTATATAAATAGTGTTATTCATTATTAAGTCATATGTAAATAATTTGAAATAAAAAAAAAGATGGAAGTAAAAAAAAGAAGAACTCCTTATTGCATATATTAAAAAGCTTTAGCGCCTGCTCAAATCTATAGGCAATCATGCCTATGCCAAATGATATTTTCAATTGAAAGCAAAAATATTACAGGCGTTAAAAATATTTAAAGGCTTCTCAAGGAAAACGATTTGCAATTATTAATATTCAATAGCACATTGAGCCTGCATAAGATCGCACGGTTATTGTGGTTTATAAAAGCTTAATAAAGTTTAAGTTATTCATATAATATCACCATGTTAAAGTTCTTTGTGTTTTTAATAATTTATGGTGAGTTGTTATTTATTTATTTGTTTATTTTGGCTTTTTCTTTCAATTCGATTTCCGTTTGATTTATGCGTTCTATAATGTGGATTACTATAAGCAGGTGAAATTTGATCGGAAAACTGAGATCTCTGAAGACGTCGTTTACAAAGATATCATTAATAGTTTATGTAGGTAGCTTTTTTGTTAAATAAATATTATATTCTGACAATTTTTTTGAATATGTGTGGTACAGTCTTTTCTGGAAGTTATCTTATAAGTACCTACTTATTTTCAAATAAAAAACTATAATATATCGGTTCATTGATCAATTTTACGAATAGCAACAGTTATTAGCACGTGATGTTTTTGTAATATCGGGATATGTATACTTTACCTCAGGGTTCAGGTTATGTACATACATATTATAAGATAAGTTTCATCAACATTGGTTTGGTAGTATGGTCTTGCACGAGTACAACAAATTTATGATATAAGAATGGATATCCACAAGCATGTTACATACCTGCATACTTATAATCGCTTGGTCTATACCACACAGGGCTAAGCAGGGATTATGATCTTCTTCCGTCTTATTACAAAAAACTATTTTAGTCTGGGTTTAAACAAGAACCAAATGAACCAGCTTTATAACGGTACTAAAATTTATACCAGGCTTAAATCATGTGCATCGGTAAATGCACTACCGGGGATAAATTAGTACTATAGACAGTATTAGGTTTAAATAAATAGATGAAAAATACACAGAATAGAAATAAAACAATAATAATAATAATAAAAGCCTTTTATAACAATCTTTTAATAGTTTTACATCTACATTGAGTTTGCAGTAGACATTTTGCTTTTGCATAGGCCTCCCCCAGGCACTTCCAGTGATCTCGGTCATGACACAATTTGCTCCACGTTATACCACCGGCATATTTTAAATCATCGCTCCCTCTCTGTCTTTTTCTTATCTGGGATACCATTCTGTTACTATTTTGGCCCATTTTTTTTGTTTGCAATACCAATGAATAAATGTTGAAGCTGTGAATGGCAGCTCACTGTTATCTTCGCTATCATAGAAATCTTAACTAGAAGGAACTGTACGTTCTACGTTAAATAAGTATGTTGTCTCTGGTGACATACATCGGAATGGTGAACGCATTAATGATAATTTCAGTATATCTAACTGAGAAAACTCTTCCAAAACAAATATTTGACACACTTCATCAGTAAGTCTTTTCTAAAAGAATTATTATGTGTACCTCCCAGGAGCTAACAGAGTTCGTGCTGACATGGCAGGGGAATGCGACTTAGCGGCATTCTATTTAGAACTAGGCTGCACACCATCCCTCCGGGCAGACAACTCCAGCATCTGTCCAGATTCCTTCACCTGCCCCGATCTGCATCCTGACCCTAAATTCTGTTACTACAGGTAATTTTTGAAGTTATACCTTTTTTTGGCACGTTAGGGAAAAATTTTGAGAGTGAATTTTTACACCACCGTCACACAAATTCGATAACCTGACGTTAGTTGGTCAACTAGACCATTTGTATCATACTTCAACTACCATAAAGGGGACATGAGAAGAGCCTCCCCGCGTGGTGCTTAGTTTAATACCGATCAGAAGCACCCATAGAAGCAGCACTACATAAACAAAACCAGTAGGCTGACTAGTCATTTCACCACGAAGGCAACCTCTAAGAACCAAGCTCACTGCAAACGGCCCTTATTATAGCCCGCCTTGACAGTGCTCTCTATTAACATCGAGGGCTTCTCCTCAGACAAAGCAACTGTACTTGCTGAGCTGACTCATGTAAATAAAAATAACATAGTATGCGTACAAGAGACGCATCGAGACCCAGATAATACTCAACATGACGCGTATCATCGACTACACCACAAGTGCGCGAACGAGGAGCTACACGAGGTTACCGACCGAACTATCACGGTTACGGCTTTTTGGGCTGCCCATATTTAAGTTGACCGTCGATAAAAAGAAGAAAGTAGCAAATAAGGACCTAATGCTATACTATAAAGCATAGCGTTCACATTACGCGATATAATCGCAAGCATTTATAGTAGTACGTCACAGGCACAGGATCATGCCCAGACCAGACGTGTTGTGATTCGTTGCGCTTGCGGGACGGCCGGGGGTGATGGAGGAGGAAGATGGTGGCGCACAATATCGCACAGCATGAAGTCAGCACACGCTCAATTTTATTGCGTATAGTACGACAATAATATATCGTACAGTGAAGTGTGAATGAGTCCATAATAATGCATGATACGCGATATTGTTGTGCTATTAACTATATGTTATTATATTATACCGTAGTTTGAAAAGTTCTAATGAACCTTGAAAAATGACGATATCAGTGAAATCATTAGCACCACGTACCATCGCAAATAAATAACGTTCTGTGAGTAGAAAGTTTCCGGCTATGTGAGAGAAGAATGGAAAAAAAATCCAGTATTATTCTTTGAGCTCTTTAAAAAACTATTATGTGTTCTTCTGACGGTTCCATAAGGCTACGCATACTTGAATAAAGAGCGCACAATTTTGTTACGGAAGTCATAAAACAAGCATTAATATGGGCTACCTTGTGTTATGTGATCACCAGGGCCAATACTCCTTGTTTCAGCAGAGGTTTCAAAAGAGTGTATATATGAATCAAAAAATACCTACATTGGTAAGTGGCAGGCGAGAATCGAACCGCAAGCTCCGCGGTGAGATTAATTTTACTACCTATTGCGCCATTCAAGCTTGTAGTCCATGTCCTTTGACAACAACAAAGTAATTGCAAGGCGTTGAAGGCCTTTGTGATTTGATTAGTAATTGTTTGGTAAGATGTTCTTACACTAGGCAAGTTACACTCCGTTGGTCAAACTGTAGTTCAAGGCTTTCATCTATAACTGATGGAAGATTAATTTTAAGGCCCGTCCGTATTCTAACAGGCATCTCATAAGTAACTCGCTATAAACCGTATTATTTATTATGATGTACAGTTATAGAGGTCAACGGAGAGGGTTATGCTCGGAGTTTCGCTACGAGGTCGAATCAGAAATGAGGAGAACCAAACTCACCGACATAGCTGAAATGATTGCGAAACTGAAGTGGCAGTGGGCAGGGCACATAGTTCGTCTGACAGATTCCCGTTGAGGCAATAAAGTCCTCGAATGGTGACCACGTACCGGAAGACGCAATGTTGGTAGGCTCCCCACAAGATGGACAAACAATTTGCTCAAGATCGCCGGAATATATTGGATGAGGGCCGCCCTGACCGATCGTCGTGGAGATCTTTGGGGGATGCCATTGTACAGCAGTGGAAATCTTCCGACTGATGATGATATATTATATATATATTGACAAAACACATTAGATCACTGTCTACGTACTGAGACACGAGAATAAGGAGTTTAGGTGATATTTGATTTATTTGATATTTTAAACGGCTTCACGTACGCTTAATATGTGAAGGTACTACATTGAAGCCAATACTCGTAAATATAATTGATATATTATTATGTTGCCGTTCGAGCACAAAGTCTGCGTATACCTATGCGCCTGGCTATTATAGGTCCCATAGTGGAAATGCAGAGACGGAACCTGTTCAACCGATACTTAAAAAGTTTGCAATACTGAGCTGTTTATAATAAAAGAGCAGATTATTATAATAATATCTCGTGATATTGAAGATCCACAAAAGGAAATAAAGCATAAACCTTGCGAATATGACCTCATGTTCTCAGAAATTTCTTTACACAATAACCTTAATACTTTGTAAATAATGTACAAAAAGTGTAGGCCGTGCATTATTGACCAATCATTCGGAAATATTCGGAGTTCGTTTTTGTTTATTTTGAGGAATTCGATCATTGTTATTGTTTTCAATGGTGTATTTTGTTTCCTGTTGGTAATAAACCTTATAAATTGTACCTAAAGGTGTATTTTTGGTGATTTACACATAAGTAATTAGATCTTACGCAGACGTGGTCGATTAATATTGGGCCTAACGAGAAAGCTTATGGTGGCTCAGAGAGCAATGGAGAGGGCTATGCTCGGAGTTTTGCTGTGAGATCGAATCAGAAATGAGGAGATCCTTGGGGGAACCAAAGTCACTGACATAGACCAAATTATTGCGAAACTGAAGTGGCAGTGGGCAGGGCACATAGTTCGACGGTCAGGTAGTCGTTGGGGCAGAATGGCGACCACATGCCAAAAGACTCAATGTTGGTACGCCCCCCACAGTATGGACTGATGATCTGGTCAAGATCGCCGGAATAGCTGGTTGGATGAGGGCTGCGCAGGATCGATCGTCGTGGAGATCTTTAGAGGAGGCCTTTGTTCAGCAGTGGCCGTCTTTCGGCTGATATGATGATGATGATGATGAATAAGATCTTTATATAGCCTTTTTCATGCTGGGTAATCATATCCAAGTGATAATAATATTACATTAAATGTTACAAAAACTGACATGATTTGTAATGAACATTCAAATGAATCGTTCAGATCTATCACAACATATCAGTGATTAAAAAGGCATAAAAGGCATTTATTTTCTCAAAATTGATTCCTTTAGAATTCTTTTTGATGTCATTTCTTATACTACTAGATACTACTACCGCTTCGGAAACAAATGGCGCTCTGAGAGAGAAGAAGCGGCGCAAGAAACTCTCCCAGCATTCTTTTTTTTTGCGCTCTTTTCAATAAAAATATACAATATTGTACAGTCGCTATAAAATAATCACAATCTAGTCCCAGGCTGTCCGATCATTTAGATATTCAGCAGTGGAGTAATAGGATTTACGACAGAGCCATTTTTTTATAAAACATTTAAATTTATTTATAGATAATGCCTGAACAGTGGCTGGGACTTTATTGTAGAAGTGTATACATTTACCCTTAAAGCTATTATGTATCTTATGAAGCCTACTAGAATTAGTTACCAGCAATCCCTTATGTCTAGTGTTATAATAATGAAAATCACTATTAAGAGCAAAAAGGTGACGATTTTTGTGAACATATATTAAATTTTCATAAATGTACTGACAATAAACAGTCATAATATTAATTTCTTTAAATTTTTCTTTGAGAGACTGTCTATAACCAAGCTGATATATAGCACGAACAGCCCTCTTTTGCAGTGCAAACACTATATCAATGTCAGCAGCATGACCCCATAGTAATATACCGTACGTCATGATGCTGTGAAAATAACTAAAGTACACTAATCTAGCGGTCGCAACATTCGTGTACTCTCTAATCTTTCTAACTGCATATGCCGCAGAGCTGAGTCTATCATTATATTGTTCTGTCAATCTTATCAAATCAAAATCTTTTTATCGCAAGTGATATTATTACAAGATGGTACAATAATATACGGGTAGACAATATGTGAAGCCCTGCTACAAAATAATATTAGAAAGTAAGTATCACGGATAATGAAATGTGAAACCCAGAAACTCTGCTTAATGTTTTTAAAATAAAAGTTACATATTATTTTTTACAAACGCCAATAAAATACTCTCAGAATACCTTTGTTTATTTACGGTGAATGTGGATTGATGCATCTACTGTATTCAATAACTCTAGTTTTTACGTATTTATTTACATCTAGGTCTGCGTCCACATTACATAATAAATGTAGTTGAAATGATTTGTAAGACGATGAATCTGTAAATTTTGATCTAAAAGAATGGCGCAAAGAGTTTCTTGCTACTTCTTTTTATTAAGCTCAACATTTTGCGAAGTGACTGTAAATTTAAAATGAAAAGAAAACTTGATATTTTTAAGTGTCATTTCCTTGACCTACATGATAAGGTAAGGTGATTTTAATTTGATCTGGATGCAGCTATTGTTTATTTCTATAAATTTTATCTGTAGTATTACTAGTTTTTAAAATTAGAATTATAGAATAAATCGGTTAGATCATAGACATATTATGTCGGGACATGATTATAATTTTTAAATGCTTTAATTATGTGATGATGACACGGTTGACATGACATGGTTGTATGAGGTAGTTTTACTTTATTTAAATTTCAGGGTAAAATGTAGGGTTGAATATAAGTCCGAATGTTTTTTAACAAATTTACATACTTTTAAGATATATGTTAAAGAAATAGAATTTTGTGTTTTGTAAAAAAGGGTACTTATATTATCCTATGATATACTTAGTCTGGCCATAAATACTGTTACAAATAAAAATAAACAAAAAATTACATTTGAATTTGGAATCTGTCATTTTTATATGATTGATCATTGAGTATTCTCATTTTGGCGCCAATACATTGTACAATATTTTACGATATTAAAATGGAGTGGGGTGATAAAGAGAACCGAATCGCTGTGATTACATCACACAATTTTTCAAAACTCTCCATACGCTTGGTATTAGTAAAATGTTTGTGTACCGGGCTATTAATAGGTAGGTATTATAGAAAAAGGTGGTCAAAGCAGTAAGGGAGAGAATTCGAAGAAATCCTGTCCGAAAGCAAAAGATTTTATCTTGGGAGATGAAGATAGCACCTAGAACCACGTCGCGTATTTTAAAAGATGACTTAGGATTTGCAGCCTATTAAAGACGTACTGGTCATTTCTTAACTGATAATTAAAAAAGAATAGGGTGGTAAAAGCGAAATAACTACTAAAGCGGTACAAGCGGCAAAGGGATGTCAAAAAATATTTCGTTTAGGGATAAGATTTTTTTTTCAATTGAGCAACATTTCAACAATCAAAATGACCGTATTTATGCTCAAAGCTTTAAGGAAGCTTCCCAATTAGTCGACAGAGTGCAACGTGGGCACTATCCGACTTCAGTGATGGTTTGGTGAGCTATGAAGGTGTGACTGAGCTAAGATACCATTCTTGAGAAGGTAATTAATCCTTAATCCGCCGGATTATGGTCAGTTTTAGAAAGTACAGCTTGCTCTTAACGCCATGATAATTTGGAGTCCCTATAACAATCCGTGCGATTGGTAGTGAAGAATTATCACATGGAAGGAATGCGTGCTTCTATTGATAATTGGCCTCAACGTTTAAAGGACTTTATTGCAGCCAATGGAGACTTCGAAAAAGAATTTTATATTTTAAATTACTAACACACTGTAAAAGTAATAAATGTTATTTGCAATCTAATGGTGCAATAGATTTTTTTTTTGTTTATGGCAAGACTAGGTATAGATATCACTTATTATATTCTGTCATCTTACAGAGTATAGTTGTAGCATGATGAAGCTTAATTTAGAGTTATTTTCTTATTTTTTTGTGAATTTCCAGAGGTAAGTCATACAAAAATAGTGAGGCAATACCGCAGAATGTCATACTGAATCCCTGTACAATCGCTTGCGGTTGTTCCATTGGTACTGTTCCAAGGTTCGATTGTGCGGCTGTTGACTGTGTTGAAGCAATGGACCCAGACATGCAAAAACAGTGCGTTCTTACGTACGAGCTAGATTCTTGTTGCAGTACTGGAAGTGTCTGTGGTAAGTATTCTTTTGTTTAGAAACTGAAAAAAGAAACAACATATAAATGATTTATAAAACTACAAGCAAAATATAGCATAGATGCGTTTCTTATTTTGTAAAATCATTCACAAAACAGTGAAATATCGATTCTGAGACAAAAATTAATGGGATTAGGTAATTCCTTGGCTACAAACAAAGAAACAGTCAGCGAAAAGTCTTCTCTTTTTTCGTTTTCGGTTAAGCTTACCGTAACACATACATATTTTGTAACACACTCTTTAGATCGTTAGCATTTTACTGTCGTTACATGTCGGCCAAAATATTTTTATTTATATATATGTTTAAAAAATCTCTTGTGTGTTCTGATTAATATTTCAATTCAAATGGCAAACATAAACGGGTTTTTCTAACACGACAGTAATACAAATGCTCGAAAACGTGTTCTGTAAGGACAATTAGAAGCAACGCAAAGAATAGTAATAGGTCCTCGATATTAGCCGGTGAATGGGTGATTAATATTTCTTTGTATGTATTTATTAGGTCACCTTTTTATATAAGATGTATGATCTAATTCTTTATTATTGTCATTGTGCAATTATTATTATGTTTATAAATATCGTGCACTTGATTTGATCATACATGGGGCACACTAAAAGTTTTGCACTTCTAGCTAATCGGAACTATTTGAATTTCGAATGTTATATTTTTTGAAACGTTGCAACCTTTTTAGTAATAAAAAAAATATTGGTGGGAAATCATTTGTCAATTGTTTATATCACACATCAAATTTCTACGTACGCAACGAAAACATAATATTTTGGTTATAACATGTTGTTTTTTTAAGTTACGCAAAACTTTTAGTGTGACCTACGTATAATAACGGGAAAATTTGATAATGATTCTGTAGCATCTTTCTTTTTCATTTCAAATTTTACCTACGACACACCACAAATTAAGATATCATCCCCACTATATGGATGTCTGGAGATCATCTACAGTGCGGTTTTCAAAGAACTTTCTTCCACGTACAATCAAGCTGTGGAATGAGCTTCCTTGTGCAGCGTTTCCAGGACGATATGACATCGCATCTTGTGATTCCTCAGGTCCTGCAGGAGAATGTGGGTAAAGATTGTCCTACTCTGCCATAAAAGAAAGTATCACTTTACGGGAAAATGATTTGCATTACTTTATCTATAATATATTTGTGTACTGTGTTACTGAAAATAAACATAATTTATCTGGTGATAATTAGGTAAAGTACGGATTAAATACTCTGAGAATGGCTTAACATGTTCATATGCTCATATAAACTCACACAAATTCTTAGTTGTGTCTGGTGGGTACCCTGAACTGAGTTGAGTTGAAGAAAATTTCTAATACAGTCATAGTAATCTAGAAATAAAATGCTGATATAGCTCATAGCTATATCTACATTTGGTATAAATATATATCATTATGGTATAGGTATTAAGATTAATTTTCATTTCCAGGCAAAGATGCAATTGCTAATCTAAATACTTGCGACGTTGACGGAAAAATCTACAAACAAGGTGAAACCTTTGAACCGGAAAACACTCATAAATCTTGTCTATGTACTTCGGGATGGAACGGGACTCTAGATAGTTCCATCTGCAGCGATATCAACTGCGGAGTGGAAATTCATTACCAAGATAGAATTTATCGAAAATGTGCCCCTGTTTTTTCTGGTGATATGAAAGGCTGCCCCATTGATTTTGAATGTCGTAAGTTTAACTTGCTATGTTTTAATAAATTTTGATGAAAATATATCCATATCGGCGCAATTTTTTGCCGTGAAGAGTAATATACATATTACTATCTGGGAGGCTTTTTTGCACTAGATGCCAGCTAGATAATGGGTTTAAAAAAAAGATTATGGGTACCACAACGCCAACCGGCGCCTTTTTCTGCCGTGAAGCAGCAATTAGCCGCATTATGCGGCGTTGCTCGTGGTTTATGTGTAGGTACGTGACTGGACTTCGGAGACTTAGATAGGGAGCATCTAAATTACTTTCGAGGAAAAAGTCAAATAGCTACTTTTATAAATATAACTAATACATAGATGGGCGCCGGCTATCGAAAGAAAGCGAAATGGCCTGGCAGCTATAGGCCGTGCGTTTATCTGAGTCCTCGCCTGCGGGGTACAGGGGCGCGGGGGTATGACGACAAAGGGGACTGAGACAGGTGCGAGCGGCGGGCGAATTTTCGTTATCGCTCATTTCGTGTATATCTCACTAAGCGCCCCCGCCGCCCGCACCTGTGTCATTCCCCTTTACGTCATACCCCCGCGCCCCTGTACCCCGCAGGCAAGGACTCAGATAAACGGTCGGCCTATAGTCTGGATATAACTAATAGTAGTCGTATCGCAAAAGAATGTAGGCGGCGGTGAACACTTACCATCAGGAGAGACGTACGCTCGGTTGTCCTCTTCTTCCAAACAAAAGCCAAAAGTAAAAATAGCGTTCGAATATAATATGAACAATTTTTTGTTTTTTTTAAAACGCGTAAGTAATTGTCAATACAAAGGCGGAAAGTCTTCGGGAGTTTCAATTTGCTGATCCAAGCCAATTTATTCTAATATCAGTTGCATAATTTGCAGTAATGTAATTTTAGACATGGCCCCGCCTTTTTAAATATCATTGCATATATACCCAATTCAATGAATATAATATATCTGAATTCAAAATCATTTTAATTTTATTATTTATTAAATAACATTATTTAATTTATTTGTAATTTAATTCGTATGCTTATATATTAGCGTTGAAAAATAGTAATTTCGTACAAACATTTTGTATGAAATTCTGTTGAATGATTGCAGAAAATACTACTAAACAAATCAAAGAATTTCAATATGTTTATTTCAACATACTACGTATGAATGTAATAGTAAAAGTAAAATTCGAGAAATTAGAACCTAATTCAGTGAAATTTGCTGTTTTGCACGAAGATCTCTCAAATCGTTGACCGATCGACCTCGTAAAAAAAGTATCTACTCTCGACGGAAACGACGGGCAGAAATACGATAGCCCTGAACCACAGTAGCCATAAGTAGACATATGTTTCAGTACGGAAACTAAGCCTTGTTGATAAAATACTTACCTATATGTGCGCACACTCCATTGAAGCAATAGGGTTGTCAGGTTATTTTTCTAACCGACTTTAAAAAAGGAGTTTTGGAACGAAAATCCTTATGGGGCGTTGCAGAACGTAAAAAAGCAAAAAGCGTAAGGTTTTTTTATATATAGTGTATGTATGATAGCTATACAGTGTATAATGCAATATTATAGTCTACATAATGACTGTTATGTAATTGGACTTGGAAATATTTTTTTAGGAATGTTTTTTTTTTTAATTTTCGTTGAAATATGTTATTTGAAATATTGACGGGAAGCTTTGAAATATGTGTTTTTAAACTTTGTCCGTTGAAGTTTCACTTCTACCACAGTCTTAAGAAACTCTTCCCTGCAGTCATCCCACGAACATGTCTAGACGGGTCAATTATTGTTTTCGTGAGTGTCGATAACGAATATGAAATCTATTTTGAGATCCGAGATGGCGGATGTGACATTCTCAATAAAATCAATATGGGTAGATATAATTTATGAGATTTACGGGAGTGGAAGAATTATGAAAACAACACCCATGATAAGCAAGTTGATAATTTCATGTAGCTCCAACTTGGATGTACATTTTGACAGCACTATCAGTTTTATCACCCTCGAAAACCATGAAAACGACACGCGTGACGAAATACTTGATAATTTTTTGCAGCCACCAAAATTCAAGAGAATTTTCATTTTGGCAGCATTAGCTGGTATTGGTTTCAACACTCACGAAAACCATGACAAAACACACGTAGGTAAGTATTTTTGTACAAAATAAATAAATATAAAATTCGCGCCGTCTTAGTGAAAATTATGAATTATGGTTACGAATTTATTATAATCGATCTCACGGACTTATAATTCGAATACCTAATTATTATAATAATAATATAACAATAAATCATTCTTATATATTATACTATCTTATAGTTTAACTGGAGCTTTGATGGAGCCGAGTTCAAATAGCCGTATACCACGCAATACGGTGGTATTTTTAAAAAGATCGCGGAAACAAATAACAACAATCGACTCATATTGACCGCGAAAACTGCTTAGGGGCCTCGTCGACGCGCATGTTTGTGTGAGTGTGTCATTTCGAACGTTTGTAGGGAGTTTCCGTACTGGTACATATGTCTACTGTGCTTGAACTGCGCTGTGCTTTTGCAGTGCAGGGATGTCAAACATTCGGTTTTACCAGTCAATAAAAAATATAAATGTAAAAATTAGAATATGTTTTAATATATATTATTCTAACACCTCATTTCTTTTTCGCTTGTGAGGTAAAAGTTGTATGTATTACCTACACGAGAGTATTTTTTTTTATGAAAATAACGGACGAGACGAGCAGGACGTTCAGCTGATGGTAATTGATATGCCCTACCCATGACAATGCAGTGCCACTCAGAATTCTTGAAAAATCCAAAAATTCTGAGTGGCACTACGATTGCGATCGTCACCTTGAGACATAACATGTTAAATCTCATTTGCGCAGTAATTTCAATAGCTACGGCGCCCTTCAGACCGAAGCACAGTAAAGCTTACACATTACTGCTTCACGGCAGAAATAGGCGCCGTTGTGGTACCCATAATATCCTTTACCTGGCCGGCTGGATAAACCGGTTTCCTGTGCAAAGAAGCGGTGAATATGTTTATTCTGTATTCAGTCAGTTAATGTTTATTATGCCTTTGAAAACTTGGCACTCGCAACAGAAACGTACATTGCGTTCTTGTCTCCTACATTAGTACGAAAGCTTGTAGCGAAGCTAATTTCACTAAGGCTGACATCTATAGAACGTACTTAGAGTTTGCTCAGACTTAACTTACGTTTGACTTAGATATGGGCTTAAGTTTTAACTTTTTTCCAGCGTCATCATCATCCAAGGTTTTCAAAGGTTTAAACGTCCGTGGTGTTAATGAGGTGTGCACATTCGGCAACATGACGCTCGGGGTTGGAGACGAGGTGACCATCGATGATAACTGTACCAAGTGTTCATGCACGGTGCCGCCTTTCGTCACCTGTGCTCTGAAACTTGGCTGCAGGGGTTAAGAAAGTGATTTTAATTTCTATTTTTATTCTTTAGCATAGTATGATTAGTTTAATTACGCATAATATTATTTAAGTGTAGATTTTATATTGTATAATTACAAATATAAGTATTATTTTACTTTATAGTTTTATTTTTACCTACAGTTTTATATTATTAATGAAATATACCTGTATGTAATAAGTTAACTCCAAAGTATATAAAAGGCTATAAAATTTTTCATTAAATCTTTTTCAAATTTAAAAATATTTATGTGTTACGTCAATTTTCTAAACTATCCAACATTAATTAGTTAATTAAGTACCTACGTAGGTACCATACGCAACGTAAAAACACCATATAATCATAAACCTTTATTATTTTAAAAATACAAAATTTGCTCAATGTAAAACTTCTTATTTTATATTTTTATTCTAGATAAATTTAAAAAGTATTACTTACAATAATAATTATACACAGCCTTTGAACCTTTGTAAATAGTAATATGTATAAGTACTTTCTTAAGTGCTAAGTTGTGGCGATTTTATACAATAATACTTAAATTAATATCTATGAGATTCTTAAATAGGATTAAAGCTTAACAAAGATATTATATTAATAACTTTATACAATAGTAAAGTATTAAATTAGCTATATTTGTACTAGTTATATTTTTGTTAAAATAATTAGAAAATAACATAATGTTATACAATATTATTTTTAATACAATACTTAAAACTCATTAGTATAATAATTAATTTATACTTTCATAAGGAAAGTTTGTACTTACTTAAAATGGAATTAACTTAACATTTAGTTTATGATTAGTTAGGGTTAGTAAGCACTTCGTCAACCGAAGTTGTATGATTATTTAATAGTGTCCAAGAGAATATACCTACCAAAATTCAAGAGTTGTTAAAAAACTTTGTGGTGAGAGTTACTATACATATTATTCATATGTTATCACATTGATATTCACTTTGGGTATCGAGCAATATATTTATTTTAGTAAATATATTAAAATCGTTTTATTTGAAATATACAAAATGGCTGCCATGCGTTTATCTGAAGCAGGCTAGTCCAAGCTCAATGCGGAACATTTGGTCCTTCCTTCCAACATCCCTCACAGCGACATCTAGTAACGGAAGACGGTTTGGTTTGTCTGTCTCATACTCCACAGTAGTCTTGGCCCACTCCTGAGACTTGTGCTGTAAAACAAAATATTTGCTGCAAATCAGAAAGCTTTTTTCAAAAAGCGTGTCTAGGAGTCAGTTAGTCTGGTATAATTCCCGATGGTTTACGCTCAAAGCAGATTTGGGCAGACTCAACCGGATATGTACCCACAAGAACGTAGAACCAGCGTTACTTATAGAACATTATAGCGATAAAGGCAAACGAGCCCACGGATGGTCCCATACGAGAGTGTGCGAGTTCCAAAGAACAATAAATACAATACCAGCATCCTCAACTGAAGAGGACCACGATCCTCAGTCATGAGGGAACGTCTGCAGAGAGAGAGAGAGAGATAATAGCCTATGAGGGTTATATTATTATCTATCAGAGTTAGAGAAGATAAATAATGCTTGGGGAATCATTGTTAAGCGTCATCGTTGGATTCTTGTTAGCCATTTGTTGTATTCTGGGATTAGGACAGGTCTTATTTACTATTAATCCACTGGTATTGCAAGATAGGCTACTGTGTCCCAGATACACAATTTGACCGCACATCGCATGACCAATCACTGTTCTAACAAAAGTAGGTTGCGATAAAACATTTCTTTCCTTTGTTGTGTAGTGATGGGACAAAGTTAAATGTTAAGAAAATGATCTATTGTAATATTTGGCTTTTATTTTTGATTTTTTCAATCCCAGTAATCAATATTTGGAAATGCCATCAAAGTTCTTAGTGGGGTGATCTCTTAAGTCCGTTGGCAGGTGAATGTTAAAAGCTGAAGATGGTTCGTACCTGGCACTCATCAAGCAGGGCCTTGTACCGCAGCCTGTTATTGGCTTTAGGTAGGATCTCGGCGTCGTTGAAAGCGAGGAGTTTCAGACCCCGTTTGTGGTTCTTCGCTCCAGGGTCGTAGTATCCGACGGTGTTACTGCAGTGTAGTGTCACGTTCTGGACCGCTGCTACAGACAGGAGCTGCAGATAAGTCAGCTGGCTATGATCGGCTTTGTAAGATATCTGAGGACAAAATAGATAGATATAATTGTGTCAATCGAATACAATTTACCTCCACTTGGGAATAGTTGAGCCTAAGTAAGAAGAAATAGCAAGAAACTCATTGTGACTTTTTTATCACAAGTATCTGGGTGACTCGACTCTATATGTGTAAAAACTTGGAATACGCGGTTTTTTCCACTCACCGAAAATCCATCTTCTATTTCACTGAGCCAAGCCTCATTTCTGCCGTGGTAAGTGATGTCCTTCGATTCCATCGGTTTCGGGAACACGCAACTAGCACCGTTTGTCATATCACAGTGGACTAATATGGCGTCGTTTGAATCCCCTCCATTTGGGTCTATCCAATATTGATCTGGATAATTAAACATAACATTATTGTTTGAAGCTAAGAGTCAGATCTCCATGTTTTTTTTATGACAAAATGTGACTAGAGCAGCCGCACGTTCACCTGATCAAATCAAACGAAATCAAAAATATTTTATATCGTAAGTAAATTAAATGAAATTACTCTTGAAATATGTCATTATTTATTTATTTTACAGCTGATTCGGAAGGCAGATTTCCCAAAAGAAGAACGAGCAAAACTCTGAGGTTACTTCCTCTTTTCAAACAAATTGTTGCAAATCTATTTTTGATTGACATTTATCAATTTTGAGAAAGACATGTTACAGCCCAGCAGCTCAGTCCCAAGGGTTATGATGGTAGGTGATATGCCCTATCCATTATAATGCAGTGCCAGTAATGGATTAAGCAAATGTGAGGCCCGTAGCTAATTCTTTCTATTGGAAGTAGTCGGTTACCGAGTGTCTGACGTGGATTGTCTGTGCCGGTCAGGCAGAGATGAATATGCGGGGTGCCCTTTTGTGCGGGGCCCGTTGCAATTTCTAAACTTGCTCATGGTTAAGCCCGCACTGTGCTGTGCCACGCAGGACTCTTGGTCGCATTGTGCAGTAATTTCACCAACTACCACGACTATCAAATCAAAACAATAACGCATGCACATGACTGATTTGACGGCAGAAAAATGCGCCCTTGTATGGTGCCACCTAACCGGTGTGCTGATCAAAAGCTTTGAATCAACGAGAAGTGACCAAGAATAGTTGTCACATATGACAAGTTGTCACGATTATTTTCGCTAAGTAAGTAGAATTTGTTACTCTTTGAATTTGAGCGCTAGAAGCTTAAAAATCGCTTCCCTGATAATAAACGAACTCGTTATAATTAACGGACGCGATTCGAATTCAGATTACTGCGCGCCGAGTCGTGACGATAACTTCATGTTGTAGAGATTTTTTTCCAGAGCAATAAGGTATGATGTGAGCAGATTAATCGATGATTAGAACGATTTTAGAATGTTTAAGTCTTTATTTAGTGCACTTCACGTTCAGAGAAAAAAAAATTTTTTTCATTACTCATAGTCGGAAAGTAATGTTGTTTTGATCTGATTATTGGGTGGAAAATGCTGCTTCCCTCCATAGAAAGGGGAAAAACTCATACGAATTACTTCCCACCTAAGGGCCGGAATGAATTTTATAAATAGAACTGCTGTGAAGAGTTTTATCTAAAAAAGAACAAATTAAAAAAAATGCTGCGGCCATGTGACTTTCTAAACAGCCAGTGTGAACTTAGCGCAAACTTCTTTGAGCGGTATAAGCCGCAACAATTACGTGGTAAGTTCCATATTTGAAGTTTAAAAAGTCGACATAAATTGGCGGGATACTTATCTGTGCTTAGATAAACAACTAGTTTTATTTTCCTCATATTTGAAATGAAAAGTAGAGTGTTTAACTCGGGTAAAAGTATCAATTCCTACTCGGACTATAGCCGACCTCGCTGCGCTCGGGTGTCTAATTACCTCGGGAATTGATTCTTTCAACCCTCGGTTAACAATTTACTATTTATTGACAGTTTGTTTAAATAGAAAGTATTTCCTTCATTACGTTTCAGGAAAATAGACGTCAGAGTAATCTTACAGAACGAATACAACCATTGTAATGTGCCTTAATGTTTTTATTTTATGCCTTTGTCCAGCGGAACATACAGTCTTAAAAAACACTACAGAGATTGATCACGCATTATCGAACTGTGAGGTCGTATATACACTAGTATATTGTAAGTGGTTGTAATATAGGTTAATAATCGATATTTAATAATTTATATTTAATTATTTCTTTGACTTAGTTATCTATACAATTTAAAAATCTATGACACAGCTACTTACCGCTCGGCAAAAGTGGATGGTGGTATTTGATATCCCCACACGTCTTACCAGGCGCATCTTTAGAACCATCGGGCCTCAGGAATTTATCCAGCGATACCTTAAGCCTTTCGTACGCTTTCATAACAATTTGTTTGCGTTCTTCAAGCGGCATGTCGTCCTTGAAGAAACGTGGTGGGATAGCGCTAGGATCGTCTCCTAATGGATCAGGTCCTTTTATTGATCCTGTTTATGAAAAAGTAAAGATTTTGTTAAACTTTCTTGAAATCTAAGTAGTTGTAAAAATACAATAAAATAACATACGCATAAAGAAAAAAACTTAAGCCGCAATCTATTGCTATTAACACACATCACTGAAATGGCGTCATTTATCTCATAAGCCATGATTGCAAAGAAAATTTGTAGGCCAAAGTTGTTTTTCCATATTTAAAGCACTTTAAATCTTGTCTAAATTCTGCTAAATTTAGTAAATCACTTCGACACAAGTTTTGACTCGTAGGGAGGCATCTTTAGAACAAACTTCCCAAACATTTCAGCATCATGTTTCTTGAGTTAGCAGATAGCTTAGTAACTGTAGTTCAGTTTGGTTTGGGATACTAATAATGTATCTAATAAACATTAAATATGTGTATAAAAGCCAGTGCAAATTAAGTCATTATAAAGATAAAAAAATATTAATATATAAAAATTAGTAACAGCGTAATACCTTGTTGTAACATAGCTGCAATAGCAGCAGCATCGTAAGCCAGTCCTTCCCCGGGTGGACCCGGAGGTCCGGGAGGTCCCGCGGGTCCGGTAGGTCCATGTCGGCCCGGTTCTCCGCTCGAACCGCGAGGACCAGCGGGGCCCACAGGTCCGGGGGGCCCGGCACTACCGTCGCGACCAGGTATTCCTGTGATATTGCATAATGTTGATTATTTTACTTTATTTATACCGTAAGGCTTAAAAAAACAAGCTCAGTTGTTTGTTTTATGAAAATTTTACAATAAGCAATGAACTGGAATTCCAATGAGAAGCTGTTCTTCTAATTTGTTGTTTTTTTAGTTAGTTATATAATTTTATAAATGTTTCCAGTATCTTATTATGAAATAAAATAGGACGAACCTCTTGGTCCTGTATCCCCATCTTTTCCTGGTGGACCCATTGGGCCTGGCAGTCCTCTTTCACCCTGTCTTCCTGGGGTACCCACAAGTCCTGGTAGACCTGGTAATCCTGCGTGTCCTTTAGGTCCATCGGCACCAGCTTCCCCTCGATCTCCTTTTACCCCATCCAAGCCAGGTGGACCTTGTTTTCCGGATGGTCCTTGAGGACCTGCCACTCCAGCAGGACCTGTTTCTCCTCGTGGTCCTCTTTCACCACTAGGACCTGGTGGGCCAGAAGGACCTGTTGGGCCCTGAAATTGATCAAATTGATTAATACAAGTTATTGTAGAGTATAACTATAGCAAAAGTTTAAGTTTCTCCATTGAAAGTGATTAAGATTTATGTGATATACACAATATATTAACCTGTAATCCTGGCGGGCCCGTGGCTCCAGACTGTCCAGGTTGACCCATAAGACCTCTATCTCCAGGACGTCCTGGAATACCCGGTTGTCCCAATTTACCTGGTCGACCCTCAGGGCCTTGTTCTCCCATTGGACCGGGTGTACCTTGAGGACCCGGGTTACCTACAGGACCCGGAGGGCCGTCTTGTCCAGGTTTTCCAGGAGAACCACTTTCACCCTAAAATTAAAAACACAATAATTGTTGGTTTCCCGGAAACGGTCTGGTGTTAAATCTAACAAAGACCCAATTAATATTTTTCGATCTCTCTGGTCGGACTCGGCGGCAGCTGGTTGTGAATATCAATGATGTTCGTTTACAACAGGTTAAAGCAGCGTACTTCCTCGGTTTTCAATTAGATCAAACTTTGTCGTGGAATCACCACATCGAAAATCTATCTGGTAGATTAGCCCGTAGCTGTTTCGCATTAAGTAGACTTTCCTCGACATTGTCAAAGAAAGCGCTACGTACCTGTTACTTTGCAACCTTTCAGTCACAGGTACACTATAGAGTTGAATTTTGGGGACGCGCCGCGGACTTTGAACGAGTTTGTCGCCTGCAAAGGCGAGCCGTACGCATACTAGCTGGTATACCGTCGGACCAATGCGTAAGACCTTTCTTCGTTTCTCTAAAAATATTAACAATACCAAGCCTCCTGATACTACAGGTAGGCTTATACGCCCGAGCTCAGTTACACCAGTATAAAAAAAGAGGCGACACCAGCCAGTACCAGCTGCGACACGCGAATCGCCTAAATACAGTCCCACATAGCCTGGAAAAAGCTTCCCGTACAATACACGCTATGAGCCCTCGGGTTTATAGTAAACTCCCGGACTATATCACAAGCGTGTCAAATTGTAACACTTTTAAACATAAACTCAAAAGGTGGCTCATTGAGCGCTCGTTTTACTCATATAATAAATTTATAAATTAATAATTGAATTATTATGTTACGTATGTATGACGTGTAATAGTATTTACGAATAAAAACTTGAACTTGAACTTGAACTTAAATTTGAATGTGTGATATTTTAAGTTCTACTTCGCCGTATGGGACGCCTCGCAGAAGTAAAACACAAAATCTGATTACGTTTTAAAGAAAAGTAAAACTATAGACCTCTATAGGTACATATAATATAAGGTATATAGGCACACACATCTACTTTATGTAAGGATATTTCATTAATAACTTCATGCCTCAAAAACTATTTGGAGTGCAAAGATGAGTTGTATATAAAATAAAATCTCTTGAGTTGCCCCTTTCGAAATTTAAAATAAAAAAAGAAAAAACTAATGAAAAGATAAAATTCTCCGGGCTTTTGAAAAGTTAATTCTTGTTACAATTTAACAGTATAATTATTTTAAATGAAATCCTGTTATTTTTCTCGTGTTGTCACGCCGACATTTAACAAGAGAAGAAATGATTAGAGCTGTGGGTATGTTGGAAGGTAGCCCAAAACGTAATCTCCAGGTTAAGCACACGTTATCATGACATGGGAGATGTCGCGAAACAGTATTCGGACAGAAGTCATGCCACAATTCCCAGACAGGATCGTTTTCTTCATAATATAGCCACATGAGAACCTAGCACTATGGCTAATTACCTAGGTACCGACCACCAGTTGTTAGTCAGTAAACAAACAAGAAACAAACGGAGAACATGGCACGAAGCTGGTCTTTTCTCGCCGACAATCAAGAGTTCTAGCTTTACGGCGTGGCAACCGCAGACGGAGACTTTTGTGGGCTGAAGAACATTTAGAATGGACTGACGTTCAATGGTCACTCGTACTCTTTTCTGATGAGTCTCGGCTTGGGTTTCAATCAATATTGACGAAGAGTAAGAGTTTGGCGAGCTCCAGGCGAGCAAAGTCGTCTCCAATATCCACAGAATGCATCCGCAGCTGCATTCCTATCAAAGTGTAAGTAGTAAAATGATGGTTCGGGCTGGAATTCGTATGGGCGTACGAACGGATCTCGTTTGGATAAGAGTTAAGGTCGGTCGGTTCTGAGGTCGTAGAACCTATAATTATTCCACTAAGATTGCAAAGGGGTCCGAAGTTCAACTGATGCCCGACAATGCTCGCGCCCAACCCGCCTAGCTTCGGAAACATAATGTAGGCATTACTGACTAGCCTGCACAGTCACCCAGCAAAGAATGAATCGTGTATATTAATTATATTTGATAGAAGAATAGCGAGCAAAATATGCAGCATTAATGTTGGGACGCAAGCGTTGAGTTGGAAAGTCGTAACCGAATGGAACGCCATACTTTATGTAACAATATTTAACTAATAAACAGTCCGTCAAAGTAATATTTACAGCATTTACTATATTTGCGCAGCGTACCTGCACACCACGTAGACCCTGTGGCCCCGGCGCACCCAGTAATCCAGGTAGTCCACTCGGTCCTCTCTCACCACTAGGACCAGGTGGACCTATTGGACCTTGAAGACCAGGTTCCCCTTCACTCCCCCTTTCTCCCTTCCCTCCTTCAGGACCTTGGGGTCCAGTTAGACCTATAGGACCAGGCTGGCCAGGTCTTCCTGATTCACCATTAGCTCCTTTAGCGCCAGAAATACCAGGCGGCCCTACAGGACCAGGACTTCCTTGCGGACCCTGAAAATATAAGTAAGATATTACATTATATGAAAGCCCAGTCACAGTGTGCTACAATTTCGAATATTGCATATTTTTCCACATCTAGTTCAATGCGTAGGTTTTCATCAATATTTTGAGCGTTATGAATTAGTTATTTATGCAACTGTTGTGTAAAAGGGGGTATTAAAACACGAATGTGGGTTATAATAGTATCACATACATATATATACATGAGTGTTTTAATACCAAATTATCAACAGTTGCATAAAAGACTTTATCTACACCCAGAATATGAATCCTCTAAACAATTCTGAAACAGCTTACTGCTAACATTAAAACGGCCAGTCCTAGTAGTAACCTAATATCATCTATTACTGATTATATACAAATTAACTAAGTATTAATGAAGTATTTATTTATCTATGTAGTAATTTACATTTTTTTTAATGCAATTATTAAAATTCACTTCAATATTATGTTCTTTTGCATCGTTTAAAATATCCAGCGGTGTGCTATCAAAACTTGAATCACTCATTATTTCAAGAAAAATGGCGGGGTTACGAATAACCTACTATTTTTTTACGGCGCGCCACATTCTGATAGCGTGGAGCGCGCGTAAACGAAAATGTTCTTTTTTTGAAATTCATACAGATACCACGCATCGAGCAATAAGAATGTGACTGTTTGTTGAAACTTTTTGCGCATGAAGGGATCGAAAAATAAACCAAAGAGTGTTGTTATGAAATTCAGTACAACATTACAACACTCGTTTGGATGATGTAATGGTTATTACCACATTGGGTGTTTTAATGTTGGTAATAAGCTAACTGTTCCAGAATCTTTAATAGAGGATTTAAAGTATGGGTGTAGATAAAATTATTTATAAATAGAATCGGATTGACAACGAAGCAGTTTTTTGCTTGTAAGGACCAGATTATAAGTTTAGACCACATAAACGTATTAAGTAAGATAGCATAATTATGCGTGCTAAGTATATCGGTAAGGATTATGACGTAGGTGGATTGATTCCTTAGCTTCGTTACGTAAAACAGTTCACACATTTATTTAGGTAATGTGAATTAGGGTTTATAGGTTTTAGGTAGTAATAAAAATGTTAGGCTATAAATATCAGCAGTTTACCATGTTATATACAGGCAACAGCGATCAGCCGAGCTATCAGATAGCCAGCATAGCTTGGTACATTTCCTCGTAGTAAAGTTATTACTTTTTGTAATATTAAATATGAATTTTGCTCCCACATTCAGGATTTAAATTATTTTGGTTTTGTGGCTCTTAAGTTTAAGCGTATCCTTATCTATATGTGATTTACCTGAGGGCCTAAGTCACCAGGTCTTCCTGGTAGACCAGCTCGGCCCATATCTCCTTTATGTCCAGTCTCTCCTCTGCTACCCTTTGCCCCGGTTTGTCCAGGTAACCCTCTTTGACCTGGTTCTCCAGCAATACCTTAAATTTATAATTAAGTGGACATAAATAAGGTGCATTAATATGTGCAGGTTTATTATTTCGAAAAATTGTCTTTGCGGAGCAATAATAAGCTTTATCATTTAAATCGGAAATCTATTTTCCGTGGCGCTTTACATAAAGGCTAATCCGAACCGACAAGGATAGCAACAACGGAGGCGTTGTGCCATGTGCTTTAAAATGCTACCAGCCGAAAGCTTATTGTGATCAATAATCCTAGTAATAAAATTCTTAAGTTTGTAATTTTGTTAGAAATGCCTATCCAGGAAATAATGATAATTTTATGTTATATTCTTCTACAAACTTTTTTAAAGGTCATAATGGTGATAAAGCGTTACTCCAAAGTGACAAACGACCTTTGCAGAGTGGGCGTGGAAGAGTTCATCTCTATAAGCGCTCGTCTTTTCCCTAGATGTTAACTGTCCTTTTAAAATGATAGGTCCTGATACTAAATGAATAAATGTATTTGATTTTCGGATTACAATTATGATGTTAAATCAATTCCACGCACATGTTAATACGGATACCATATACCTTATATCTATTCTTCCTCTTTCTACTTCTTTCTCTGATGTTCCAGACTCTTCATTTCATGGTTAATTTAAAAGATTCATTTAATGTATCAAATAGTTGTTAGTTTGTTGATTTGTTCTTAAGTAGGTAAATTATTTTAAATATATCGATGTTTAAAAGACTTTCAATGATAACTAAATATTTTAACTACAATAAATTATTTATATGATTTTCAATAATACGTTTCATTACCTGGGCTCCCTGGTGATCCTTGTTGACCTTTCGTCCCAGCGTATCCTCTGTCTCCTTTTAAACCAGGCATTCCAGTCAAACCAGGTGGACCAGACATTCCCGGTGCACCCTGCATCCCTGGCGGTCCACGTTCTCCGGTGGATCCAGGAGCTCCTACCTCTCCAGGCACGCCTGGTGTACCAGGTTCACCTCTTTCAGCGGGCTCTCCTGGTGGTCCTGCCGGACCAACTGATCCTTGCGGTCCCTGCTCTCCTTGACGACCTAAAGTTCAAATGAATACATCATATAATCCTAAGCTAAATATTCGAATCATATCAGACGGAAGACTTCCACTGCTGGACAAAGGCCTCCCCCAAAGGTCTTGACCAGATCATCATCATCATCGATCATCGGTCGGGAGTCTACAACCACTACGTCTTCCGGTAAATGGTCGCCATTCGAGGACTTTACTGCCCCAACGACCATCTGTCCGTTGAACTATATGCCCTGCGCACTGCCACTTCAGTTTCGCTCGATTGTGTCTTCATAAGGTTTTGCATTTTGGAACGTGAGGTCGTAGTCAGAATGATGCGAGCTTCAGAATGTCATAATTAGTTAGCTTAAAAAGTTTATGAGGTAACTATAATGGATTAATTTGATTGTTGTGTCCAATGTCTATAGGGAAGATATTCTATTATATATGCTCATTTATTAGCTTCTGTCCGAAACTTTGTTCCGCGGAAAAATGCACCCTAAATTTTATGTTACATTTATGATGATCGGTGTAGTAATGAAGGCGCATAGCAAACAAATTAGAATTATAGAGTATTGTATTATTACTATTTATTATTAGATATGGAGTATAAATAATTGTCTTCTAATATTCTTCAGATCTTAATATTTTACAATAGGACAAATCTGGACGTGTCCCCTTTTATATTATAAAAATACCAATATTTTCATTTTATGTGAGAATCAACTATGTTCCAATATGAGAATTTATCAAAAAATAGGTCAATTAATTTCTTACCAGGTGGTCCTTCGTTGCCCTGAGGACCTTGTGATCCTCTCTCACCCTTTTCACCCGGTGACCCACTTAATCCTCTTGGACCTGGGAGACCCATTGAACCCATAGGTCCAGGGTGACCTTTGCTGCCTCTAGGACCCTCTGGACCCTAATCAAGGAAAAGTTTCAATGTAATGAATGAATATTTTTTTGTGAATTTGGTAAAATGTACATTTTTCTTTTCCCCGAAGTAACGCTGACTTAAAATTCAACATCTTTAAGGGTGCGTAATTAGCTTAGCGCTATTTATTGTGTCGGATATGATATTGATATGTGTTCTAGATTAGACCTCACATCAATTAATAACCCTCATATATTAATATAATTTAAATTGAAATTAAAAAAAAAACATCACATATTTAGTAAAATTTACTCAACAGTAACATCTTAATTTATAAAATATTTAACTTTAAGTTTTAATCATTTAATTTATTGAAAAGTAAACCAAAGCTAAGGAATTAATAGTAACTTTGAATAAAAAAATCTTACTGGTATCCCATCAGAACCTTGAGAGCCTGCTTCACCTTTATCCCCTGGAGTACCGGGTACTCCAGGAGCACCTCGTTCACCAGGGAATCCCCTGTCACCTCGAGGACCTGGTTGGCCAATAGGCCCTGCTGGACCAGAGGCACCGGGCTGACCTTCTTTACCAGGAGATCCCGGTAAGCCTGCAGCTCCCGGCATGCCCTGAAAAACTAGAGGTCTTAAAAAAATCACAACACAAGGAGTTATATCCACTAAATCTACGGTGCCCAAAAACCATGTCGCTATCTACACTCATCGTAAAAAGACACCAGAATTAGCAAAAGTAAAACAAATGGGTCATAGCACCATAGTGCTATCAACTATGTAATAGCTATTCCCAGATAATTTTAACATATTATATCTGTTATCATTGAGCTTCGAACCTAAGTTAAGTTTAATAAAAAAAATTAAGTGCGACAACCAAGAAGTACATGAAAAGTTGAATCCCTGGCTATTATTATTCATTAAACTCTGCCTATATATCGAATTATATTGACGTGAAAAAAACTATTTTTATGGTGATAAGTGAGCCCATTACAATGCATGCAATTCATAATTTACGTCTCACGTTAAGGGGGGGAAGTTACATTTCAATAGCCCACATGAGACAATGTCCCTCCAAAAACTTAGTATATTACTAATTTTATCTTTTTATATAAGGCTTACGTAGGTTTAAGTCGTTGGCGAGTGCACGCTTGCTGCTGAAAAAAATTGCTGTTTTAAATGTACCAGAGGAACGGGGGTTCCACAAGTGTGACTTCTTCAGTCTTCCAAAAGGTAAGAAAGATAATAATTATAGTTACAGGAAACCCAGTAGGGCCTGGAGAACCAGCTGGGCCTCGTTCACCAGTCGCCCCCACAGGTCCAGACAACCCCTGTGGTCCGGGGCTTCCATCGCGTCCACTGTCGCCCTTTGGTCCTGGTGGTCCTATTTGACCCACTTCTCCGTCTTTTCCTGGTTCACCCTGAAAATTGTATTTTGATATTATTAAATAATAAATGTGTCTAGTCAGACAGATAATAGGATTCAGTTTAAGAAAACGCAAGAAATGGGACTTGTGCAGTTATTATTAATATGTTATATTATAAGGTATTTATTTTATGGGTCTTGTAGCCTGAAACATAATGTTTTATTATTATTATAGCATTATGTCTCAAGGTGACGAGCGCACTTGTAGTGCCGTTCAGAATTATTGGGTCATGAATCCTGAGTGGCACTTTATTGTTATGGGCAGTGCGTATCAAATACCATCAGCTGAACGTGCTGCTCGTCTCTTCCCTTATTGTCATATAAAAAGGTATACAAATTATTATAATTAAACTTAAAATCTTCATTTTCAATTTGTCTGAAATCTCTTTAATAAATAATTGATTTTGGTTGGTGGCCAATAATTAATAGAAAGAGAATATATATATACTTATGTCAGGAAGTTAGTCCTTGATGGATGAAATAATATATAGGCATGAACATCTAAACCTAAAAGATATATCGAACTTTTTTATTACCTGTAACCCCCTTTCTCCAGGACTGCCCATTAATCCGGGTGCACCTTGAAGGCCTTGTGAACCTTGCTCACCAGGTCTTCCATCTGCCCCTGGGATGCCTCTTTCACCAACAGGCCCTGGTTTCCCTGTGATACCAGGACGTCCAACGATTCCACGGGGCCCTTGCAGTCCCTGTACACCTGGTCTCCCAGGGTCTCCAGAACTCCCTTTTAATCCAGGTAAACCAACATTGCCTCGTTCTCCAGGTTGACCCTTAGATCCCATGGGTCCATCTGCTCCAGGAAGACCTCTCATGCCCTGTAATCCTCTATCTCCCTGAGGCCCCACATTACCAGCAGGCCCTCTTAGGCCTCTTTTCCCGCGTTTGCCTTCTGGTCCAGTGGTACCAGGAAGTCCACGCGGGCCTGAAGCACCTGACTCTCCTCTTACTCCCATTTCTCCTTTTTGACCACGATCTCCTGGTTGACCCTGGAATTGGTTTTTCATGAATATTTAATTCAACACCAATATTTTGAACGTAAAATTATTGACTAGTTATTCTTTAAAAAAATTGCTCTGAATGAGCTGATGTGGTAGCTGAGACATAATATTATTTATATAAATAACCATTTATGTAATAACAAGGTTTCAATTGTTTTGTATATTTTAGAGACATAATCTTTTCTAGGTTAACTATACCGATATTTTTAACATTTCATCACTGTAACCTTGTTAATAATAGTACTCTTAATTTTAAAATTTGTACTTCAAAATTTTCATTCGTCAATTATTTGTTAAAATATAAAAACTATCCAATCCAAATTTCAACTCAAAAATCTAATATATACCGGCATTCCTTTTGCGCCTGGCAAGCCGGTGTCTCCCGCAACTCCCGGTGTACCTCGGGGTCCGGGAAACCCTTGAGGCCCGGCAGAACCAGCTTGACCTTGAACTCCCTTTTCCCCAGGAATGCCATCTCTCCCCGCAAGTCCCGGTGGTCCAGCCTCCCCGGACTGGCCAGGTCTACCCGTTTCTCCTCTTGGGCCCTGCATACCTTGACTTCCTTTAGGTCCCTGAACGCCTGTTTCTCCTTTTATACCTGGAGCACCGGGAAATCCAGGAGACCCTGGCTTCCCCATGTTACCCTGAAAATGGTTTTGTCTTTAACTATCTTTATAAAATGTTTATATCATTTAATAGTTATTTATGCAACTGTTGTGTAATAAGGGGTATTAAAACACGAATGTGGATTTATTATTTTATGATAATAGTATCACATGAGTGTTTTAATACCTGACTATCAACAGTTGCATACAAGACTTTATCTACACCCAGAATATGAATCCTCTAAAAGATTCTGGAACAGTTAGCTTAAACACCACACACGGCTAAAACACCAGTCCTAGTAGTAACCTAATATCATTCATTACTGATTATATACAAATAAAATAAGTATTAATGAAACAATTATTTATTTTAGTAGTAATTTACATTTTGTATAGTGAAATAATTAAAATTCACTCGTATATAATGTTCTTTTGCAGCGTTTAAAATGAATCGCTTATTTTTTGTAAACAAAACAATAAAAATATCGAAGAAAAATGGCGGAGATTCGAATAACCTACTTTTTTACGGCGCGCGACGTTCTGGTAGTGTGGTTGCGCGCGTAAACGAAAATGTTCTTTTTTTGAAATTCATACAGATACCACGCATCGAACAATAAGAATGTGGCTGTATGTTGAAACTCTTTGCGCATGAAGGGATAAAAAAAACAGAGGAGTGTTGTTATGAAATTCAGTACAACATTACAATACTCTTTTGGGTGATGTAATGTTTATTAGAACATTGGGTGTTTTAATGTTGGCAATAAGCTAACTGTTTCAGAATCTTTAATAGAGGATTTAAAGCATGGGTGTATATAAAAACTATAAATATACATGTAACACATTTAAAGTAAATTAATTTAATACATTTTCACATAATATCATAGGTACTAAACAAATTAAAGGAACTAGGACTACTCCTAAACTATTATGTAAGATGGAAGGCTTAACCAGTTGATTAGTTCTAATTCTACTTAAAAATCTTGTAGACAGAGGGGTGGACACCGATTACGACATAAATTTGAATCGGTTTCGACATTATTTCTGGCTATCGATTTTTTACTTGCATCTACCCATTCACACATCCTCTCTTATGCTTTTTGGTCATATCCATTGGTCATTGGTCATTTGCCTAGTCCAAATTCACTAATAACACTTTAAAATGTTATAATTGTACAATTATGCATATTTCCTTGCTTGTCTGGCTCATACGTCACGCTCTCATTTATACAGGTCTTATCATACTCACTATAAGTCCTGGAGGTCCAGGTGCACCGTCTGTTCCTCTCATCCCCGGCGTGCCTGGAGGTCCTTCTCTACCACGCTCGCCTCGAGCTCCAGTAGGACCCTGCAAATTATAATACTTTATAATGTCCTATGACACAAAAAAAAAACAAATATCATCATCATCAGTCGGAGGACGTCCACTGCTGGACAAAGGCCTCCCCCAAAGATTTCTACGACGATCGGTCCTGCGCTGCCCTCATCCAACGTATTCCGGCGATCTTGACCAGATCGTCGGTCCATCTTGAGGGCCTACCAACACTGCGTCTTCCGGTACATGGTCGGCCATCTGTCCGGCGAACAATAGTTCGCACTGCCACTTCAGTTTCGCAATCATTTAAAAAAGACATACTGCTTGATTATTTTGTTTTAGTTCTTTTATACGGCCTTGGCTTAATTAATGAATATTTCGATAGTCGCTGGATTCTAGATTTCAAGTGAGTGTTTTCGGAGACTTGCGACTCAGCCCACAAATTAAGGTGGCTACATACAAGTACGCTAATCGAAAAAAGTTATAATTGGATTCGATTGAATTGTATATAATTAATTTTTAATTTAACTTAAACATTTAATTACAAATGATATTGCAGCAAAGAGCGCTAAGCCGATTTTATTGACATTTTGATGTAGTCGGTAAAGTCTTAAGACCAGCAATCTTCTAATATATCTCGTGTTTATGAGATATAATATTAGATCTTTATTAAGTCATTTGAACTCTTTTATTTCGAGTTAATCAAGATTTTTTGATGGATTACGATGTTCATAATGTTTAAACATTTTCCCGCCAGCCTAGGTAAAATATTACTAAAGGGTTCTTGTATCAGATATTATACAAAATTAAAGACCTACAAACATGCTTAATTAAAAAAGCGTATTTACCACTGGGCCCGTTGGTCCTATCGGCCCGGGTAAACCTGTTGGGCCTTTCTCTCCAGGTAAGCCTTGTTCACCCTTCGCCCCGTCTTTTCCATCAAAGCCTCTATGCCCTTTTAAGCCCTGAATTCCGGGGACACCTGGAGAACCTCGAGGACCTGGTTGACCAGGAGTCCCTGGTTGTCCGGTCTCGCCGTCCTCTCCTGAAGCACCCTGAAAGAAGATGCAAGGGTAAATATAAATTAAGAAGTAACATTATTTTATTTATGGATTGAAGGAATCGGAAGAAGAAAGGGAAATCGAAATAAATAATTTCAGTTCCCGAATAAATAAAATTTTGTTTTTGAAGTATATATTTTTATTTATTTTATTAAATCTCACTCGAAACATTCGTGAAAGATTAATTGCCCTAATACAAAAAATCAATCGCAAGAATTTGGGATTATAATTAAAAGTCTTTGAAAGTGGAGAATATTAAAGCATGCCCTTAAAAAAAACTATTTTTCGCTTATTAGTTTTAACATTATTTTTAAATTCTCATACATACATCTTTCCCCGGCACGCCAGGTGGTCCTCTTTCTCCAGGAGGGCCTATAGGTCCAGGTTGTCCAGGCTCACCGGGCTCCCCACGAGGTCCTTGAAATCCTTGGGGCCCAGGTAGGCCTTGTGGACCTAAGTAAACAATTTATAAATAATTTGTTATTTTTAAAGTGATATCCCTCACTTCTGGGATTAATTAAATTAAATTTCTAACCTAAATTTATGATGCGGGACTTGAACCCGAAATCGAAGCCAAAGAAGTTGAACGTTGAACAAGACAACAACGAACGGTTGGCTCGCAGTCAAGGAGTCGAGGGTTCAAGTCTCGCATCGTTCATAAATTTTGGTTAAAATTTAATTAAATTAAACCATGTTTATCTTAGCAACAGGATACTTTGTTCTTGCTTGTAAAGTTTTCATTCATTCATACACTCCTGACCAGGTAATGGTCGGACGTTCCGAGAGGGGCGTCGACAAAGACCTGGTAACCATCGGGATGTGTAGTCAGCAGAAGATCCAATAAGGACGGCATGTGGCTATCCACATCCGGGAGCAGCGTTGGCGACTCGACCAATTGGGACAGACCATACGCCAATGCAAAATTATGCACAGATCGCCCTGCGTAGTCTGTGGTACGTGATCCAAGCCATTCGGCATTGTGCCCGTTGAAATCACCCAAGACTACGATTTCAGCGGAGGGGATCTGTGCAAGCACGTCGTCAATTGCCGCTTGAACGCAGCCTATGAGATGATCGGTTTCTGCGTTACCACTATGGGACCTGTAGACACACGCATAGATGCGGACGCGGTCCTCTAAATCTACGCGGAGCCAGAGAGTGGACAGGTCCCTACCCTCAAAATTGCCGAGACGGCGACTGCAGATATCCTCCCTAACGGTCCTCGACACTAACCTATGCGAAACATAGCGACACTAGGCCGCTACTTCACGCCGGTATTCTGTGCGAGTGTGGTAATTAACCCGGACGAGCCTGGCCCGATTGTGCTGACATCAAAAGACGGCAGCGTGACTCTCCCACTTCTAATTCGAGCCTGTACAATTGAATTATATTAATGTTGTGCTGGGTTTCCCTTTGCAGTGCTTTTCCCAGCAGATATTAAGTTTTGCCATTCACTGCAATAGGTAAACTCATTAGATATAAGTTTCAATTTTTGTTTGTTATTGACATGCCCAAGTGGCACTTTGTGTCCTACGGGTAAAATAAATATCTTTGAATCTTTATCAAGAAATGGTAAAAGGACTTCCTTCAATCTTCACTTCACGGCGTTCACAATACGTTGATTGTTGGAGGTGAGATGGTTGTATCGTTGCTATTTGAATTTATTAACTTAGACTACTCGATACCTTATTAACATCGACCAACTGCAGGCTCAACTATAATTCTTGCTGCGAATAAATTTTTAACTTTCCTAAATTGATTTTATAAGGGCCTATTTAGATTTAGTAACCTACCTGGGATTCCTCTTATTCCGGGAGCACCCACAGATGCTTGCATGTAATGATAAGGGTCAAACGCTGGTCCTTTATCACCACCTGCTGTAGCTGCTAACTGTGCCAAATAAGCGTTCACCTGAAATATGACGTCAATGATATTCAACTATCCAATAGCTGTGTTATAATGATTGATAGAAACTTCCCCGGAATTCTGTCCCGGCTGATCTCCGAAACAGCTACACATATATCACAAAAATTCACTCGCAGGACTGCAATTTCGGTGCAATTTAAGCTATTTAATTACAGAAAACCCTATTAAGGTGCCACGCAAAAATAATTAAATCCAAGAAATTGTAATTAACTCTATTTTAATTTAATCATAACACTTTTATAGATTCTTTTTCTCAGTCGCTTAGCACTCGACTGAGCGGTCATGGTTGTCATGAAGTATTTTTGTTATCAAAAGTTGAGATTAGTTGCTATTATTCTCCAACACCACATATTTTAAGCGCCTTTTTTCATTTCCAACTCTTGTAATGTCCACGTTTCCACAGCATACAAAAATCTGTGTAAGATTACCTCCTGCCCGAGCCTGGTCTTTGTCACTTTCATGATGCCCCTGGCCGTTCGTATCGTAAATTATGTACATTCATAGTGTTCCTTATACATTTTCTATTAATGGTGCACATCTTCCAATGTAAAGAAGAAAATAAAGAAAAGGTATAGTAAAGTATAAAGTAATAAAATAAGGTATGATTCTCTTTCTATTATTCATCCACCTGCATATGGCTTGTAATTGCAATTCTACTGTTTTCTAACTGTTGATTGTTATTGATGCGATGTAACAGCGATGCAAAAAAATATGTTTCTGATAAATAATAAGTAAATAAAATTTCTTGTTATGTATCATCATCGCAAACTATATTTGGTACTTAATTAGAAAAGAGAAATGAACTCGAAACCTCCTTAAAATATAATAGTGTTATATCTACAGATCACAACAAATTTAAGAACCAGTAAACTCCTGAACACCTAATATTGGCAATGCAAACAATTCAGTCAACCAGTGGGAGGCTCGTTTGCACAGGAAGCCGGCTAGATTATGGGTACCACAAGGGTGCCTATTTCTGCCGTGAAGCAGTAATGTGTGAACATTACTGTGTTTCGGTCTGAAGGTCGCCGTAGCTAGTGAAATTACTGGGCAAATGAGACTTAACATCTTTATGTCTCTAGGTGACGAGCGCAATTGTAAGAATCCTGAGCGGCACTGCATTGTAATGGGTAGGGTGTATCAATTAACAACAGCTGAACGTCCTTCTCGTCTTGTCCCTTATTTTCATATAAAAAAAATAAAAAAACCAATTCAGGTTGCGGGTTCGGGGTACTGGTTGTTCATTGGTCACGTAATGATCACAATATTTATCTTATTCGCTATTGGCTACTTTATAAAGGTAAGTTCTGTGTTCCTAATATGTCATCTGTGATACAACATGTGCTTCAACTCATATTAAAAATTCATTAATATCCGTACGTCAGGTATAGGTCCAATTGATCCCGGTGAACCTGGGGCACCAGGCACTCCATTGACCCCAGGCGCTCCGGGTGGGCCAGGGGGACCTTCGTCGCCATGTATACCAGGCGATCCTCGAACGGGCACAGATGCTGTGAACACTGGGGGAGGCCGGCTGGTTGATGGTCCTGAAAGAGATTTACAACTTGGGTAATTATTATGTGGTGAGTAAAGTGCGGCATTTATAATGGTTTTTCTTTAAGGTAATTCTCAGTAGCAGCACATCATCTGAAATTGTGCCCGTTATACCGCAATGGCCTCGCCCCTTCTTATGTCTGAACTAGATGAAAAGATGACGAAATGCAGGTGATATACCTCTGCCTTCTCGTTAGGGGTTATACAGGCGTAAGATTATTAAAATAAAACAGTGTGTCCTAACGTTTTCACACAGAAGTGAAAACTTCATTAAGACGAGGCTAATAATACCAAAGGGGGTAAGGAGGAGAACGGCTTTAAGATCCTCGCCGAGCCCTTGCCTTGGAAATACAATCGGGCGATCATTTTCCAAGAAGATGGAGTGATCAAATTAAAGACTCGTCATTCAAATTCTCCACAGTTAAGAGATACGATGGACAGAATCCGGTGGAGGCAGATCATCCGCACCAGATGCAACCAAAATGCTAACCACGATCCTCAGAAATGATGGATCGACCCAGAGAGATTAATACCAAATACAACTGGTTTCGGTTCTAAATAAATTTATAACATTTAACAATACAAATGACTTTAATTGTACGTAAAAAAAAAATTCTCTGGCAATTTTTTACATATATTACAATATTCTGACAATCCCATAAAATCCCAACGAGCGTTACAAAGCTCTGCTGTCAGCTCAGTCTCATTCAGTTGGTGATCTACTTGCGAGGCGAGTCGAAAGTGGGAAAAATTTCCAACAGGCGTTCCATTGGCGTTTTCCGAAATCTGTAGTCCTGACATAAGGTTTAATAAAATTGTAGTTTAGACTTTATTCCGTTTTTGAGAACCAGATCTTTATATATACGAACAATGAAGAGATCCTCAACCAGAGGTATAATATTAATACCAATCCAATGTCCGTGTGTCTGTCCATCGTTAAATTAAAGGTGTAAAATTAATAGTTCTCTTACCTAATGGTACAGAAAGACAGGAAGGTAGAACTGAACAATTGACGCGGCCGCTGTAGCACTGACACAGAGTGCAGTTATCTCTCTTCCAGGTGTCCCCATCAGACCACATCCTACCAATGTCCACGCATCTGACTGGAGTTACTGAAAAATGAAGGTATGTAATTAAATGTTAAATAATAAATAGCTTCACTTTAGATGATTCACATTAAATTTGATTCACACAAGATTTCATTAAATATACCCACCATGGAAGTATAGTATCTTTTATTTCTCAAGGAATCACGAAAAATTAGTAGCACAATCTGTCGACAGTATAATCAAATATTAAGTAGTATTGTTACTTTAGAATTACAAGCGAAAATTTAAATTAACGCTCGAAGAAGATTTTAGAATGATAGTGAATTTATCGGTTTGTTAAATTCTTTCGGTGTGACCGTTTATTCAGTGCAAAGTCACCTAGAATTATATATAAGACTATATATATTACCTTTATATTATATATACTTATATACGTTATAACTTATATAACTTACCGGTAGTTGGCCCTCGGAAGTCTCTTTCAGCAATGATGGCTGTTGGTAGGAAATACACAAAATTAATGAGGGTTAAAACAAAAACTGTCCAAAGGCATCTTTGAATATAAAGTTGCCTTCTATCCTTTTATCTAGTGAAGCTTATGCTGTATGGCTCTATACTATAAATAAGACCGAATCTAAAATAAGTATTTGTCTTTTTAGAAATAATTTAACAAATTGTGTCAATGCGCAGAGAATAGGCTTCATTGTTCCTACTACATTAAAGTCCGAAGAGAATCGCATGGTGTTTGTCATACACAAGAGTTCTTGCTGTTTTTATACTAAAATACTAGATTAGTACTAGATTAGTAATACTAGAACAATTCCACACTACCAACCAAAGAGAATTTAACCACTACGCACTACTTTGGTGTGCCTTATAATTATTATTGTATTAACATTTAAACATATTTACGAGCAAGTCAAATTCGTTGTATTCATGTATTAGGAGTACATGACTATTGACATTTCTAGTTTCGAGTTGCATTGTTACTGTCTTCATATTTGTCGATTTTTACTGCCACAGAAATATTTTACTGTTATATTTTCGATTCCAGTTGACCATAGCAAACTAACTACTATGTACACACCATTCTCATCTTGACCGAAGGGATCGTAATCGTCGTAGTTGACTAGATCCGGTTCTTGTGCTTGAGGCAGCTCTACATTATCTCGGATGTCAGCAAGCTCCTTCGTGCTGACTGACACGGCCAGCAACGTGACGCAAAATAGTAAGCCCCACATTCTGACTCTGAAATAAATCAAAATAAAATCATGTACCTGTTGTACCTAGGACAGTTTTTTGATATTTATCTTTTATTTTTATTTGAAGAACTGTACTCAAACCATTTCTGCATATTCTGAAAGATCAATTATTTGAGTATTCAACATCAAAATATCAAAAATGTATACCTCATACTTACATGTGTTTTTGATAATTAAATTTGATTATTATTGGCCAAGGTACCACATACTCTATTTACCTAGGCAAGTACTATGGTGTACCTAGGATACATTGAGGAATTGGGGGTAATTTATGGAAAATATAACCATATTATTCGCTTAAATAACATATTTAACAAAAAATAACATATAAATTCTGAACAAAATCAAAATGATATTCATAGTTTCTTTTTTCTAATGAGACGAAGCTTTAAATATTATTAGAAATATTATATTACTTGAATATTAAAAAAATTAAGAAAATATTCTCCTGGCCAAAGTACAACATCTAAATGTACCTTGGCCACTGACCAAAATAAAACGTTTAAAACTATCAGACTTCAAAACATATTAAAAATACTTTTTTTTCCCCATAAAACTTTTTAACGTCGATACCACCAAAAACCGGCTTAATTTATTTATTTAATGGCGGTCAGTGACTACTTTCAAATTGAATAATCAGTACTGAAATACAGAATACACTAGACAACGGAATTTAACATCGTAGAAATTTTTGAAACCAGCCTAATGGCCTAGGTACACATAGTGCCAAGGTTCAATCTACCTATCTAAACTAGACTAAAATGATGAAAATTGAACCTGAGAAGAAACCGTATGACTTTCATTCAATCTTTTCTAATGCTAAATGTTATATTTTCAATGTGGCTACTGGAAAGCTAAGCGCTGGCAGTTATTTTGGTCAACGGACCATATTAGCTATCCAACGTGGCAACACTGCCAGTATTCTTCCTCGTAGTGACAGTCAGTTTACATCATGTAATCATATTAATCACTATAATATTATGCATACATTTGTTTCATTTTTTTTTATCATTTGTATATTTTTATGCTAAGTATAAGTTTTTAATTATTATTTTTTTACCTCTAAGTCTTTCTTAGTTGTATTATTCTGTGTGGTTTGTGTTTGTTATTAATAAAGTTTTCATTCATTCATTCATATTATGTTCCGAGCGCTCTTACCAACCGTTTGAGTACGCATGGATAGTAAATTTTAGTGTGTCTTGTTCAATTTCCAGGTTGTGGCTCCATCTACAGGATCTAATTTACAGTTGATAACCTGCTCAACCCCAATAATTGCATACTAGGAGAAATTGTCTTGAAATTTCGCACCTTCAAAACTAAACAATTTGTTATTTTAAAGTGATGTACGCATCGTTCATAAATTTTGGTTACAAATTTAATTAATTTGTATAATTAAAACCAGAAGTGAGGAACATCAGTTTTTTCTAACAAATTGATCATATTATGTGTTACTGTATATAAACATGCACGATGTATGAAAAAAACACTACGTCGCCTACATATCCTATTAAAAGTACCTACCTAAATACAGAAGAGGCACATACGGTTAATGCTTTTACCATAAGTAGAATTCAGATGGAACGGTTCCAGAGAATTCCAGAAGGTACTTTCATCATATAATGTTAGTACATATTATTTATTAAAACTGCACCCATGTTGTCAAAATAACAAAAAAACAACCGATTTCAAAAACACTATTAAATATAATAGATATAATATTTTTAGACTTTTATGGTTTTCTCATGGCTGCCATTGTCAGATCTGGACCAAATTGCAATGGGTAGTTACCGCTTCCATAGAAGGATAAGATATCAAAATCAGTTCACCCAGTCCAAAGTTTTGAGGTAACAAACATAAAAAAACATACTGACGAATTGGGAACCTCCTCATTTTTGAAGTCGGTTAATAAAATAAACATATTTAAGAATTTAATTCATTCCTACATTCATTCAAACATGTTTGTACAATTCGCGCATCACAGATTTGTTGAGAGTAGTTGCAATAGATTGCTATTAATAAATCTAAGTCAATGTGAAATAAATAGAGCAATATTCAAGATCGTATCGTTCCACATTTCTACTAATAAATGATTTGTTCTATGAATTTGGCCCACTAACCCCTTCTCCAGTATCACAACTAACGACCATAAGTTTCTATCGTGGTGACAGACCCAATTGACGCCTATTCTGCGTATTCTAATTAATTTCATCTGTTAATACATTCATTTATGTGTATGTTAGTAGGTTAAATGCCAGTATTCGCACTTTCACCTAATTCTATTTGAACGATATATGAATAAATAATAATTAGTCCCTGAATCTGATAAAATTGGGACTCATTGAGATTGCTTGTGGTGGCGACGTGGGGCGGGTTGTTCCCTTCCCTAAAATATGGTCGAGGGAGGTGATGGGGTCATTTTCGCGGCACTACTTGTGGTGACAGGATGATCCTATTATCGGGAAGTATGCTACGTGTTTTTTTAATAAAATCGCTGATAAAATGCTCGCATAATGCCTTTATTTATTTACGGTGTGTGTGTTTTTTTATGACAAGCACGAGACGAGCAAGAGGTTCAGCTGGTCGTAATTGATACGCCTTGCTCATTACAATGCTATGCCGCTTAGGATTCTTGCGAAATCAAAAATTCTGAGCGGCACTACAATTGCGCACGTCACCTTGAGACATAAGAAGTTAAGTCTCATGTGCTCAGTAATTTCACTAACTACGACGCACTTCAGACCGAAAAAATAATGCTTACACATTACTGCTTCACGGCAGAAATAGGCGCCGTTGTGATACCAATAATCTAGCCGGCGTCCTGTGCAAAGGAGCCTCCATCACATTGATACATCTACTGTACTCAATTACTCTTGTATTCTACTTATTAATTTTCATTTACTGTTTTTTCATTAACTCATGTATTTAGTACCTTCTTGACGTTTGAGTATTTTTGTTGCTTCACTTTGCGTATATTGTAATTCATGATTTGTAAAACGATGAAGCTGTAAATTTCGATTGAAAAGTTTCTTGCCATTCTTGCCTTCTCATTAAAGCCCAACTTCCGAAGTGGTAGTAAATGTAATAAAACGAAAGCTTTAGAGACAATAAGTGTAATTCCCTCGACCTACATAAATTAATTGATTTTGATATGATTTGAGATTGAAATAGGATCGATGTATTTGAGATGTGGTGCTGGAGTTACAGCAAGGAGTTACCATGGATGCAAGATGCAACAATGTATCAATTCTTACGCAGCTTATCGGCTTTTCACGATTTGTCTCCGTCGTATACTCTTCAGCCTTCCGTTTTACGCCCTAAAGTTAAAGCGCCCGTATGAAGAAGAAGAAGAAGATACTCTTCAGCCATATAGAAGATACGACAGATCTCCAAGTAGATCTCCACCAACGAGAACCGCAAGTGATAACGGTCTTTAGTCATGAAGTACCCGACACAGTAGAAGAATGTAACGAATGGATGCTATTTTGTTTTTCATAGTTTCGAGCTTTACTTTCATCTTACTTTATGAAAATGTGTTAGTTTACTTCCTACATGCGTGTGGCATATGATGTTTTAAAAAAGCAATTTTAGTGTCTTCCTGAATATAATTTTCCTGGAAGAAGAGAACAAACGAGCATACATAAAGATTGCCATATGGTGCATGTGGTCACCGCATTTCACAATCTCTTGTAACACCAGAGGAATCATAAAATCATTGCTGCAGACATCATAAAGCTTCGAATAAACTTATATATGAATTCGAAAACCGAAAAAACCTGCCACTGGTATGCTAACATCCGAATTTTTCCACCGGATAAAATTCCGAATTTCATCCACACAACTTGAAATGCAAGACGCATTCCTACACCTGCGTTATTCTAAATTATTCAAATTCATATATTTGTATTCAAAATCACTTATTGAACGTCAAAAACTAGCAAGCATTCAAAATAGACTGCCTTACTACCTGAGAAGAACTGGCGGAAGAAACTCAGCGGTCTTTTTTTATATTACTTATTATTAGTATCGAATCATCCACCAGCTATTATTCCCGAACTGCATATAAGTTATTCCTATAGACCTTCCAGGACTCTCACTCCAAAGGCATCTTAACTATATTATTAACGGTATTGCAAGTGTTCAGGGGCTACAGTTCTCACTTCCCATCAGGTTGCCCGTTGCCCCCCTAATAAAAAAAAAAACATATCGTCGCGGAATTAATTCAATTTTTTTTAATTTAGTACCTAGGTCTAGAATTCACTTTTTTATTGTTACACAAATCGAACGAAGACTGCGTATTTCAGCTGACAGCGCAATTATGAACCCAATAAACTTACTATTATTCAGATCTATACACTGCACTGTAGTACAGTCGTATGCGTGAAGTTAAAAAAATCCTCAGCCGCGTGTTTTTAATTTGTTACACCACTTTACAATATACCAGTGGGAAGCTCCTTTGCATAGGATGCCGGTTAGATTATGGGTACCACAACGGCGCATATTTCTGTGGTGAAGCAGTAATGTGTAAGCATTACTGTGTTTCGGTCTAAAGGGCGCCGTAGCTAGTGAAATTACTGGGCAAATGAGAGTTAAGATCTTATGACTCATGGTGACGAGCGCAGTTATAGTGCCGCTCAGAATTTTTGGGGTTTTTTTAAGAATCCTGAGCGGAACAGCATTGTAATGGGCATACCATCAGCTGAACGTCCTGCTCGTCTCGTCCCTTATAAACAAAATATGTATTGTAATTTAAATTATTTGTAAAACGATGTTGATTTAAAAGATTGGCAATAAGTTTTTTGCTCCTTCTTCTGATTAAAGCTAAACTTTTACCGAAGTTTGACATTCTTAAGTGTAATTTCCTTAACTTACGTGAATAAAGTGATTTTGATTTGATTTGAATGATTATCGTCTGCGGGAGTCTTTTTTATACGAGTATAAGACTGGGCAAACAGGCAAGTGATGGTATGGTTAAATTTAAGTAAAAAGTAAGGAAAATGTTTACGCACTTAGCCCTTCTTCATTATTTACTTTACGACTGTTAGAAAAATTGAGTTTTTCAAGAATTTTAATACCCAAGAAGGAATCACACATTAAAACCATAAGTTTCATTCTAGAACTAATTTAGACACTTTCCTAAAGCCATAGATTTGCTCCAATTTTAATTAAGAAAGGTCCGTTTTTAATTAAGAAAGCCTTAAGAGTATACCTTCAAACTTAATTGAAGCTTTATTTAAGCATAAGCATACCTTGGCGGTAGCCGCAAAGTAATTCATTTCGCCCTAATACCAAAAGGTTAGGTAGGTAATACCAGTCAGGTTGTTATCATGTACCTATGCAATAGTTTCAAGAAATAGTAATCTACGTAAACGCAAGATAACATTTATGTTACTTGGTACATTATAAACTAGTTAAGTACAACCCTACTTTTCTAAATTGTTGGTCCAATTTATGATCAATTATTTAATAATAAAACGGTGCGCAAAGGATTATCTTTAGTATTTCTTTTATTTAATCTCTTTTTGTCTCATATTTCAAATATTATAATCATCATCATCATCATTATCAGCCGGAAGACGTCCACTGCTGGACAAAGGCCTCCCCCAAAGATATCTACGACGATCTGTCCTGCGCTGCCCTCATCACGTATGCCGGCGATCTTGACCAGATCATCGGTCCATCTTGTGAGAGGCCTACCAACGCTGTGTCTCCCGGTACGTGGTCGCCATTCGATGACTATACTGATAAAACGGTGAAATGTGATTCGAAAGAACACCCGGATTGTGTTCTATCGTGCAGGATAAAAACTAGCTCTATTTGTCGAATTGATTTGTAAAAAAAATAAATAATCTTCATTTCTCATTTTTTGTTCTAACACTTCAACAATATTTGCAGTTTATGAGATACAGCTGACAGACAGACAGACGGACTGCGGATTTTTAATTATGGGGTCCTCGTTTCTACGAGTAGGGAACCCTAAAATTAATATATAAAAATCTGGACATTAAAGCAGACAACCTCATTTGAAATATAACAAAAGTAAACATCATTTTTTGCTGTTTACACTGAATACAGAACGGGAATCATGGAAGTTTATGGAGTTTTGGAAGAAGACAAAAAGTAAAACATTATGTAGAATACTATTAAAATGGAGAAAATCTTAAGTATCATTAAGTCGAGTACTTACCTTGAGTGCTGTGAACGTGGTGCGGCTCGCCAGCGCCGCACACAGTGAGTGTCCCCATCATCCACCAGGATAGCACATAAATATGTGTGAACGCATGACCTATCCGCAATGCGTTCGGGAATACAGGATTTGAAAACATTCGGCTCCTTATAACTAGGACTTAGGATTAAACTTCCACCAAGAATATGAATAACTTTGTAATTTTATCTGTTTGTTAAAATTTGACGTTCGACAAGCCCGACAGTTTCATTGTGTAGACATTCACACCATATACCAAGTTGAAGAAGCGGCTAAGTTACACATAGGTTTCGAGAAACGGCGTCCCCCTTAATCTTAGGATAATTTTACAGCAGTCCTAAATCGCGCAGGCCGCTCGTCACATTCTGGGGAAGGTTCCTCTTACCACTTGACTCTGGATAAATCAAGCGCATTCTCTTACTCTCTCTTTCTTACCATCTACTACTTCCGGAGTCATTGAATCTGTCGCTCAATAAAAAGCATGCATAAAATCAGCTGAAAAGCTGTCAACGCTTATGTGATTCATCTAGTATTGGAATTTGATATTTTGTATCCACACAATCTTAGTACCCCGAATTACTATTGCATGTTTTGAGCTCACTTATAAATGAGCCCCTGTAATTATAAGCAAAATCCATCTCCAGTTTGAAGGACCCTACGCAATAGGTCGTTTTGTAATGAGTTTTGATTCATATCATATTGTCACATTTATGGGGAGCTAATGGCATTTAACACCAAGAACCTGTCTTTACGTTTTATTGATTATCTTCAAAAAATATCTCCTACTAGTTAAAACATCATTTATGATTGTCCTTGCATGAACGTAATCAATAAATAGATATCAAATTGGTTAATGTGTGGAATGTGCTGGCCACATGATAAAAAAGACAAAAAAATATCAAACCATGTCACTAGGTGGCATTCCCGAAATAGTAAAAAAGAAACAAGCTGATACTAAGTACGTAAATAAAAATATTATAACCAATGTAAATTATCTCCCAAATCCACTCGGATATTATAGCGCACGTCTTGTAAGAAAATATAATTTATCGATACCAAAATATGAAAAGAAATTACTTCAACAGTGTTCAAGAAGCGTAGAGATAAGTTAAAGAATAGAATAGCTCGAATGATCTGTCAGTTTAAGACCTAACAGTTTCAGAAATTCGTATGGTCAATACTTGGATCAGAGGATACATATTTAGTGACTAAAGATAAAATATATAAAAAGTAATAAAAATATATAAAAAATGGGCTATCAAACTCCAGAAGGTTGCACGCCCCTGTCCAAGATGTATGTAGGCCGCGTTCTAATGTCTATTTAGTGACAACAATCGCGATGTCAACTATTCGTGCGAGCAAACTTTTTAATTTAAGGGTCAAATATAGCACGAGCCTATCAACGCAATCTATTGAGCAACGAGGATCGCAGATTACATATTTTTCTTGTATTTTGAGTTATTTTTTAATTCCGTCCATTTAAGCCATTTTTTATTTGAATAATCGCTACTTCGTTTACTATTAGAAAAATCAGGATAATTATCGACATATTATTAAAAAGATCGCAAAAAAAAAGAATTTTGGGATTGTTTCTTGCGCCGCTTCTTCTCTCTCAGAGCGCCATTTGTTTCCGAAGCGGTAGTCGTATCTAGTATATTAGAAATGACATCAAAAAGAATTCTAAAGGAATTAATTTTGAGAAAATAAATGCCTTTTATGCCTTTTCATAACTTCGCAATGAATGTAAAAATCTCTCGGGATCTTGGATATTCAATTATCTTATTATTTTAAATTATGAACCTTGTATTGTAAAATTATATTATGACGTTTTTCATGCACATCCTGGACACAATATAATGCACACTTTCGACATACACACATCAAGTGCTGCGATGACCAAGATTCATGCAATTGAATCGAAATATCGGTTTCAAATAAATGTAAAAAAAATTAACAAAAAGACAACCGACTTCAAAAAATATTTTCCAAAAAAATACCCTAAAAATATTGAGTTAGCGTGATATTGAGTTATTCGTCCATTTGTGGCGCACATACTTAATGTAAATTTAAGATTTATATGGTTTTCTCATGGACCTCATCGTCAAAACTGGACCAAACTTAAATGGGTAGTCCCATTTAAGTTTGGTCTACGGGAGGCACTAATTTAAAAAAAAAAGAATGATCAAAATCGGTTTAACCCAGTCGAAAATTTTGAGATAAAAGATGAAACAAAATACATTCAAATTGGAACCTCCTTCTTCTTTGAAGTCGGTTAGAAATAGGAATATATCGTGAGTACCCGTAATAATAATAACTCAAAACTTAACGTTAAAAGTTTAAAAACACGTAAGTTTCTAATTCAATTATTAATTATTCCCGAGGATTGACAAAGACGGGCTCAAAATTAACTTGCCTGTTGATAATGATGAAATTCTGAACGAATCAATTGTTGAATTTCATGCTGATTTATCTAAATAAATCAGTTTTCCCAATTAGCGGTAAATAAAAGTAGCGATTAATCTATAAGGCGCACTTGGATAGGTATTAATATGAAAGTCTTTTTATAGTTCTCGTGTTGGTGGAAGTTAGTGAAAATAAACACGTCTTATTGGGGATCTAAAAAGTTGTGTAAATCCTTTCTTGAATACAAAGACGATGTGAGGTATACATAATATTCGCTAAAAGTTTACGTGAATTGATTTAATAATTATTATGTTCATCGTTTATGACACTTGTTTCATACATTCTGTGCAAAGTTATGTCGTAACGGTGCTTCTACATACTATATTCTACTTTAAAAGGCGGCTGTTTGCTTAAGAAATAAGTCTGTATAGATTATGAATGTACACAAATAAAACTGAAAACAATATTTTATCAACGATACGTCACTCAAACGGTTGGCTCAGTTGGAAAGAGCGCTCGCACGGAACGCGAGAGGTCGCGGGTTCAAGTCCCGCATCGTTCATAAAATTTTGTTTTCAGTTTTATTTGTGTAATTAATCCCAGAACACAGAACAGACTTTTCAAAGCGGCCTTATATTTTTGCCATTTCATCAGCCCCTCCTGTACCTAATCAGTAAAATTACAGAAATTTTGATATTAAACATTCCCATACATTTAAAAATTCCCATACATTTAAAAATTCCCATACATTTAAACATTCCCATACATTTAAAAATTCCCATACATCAAATTAAGGAAACTTCTTGATTGATTTGATTGATTTTTATAAAGTTATTGATTAGGTAACGTACTTTCAATATCAGTTGAAAGTTTTTTGATATCTGTATTAGTTACGCAATATTCACCTGGTCACACTTAACGATTAGACCCTGCTGCATACATACGAGGGGGCAAACGGGCAAGAAATTCACGGGATGGGAAGAAGGAAGGAAGCAACCGCCCAGGGACATCCGCAAAATTAGGGGTCAAAAGATGCACTGCCGGCCCTCAAAGTGGGAGTATGCTCTATGCTTGAAAGTCCCTGGGGGACATGAGTGATCGTTTCGCCCTCGACCAGGTAGCTAGCCTCTGCAATTAAGGCTGTCCATTGCATCTGTTTAGAAAAGGTTTTTCATCAGTGGTATGAGCCCCGTTAGGGGACCCATCATAATTCAGATATTTTGTTTGGTTAAGCCGATGAATCGTCTGGTTGGTATGAGCGATAGAACCAGTATCGAATCGAATACAGTCACACCGTTGTCAGACGTAACTCGTTCCAGGTAGGTATTGGACATTGGTGGCATTTATTCTTCCGTAACGCCACACTATCGAAAATATTTCTGAGATGGTAACAACACACTGGCATTGGAAGATGTAGCTGTGTATGCCCAAGGGTGTGTAACTATTGTCGTTCATGAAATATATACCACTAACTGCCAGATGGATGACCAGTCGGATATGCCAAAACCGTTGACTTTTATCACGATGCCTCCGGTTCTATCCCCGCGCGCCACATAGCAATGTGTTCTCATTTGATTCCGTTCTAATTTACCTTCAGGTAAACCCCTGGTTTGTCTTCCAGAGCCATAAAAAAGGACTCCTGTGGTTTAACTATTGGGTATGCATTCCTATAATTCTTTCTTCTTTTGTATACTTCGACAGGCAGTATGCTGAATAATTACATTATAACCGTTTCGCTAAATTTATAAGTAAATTGAGTAAACAAATTTGAAGTTGTCGAAGAAACACCCTGTCTAACTGAAACAGGTTTTTAATTGTAAAATTTCCACGATGCCCCATCATTCTAGAATATAAACACTTAAACATTAATAGCAATCGTCTTTTCCAATTAATTTCACTCGATATGGATAACAATAGAACACAGGCTATAGAACATCCCCTTGTACGTTTAGTTACCGCGTGAAAGCCTTATAGGCTGGATGTCCTTTGTGTGTGTCATTAAGTACTTAATACTACAATGTACGGGTGGTTACTTGAGAGCGTGCAACATTTTATTGTGGTAAGAGTTTGATAAACCTTCAAAACTGTATCATCTTTATATGTGTATGTTTTTTGTAGTATGTTGAATTTTTGGGTTCCGTAATTTGAAATAAAAATCATTCATAAATGTAGGATGAGAGCTATGAAATGTTGAATCCACGGTTTGATCTAACTTTGTTATCTCCCTATGACGATAAAATTAATTTATTATGTATTGGACGAAGGAGACCACCTATTTATTTTTATTTATTTATTATAATTCCGTTACACGCGACTTAGTTACTAAACAAAATTGAAGTGCTAAATTATCACGTGCATCAAATATTCCTGTAATTAGTCAAAATAGAATTGTAACTTTTTTCCAAAAATAACTTTATGAAAAGGCTTATGAATTTTTTAATATTGGTTTCGGCTTTTAGGTGTTCTGGTAAATTATTATAAATTTATAATTGACATTGGGTATGGACCGGAATTGTAATGTTTAATAAGATTTAGTTTACAAAAGATAATTTTTTTTGGCGAGGTGACAACATTGACGGGTCAATGTTTTTGGCCTACCATCAAGTGAGCCCCGTGCTAGTTAATTAATGGCTTAAATAGTACATTGTACACAGGCATAGTGGGGGAAAGTCCTGCCGGGGCCCCCAATACTCGGAGTACCTACTTTTTCTCGTGGACTCACACTTTCAGCCAATTGAAGCAATTCGTACCTACGAACTAAATTATAAATATATAAGACTCTTTTCACTTTTTCTAAAACAATAGTTAAAACTGACCACGGTTCTCTATGGCTAAGTTAACACGTAATTAGCTTACAATTCCAAGCATATCATTATTAAAAATCATTTATGTTTTAAATAAATAGATTAAATAAATGAAATATAATGGATATATACAATGCCTGCTTAGTTACTCAAAATTCAGGATTCTTGTTTGATCCACAACGAAATTATAGGAAGTTGAATTGTCTGAACTGCTTCGAAATAAGGATGGTAGAGCTTTGCTCGACTTGGTGGAGACACTGCCATGCCCCCAGATCCTGCTATGGAGACGTTTGGCCGTCTAAGAACAGTTATACCAGAAGAGTAGTAACATCACACAACATATGATTGTGACTCTCATACGTTCCATGAGGAACCGGAGGAATAGAAGCAATTACGGGGTCTTAATAAAGTTTTGTTTTCAACAGTTTTTGGTGTTACGTCTTTTTACAAATTCTTCTAAAAAGGTTCACATATCTATATAAACAACAAACAAGAGCGACATCTCAAGTCAATTTCCTAATATGCAAATATTGGGGTTGAGCAGGTAATTAACTGATGAAGCCACAACCTGAGAGTTGAACGAAGCATACAAGATTTTATGACGCTAAGTCACTCGAACGGTTTGCTCAGTTGGCAGACGACTGGCACGGAACGCCAGAGGTCGTGGGTTCGAGGCCCGCATCGTTCATACAATTTTGTTTTTTTTTTTTTTTTTTTTAATCCTAGAAGTAAGGGTTATCACTTTAAAAACATAACAAATTGTTTAAAAACATAAAACTCATTAAAATCTTCGTCTATTTTCGTCAACACTAAGGTAATTTCAACAAGTATCGCCCTTTTACCCGATTTTTACAATCAAATCAAATCAAAATCAGTTTATTCAAGTAGGTCACGAAAATGACACTTATGAATGTCAAAAAAAATAAAATATTTTTCTTATTGAATCTACCGCTACTTCGTAAAGGGTTGAGCTAATGAGACGAAGTAGCAAGAAACTCATTGCCACTCTTTTATATCAAGATTTACAGATCATTTCAATTACAATATCATTTGTAAAATGTAAAATGATGCAACAAACACACTCAAACGTCAAATAGTCAATGTCTTACACGAGTAAGTCCAAAAAAAAAATGTAAATTAATACAAAAGTTATTGAGTAAGTAGCTGCATCATCCACATACACCATAAATCAATTAAGGTATTCTGTGAGCATTTTATAAGCGATTATAAATAAATAAACATGTATATATCCATACATATATATGTATACACAATAACTTTAAAGAATCTGAAACCGAGTCCCCGGCAACAGGATCATCCCGCCACCACAAGCAGCGCCCGTTCACGAGCATGACGCATGAGCCAGCCATCGCCTCCCTCAACCATATTTTAGGAAAGGGGACGACCCGTCCCATGTCACGGCCACAAGCAAAGAGAACTCAGCAAACAACAATAAAATAATCCTAATACATCCACATAATCCTACATATCATGCAATACTCACCAAATACCTCTACTTACAATTTGATAATTCTGCTTAAACTTGTAATTAATATTATATTTTTACTAACAGTAATCAAAAGCTCAATCCTTTAGGGTAATCTAATCAAAATCACCTTATTCAGGCAGGTCAAAGAAATGACTTTTCTTTTTATATCCACCTCCTTTGAGGGTTGAGCTTTAATAAGAAGTGGCAAGAAACTCTTTGTGGCAATCACTCACAAATCATTTCAGTTACAATATATGTAAAGTGATGCAGCAATAATACTCCAACTACAAATACTCAAAAAAAAAATGTAAATTAATACGTAAAAAACAAGAGCTATTGAGTACATTCACGGCCGACTACTACTGTATCAACAATAATACCAGGCCATGGTACAGTAGATGCATCAATTCACACACACCGTAAATAAATAAAAGTATTTAGCGAACATTTTATTAGTAATTATAAAAATATAAAAATTTTAATTTTAAAACCATGAGGCAGAGTTTCCGGCTACAGGATCATCCTGCCACCGCAAGCAGCGCCCGTTCACGAGCATGACGCATGGGCCAGCCATCGTCTCCCTCGAACATATTTTAGGGAAGGGAACGACCCGTCCCACGTCGCCGCCACAAGCAGTAACATTTAAGCGAGCATGATGAAAACTGTCACAGGAACTCAACCAAATAACTAAAAACAAGAATGTTCATCTAAACTATATTCAACAACACTCACTAAACACCTCTACCCATAATTTGACCATTTTGCTTTTAGTATAAATTATCAATTTTTCAAAAATTATTCATAATTATAAATACTATTATATTTAATTAAGGGTAAATTAAGCTCAAATCTTTTTAGAGCAATTCATACCCATCCTTTCTTATCATCTAAATAATCCTTTAAATTGTAATATGATTTTTCCATAAGTTTATGTTTAATATAGGCTTTGAACTTGTTGAGAGACATTTCCATTATGTTCTCAGGAAGCTTATTATAAAATCTAACGCAATTACCGATGAATGACTTGTCGAGTTTACTAAGCCTAGAAGTGGGCATTAACAGTTTATTTTTGTTTCTAGTATTATGTTTTTCATATTTGTATTTTTTTGTATTTTCTGGTGTGATGTAATGATTTGTAATGTAGTATTTGATTGTATGATTAGTTTTAGATTGATTTGTTTGTTGTTTGCTGTGTTTGTTATTCTTGTTTGTTTGTAACTGTCGCATTAGGTAACCTGTAATGATAGTTGCTATGTGTGGTAAATAAATGAATAAATAATACTACTAGCCAATTATAAAAATTTTATTTATTTATTTACTACCCTGTCATTACTGGAGACTAAATGCGACAGTTACAACCTAGAATAATATATGCAAACAACAAGCAAATCAATCTTAAATTAATCAAATTACAATAGCATTAAATTGTACTTTACAAAACATACATTACATTACACTATAGAATACTTAAAAACTTGAACATACAACCATCTATCTTATCATAACACATATAACAATACCCTTGAGAGTTCACTTCACATACACCCAAAAATGTCCACTTTGTTGTGGAGTTTATAAGGCGACTTTGCCGACAAATTTGTTCTCGTCACCGGAACGGATAGTAGTGGCGGGTGAATTCGCCTCTACACGTACCGGTCCGGCACACAGAAAATCAAGCATTACAGAACTTCCAGGATGTGCTCCTTCCCTCGCCATAAACCTACCGGTGAGACATTTTAGTTACTGAAGTCGAATACTGCCCACGTTGTAATCTGCTGACTAATTGCGTAGCTTTTAAGCATCTTTATGCATAAACTCGATCATTCCGCTTGCTGAAAAAAATACTCGATACTAACAAAAAATTATCGGCAGTAAATAATTTTATTTAACCTACCTCTGCGTACCGCTTAAATTGTTTTGATTTTAGTACAAGTATGCCTCTTATAGCTGGCTATAAAATGAGCTCCAACTCCTAAGCATCTTTTAAAATAATCGACCACTGACCTGTATAAATACCATTGGACAGGCTGTTCCCTGTGTTTGACAGCTACTTTTTGTGCCTGTTTGAAGCGCCATTCACGAGCGTTCAGAGAACTAATTTTGACGTATAATACAAATGGCTGTACAGGAAAGTACAACACTGAAGTATTTTTGCATTTTGAATTAATTTCGTTCATTTTCCGTGTTATTTATACTTCAAGAATCAACGTAATAAAGTACACATTTTTTTTGTAATTAGTTTCCCGCCATCTATCGATGTTTGCTGAGGTTGTCATCACTAGTCTTAGTACCCCAGACTCTCGCTACATGGCGAACACCGCCAAAATGGCGAGTATCAAACAGGCACAAAAGCACTTTGACAGCCGCCAGTCCAGTAGTAAAAATATTATATATACAGTATAAAGTAGAGGTCAGTGAGTATGACTGATGAGTAATAAAGAACGTCCGTTATAATCTCTAACATTTTCTATAACTATGGGGGAAGTTGACTAATATTTTTGCATTTATCAAAATTTTCAAATTAAAACTGACAAGCTCAGAGATGTTAAAAATTCATCTTTCTATTTTTTTTAATTTACTATGTGGATGTACATGGAATGTACTTTTTTTGTCATGTCCTTTTCTGTAGCCGCAGTAGTCGGTTTTCTGTATTTATCCCTGGAAACAAACTTCCTTGGCAGATAATTGACTGAAATGTTGTAGGGTACTTATGTAGTTGTTGTGGTAAAAATATTTTTTTATGCATATTTATATGTTATCCTTGACCATGTTACCAGTGTTTACCAGTCTAGCCGGCATCCTGCTTCTTTGCACAGGATGCCCGCTAGATTATGGGTACCACAACGGCGCCTATTTATGCCGTGAAGCAGTTGTGTGTAAACATTACTGTGTTTCGGCAGACCGAAAATTTTAGAAATTACTGGACAAATGAGACTCAACATATTATGTCTCAAGGTGACGAGCGCAATTGTAGTACTGCTCAGAATTTTGGGTTTTTTTAGAATCCTGAGCGGCATTGCATTGTAATAGGCTCGGCGAATAATTTACCATAAACTGAATGTCTTGATTGTCTCGTCACTTATTTTCATAAAAAAAAAATCTGGAATGATATTCAACAACTATCTACTATTAACATTGACACCCTTCATGTTCAGAAACATGTTACTTTTTCTGATTGACATTTTGTATAATTAAATCCCAGATCCCAGAAATGCGGGATATCACTTTAAAAATAACAAATTTTCTTTTTCTGATTCACGACCTTGTGTTCAGAACATTCATATCGCTTTACTCCAAAAATACTTATCAATGACATGACTCATACATTACATCATATTATTACCAGGCTCCTATGCACAGGATGCCGGCTAGATTATGGGTACCACAACGGCGCCTATTTCTGCCGTGAAGCAGTAATGTGTAAGCATTACTGTGTTTCGGTCTGAAGGGCGCCGTAGCTAGTGAAATTACTGGGCTAATGAGACTTAACATCTAATGTCTCAAGTTGACGAGCGCAGTTGTAGTGCCGCACAGAATTTTTGGGGTTTTTCAAGAATCCTGAGCGGCAATGCATTGTAATGGGCAGGGCGCATCAATTACGATCAACTGAACGTCCTGCTCATCTCGTCCCTTAGTTTCATTTAAAAAAATGTCAACCATAAAATGTACGCGATTCGTAATATTTCAACGCCGTTTTTAAATAACATACAGTCAACCCGCAATAAGTCATCGTTTTAACTTAGCAATTTCATTCTGTTGATATGAGTTTTATTAAATGTAATTTATATTTATTAACTGACATCTCTGACTTCGACCACTCACATTAACCCTATTTTTTTTTTATGGAATAGGAGGACAAACGAGCGTACGGGTCACCTGGTGTTAAGTGATCACCGCCGCCCACACTCTCCTGCAACACCAGAGGAATCACAAGAGCGTTGCCGGCCTTTAAGGAAGGTGTACGCGCTTTTCTTGAAGGTACCCATGTCGTATTGTCCCGGAAACACCGCACAAGGAAGCTCATTCCACAGCTTCGTGGTACGAGGAAGAAAGCTCCTTGAAAACCGCACTGTGGAGGACCGCCACACATCCAGATGGTGGGGATGATATCGTAAGTTGTGGCGTGTCGTGCGAAGGTGGAATTCGGCGGCAGGAATCAGGTTGAACAGCTCTTCGGAACACTCCCCGTGATAAATGCGGTAGAAGACACACAATGAAGCGACGTCTCTACGCAACGCCAAGTGATCCAGCCGTTCACAGAGTACTGGGTCCCCGACAATTCGAGCTGCTCTGCGTTGCACGCGGTCAAATGGATCGAGCTGATACTGGGGTGCGCCAGACCAGAGATGACAGCAATACTCCATGTGAGGCCGGACCTGCGCTTTGTAGAGCGCTAGAATGTGGGCCGGCTTGAAGTATTGCCGTGCTCTATTTATGACGCCCAGTTTCTTTGAAGCCAGTTTGGCTTTGCCCTTTGCATTAACCCTATTAAATAGTATAAGCTCTTTTTAATTTTTTGTACTTTTGAACTAGCTGCTTTTCAGTACATAATACTTTCCTCCTACTTACGTCTATTATTCTACGTCTTACTTTTTGAAATTCAAGTAGCCCAAATTTGATATTGTTTCATTGTATCTTGCTTTAACATTTATCCCATTTCTTCACTCGAATTCATATAAATTTATTTTAAATGGGATTCATGATAATTTATCGTCACAATCTACCACCCTTTCAAAAAGATATGCATGAGACCTGAGAAGAACGGTAGTAAGAAAAGCAGGTTCTGGTTCTCTTAATTAAAATAACAGAAATCTTGTTTTGACAGTTATCTCGTTTCTTCATTTGAATTCGTATTCAAATATAATTTCTTTGAATGGGATGCTTTAATTAATGCAAATTTAATCGTCAGAATCTACCACCATTTCAAAAAGATATGCCTCAGACCTGAGAAAAACGGTAGTAAGCAACTCAGAACCAATTTTTTAAAATTAGATACTCGTATAACAATTACAATTTTTGAAACAGCCTGGAAGCGATCCCACTTATCTCAAGGTATGGTATTATTTGGAAAGTCATTAATGCTCCAGCCCTTACCGCATAAATGTTTGTTAACAATTCTTTTGAATTATGCAACATTTGTCTATTCCATTTTCTGTGGTCCTGTTGTAAAAGTAACAATAGTCTAATCCACTCGACTCAGTCAATAATTAGGCATAACAAGTCTAGAGTTTTTCATGGTGCTCACATCATGATTATCATAATTTCTAGAATAGTCACTAATATGCATATATTTTCAGGCATCAGAAACAATATATTATTAGAATTTTTCTCTTAATTATTCTTTATTTGTGTTACAGAAGTCGAAATACTATAAGAACATAATACTGAGGAAATAACTAAAGTAAACTAGGATATCTGTTACTCCATAGCCTATATTTTGTTGTATGTTTTCATTAAGTTCATCAGGCAAGCCATCTTTTGATTTAATTGTAGTTTGGAACCAACAGATCATGTCAAGAAATATAGCAAATACTCTCCGTTTAAACAAATTCTAGCATCGTCATTTTTAACATTGGGTGCAGTAAATTTCATTATAATCGTCTAAATAATACTATGTTTAATTTGTCTTCAGTAACCTTTACATTATATTTTATAAGTTATTCCAAAATCGATAAAATAATAAATTATGACATTAGTAATATCTTTTCTTCACTCGTCACATCACTGTACGTGTCACCAGAATATAATATTAGAAGACCACCAAATCGTTGACCTTTAACCAAAATGAATAATGCAGACGGAGCTCTTGTACTATGCAATTTGGATTTATGTTTTTTTTTATTTCAATATATATATAGAGATCATTTAAGGGGTTACCCTTTTATTTAGATTTTCATGCGATAGATGAATTAGTTCAATTATTTTTTTTATTTAAAAACAGCACAGCGCTTCTGGTGCAAAACATTATTCATAAGTTAAAATGAACCGTTGAATCGATCCAACTGACTCGAGTCATTAGAACTCGATAGTACTAGTATTAAATAATTCGAATTTTTTATTATATAAGAGGTATTTATTTTATAAAGGCAAGGGCTTACGAGATACGTTAGTTATGGAATGCCAGACGTCAACGTGATGCGGGTGGTACTTTTCACGTAATATCCTGTGGTGGAATTCGGCCGCTGGAACCAACCCCAACAGCTCCTCTGAGCACACCCCGTGATAAATGCGGAATATGCTGAGAGAACCCACATAGAGATGTGCTTGATTACATCGGCTTGATCGGCCATGATTCGAGCGGCTTTTCGTTGTATGCAGTCAATAGATAACCTAAAAAGCAACTCAAAATAAAAATGTATTTTTCCTTACTTATCACGTGTATCTCAAGCTTCACACTTTTTTACAGTAGCTTTTAATTTCGGACCTCATCAAGTCCAAATATTTTCACTAACGCTAATGTTAAGCGATTTCATTGTTATTCTTTCTATATTTTCAATAAAGTGTTTTTGATTTGAATACTTTTCTAACAGTAATTATGAAATTGTTATCGAACAAAGTATTTTGGTACTAAGTGCGTACACGGTTTAACGATAATGCCTCATTTGCCAGAAATCTCTCAGCAGCCTGGAGCACAGCAGCACACGTGCACGGTCATTTTGTAGCCATAAGTAAACTAAGACAGCATTGCCCCTTAAAGACTTAAATTGCAAAAATGCAGTCAGTTGTAGTGTAATCAAATGTTTCTACAAAGAAGCTAAGATATAGGTATAATGGATAGTATAACATTATTGATAAATAGTGATGATTTTTGATCATCTTATACAGGTCAACTCCGTCTAAATTTTATAACTCTAAGTATTAACCTTGCCGATGTCGAAATTAACTTCGACTAACTGCTGTACGAATGATAATAGTATACGCGATTGTACTGCAAATAACTGCTCTATTGTTATCATGTCGTTATGTCTCAATATTAATTTACTAACTACAACACAACACAACAACTGAAGTTTAACAAAAATTATTAGCTTAGGTACAAATATTTATCAGTCTATTCTTCCGTTAACTGGCAAATAAAATATTATGGTTGTATCTAAGCTTATCGAATGAATGGCTTCAAGTGACGAGTAGACGAGATATGAATACATGAGGATTTTACCTCCAGAGTCCTTCAAACGTTTTAAATATATGAGTTGTATTTTTTCTAATCATGATCTTTTGCTTCAACAACTGCCGCGAAACTTAAAGCAACAGTAATATGACTTTAACCATTTCATTTTACCGAAGCGCGGCTGTGTTTAAATGATATGCCTCGATTTGTTTCTGGAATGCTGAACTTATTATGGATAGGTTTAAAAGTCGTATGTCGTGAGGGCTTACTTCTATGCGAGTTCATCTTAATATGTATTTATATTTCTTTTGTGCGTCTGTTGTAACTGAACTCCTCCTAAACGCCTTGAACGATTTTAATGAAACTTTCTGTGTGTCTTCAGATGGATTCGACAATGGTTTAGATTCACAACTGAACTACCTTCTAAACGGCTTTTTGTGTGTTCCAGTGAATTTGAGATTGGTTTAGATTCTCAATTCCGTCCATATAATATAATTCTCCTGCTCATGTGTATGTTAGTGAACTCCTAACGACTGGACCGATTTTTCTAATTTAAGGCGTGTGTATAGAACAACGTCTGTCGGGTCCACTAGTATTATTTTAAAATTTTGAGCGTATTCATCAATAGAAGCGCATAGGGATTATTCGAAACTGATCATTATAAGCTAGTCTACCAACGGCTGGCCATTTGTTGTTACAGGAAATAATTTATTTATTTATTATTTTTATTTATTTAAAACATCACAAAATCCACAGAACTTAAATTAGGTTATAATAATATTAACTATTTTGTAGGACTTACATCTAATAACGGATTTACAATATTTATAATAAGACATGATATTTGTGTGTATGTGGTTTGGTGTGTGTGTGTGTGTGTGTGTGTGTGTGTGTGTGTGTGTGTGTGTG